>QUZF01000043.1:470595-627033 GCA_003693555.1 Coccinonectria pachysandricola
ACGACCGCATATACGACCGTCGAATTCTTTAACATAAGGGAGCTCAGTGAAGATGGCCTCTTTTTCTGCTCCCCTACATCACCAGCCCCCCTATGGCGGAGGCCATGTGGTCGCCCCTGGCCAAGTTGCGCCGGCAGGTACCTTCGCCCCTGGGACCAAGATCCACGTTGGTAGCCACCGGGTCGCCATCATCAAATATCTCTCCGAAGGCGGTTTCGCGCACGTCTACCTCGTCAAGCTACCTAAGCCCGTCGACGGGACAGACCAAGCCGTCCTTAAGAGAGTCGCCGTACCTGACAAGGAGGCCCTGCGGGGCATGCGAACCGAAGTCGAAACCATGAAGCGCCTCAAGGGCCATCGACCGATCGTTACATACATTGATTCTCATGCTTCAGAGCTCAAGGGCGGAGGCTACGAGGTCTTCCTGCTCATGGAATACTGCAATGGCGGCGGGTTGATTGACTTCATGAACACGCGGCTGCAACACCGCCTTACCGAGCCCGAGATCCTCAACATCTTCACCGACATTGCCGAGGGCGTCGCATGCATGCACTACCTCAAGCCGCCTCTACTTCACCGAGACCTGAAAGTCGAAAACGTTCTCATCACCGCCAGAGGTTCGCACAAGCGCTTCAAGGTCTGCGACTTTGGCTCGTCGGCGTCTCCCGTGGCCGCGCCGACCACAGTGGTCGAGTGCCGCTTGATGGATGAGGATATTCAAAAACACACCACTATGCAGTATCGGAGCCCCGAGATGATTGATGTTTACCGAAAGCAGCCGATCAATGAGAAGTCCGACATCTGGGCACTAGGCGTTCTTCTCTACAAGCTCTGCTACTACACAACGCCCTTTGAGGATCAAGGCCAATTGGCTATCCTGAATGCCAGCTTTCGATTTCCTAGCCACCCGAACTTCTCTGATCGGCTGAAGAGATTAATAGGTTCGTGACTCAGCAACGGACTGAACAAGGGTTGCTAACCTTCCCAGCTTCGATGTTGCAAGAGAATATGCGCGCCAGGCCCACAATCTACCAAGTCTTGAAGGAAGGATGTGCCATGCAGGGCAAAGATGTCCCCATCCACGACGTAAGCAGCTTCGAACTATCCCTTTAGCACATCGCTGACAGAAACTCAGATTTACGCCGGACGTTCGCAGTCCGAGCCTGGCCGGACCGAGAGTCCGGCTGCGAGACACCCAAGAGCAGAGCCAGCGCCGGTTGTTGGCGCCGTCTTTGCAAAGGCTGCGCCAGAAAAGCAATACATCCCGGAAGTTGTGCCAATGCGCAGAGGTCGTCCAGCAGCTTCGCCCGGTCCAACTAAGCTAACCCAAAGTCACGATCCGTCCCCGATGCGGATTACTGAAGGAGATCCATTTGCTGCACTGGACTCCAGGTCCCCGCCCCAAGCTGGGTTGGACGAATTTTCATCGCGCTTCCCTTCATTAGATCAGTTTTCCCTACTGCACGACCAAGGGGCCCAGTTCGATTTCGACGCTAACTCGCCAACCTCTCCACATGCCCTTGCGCAGGCGCAGGCGCCGGCGACGTCTGACCTCAATCAGCGAGTAGCGGAAAGGCTGGCTGATGAGGTCTTTGCAATTCCTCAACCAAGCGTTTTGCCAGCCAGGACAGTTTCGAGGGCACACTCGGTCACGCCGGTCGGGCACAACATCGCTGTGGTGTCATCATCCCCAGAGACCGAAGCAGCTATCATCTCTCCGGCCCCAATAAGCAAGGGAGTCAGTCGAGCATCGTCAATCATCAGGAGTAACCCCGAACTCCAGGCAATCTCGACTCAGTCAAACTCCAAATATGTATCTACCGGGACCATGACGGCCACCCCTCCGCCAACGGAGCCAAGCGGCAAGTTTGAGAACTTTACCAAACCCGATACATCTCACTCTCATCGTTCCACTAGCGTTCCAAGACGATCAGCGCAAAGTTTCAATGCAGAAGATGTAGAAGAGAAACGTCCCTCGATCAAGACAAGGGTCTTGTCATACCAAGCTCCACCATCGCACATGCGTCAACCCTCTGCGTCTAGGGCTTCTTTGGAGGGAGTTCGCCCGCGGGCTGATCTTATTGAGCCAGTTATCCAACACATTTCCTCTACAAGCCGCCCACGGCCTGTGAGTACAAGCTTAGAGTCCACCACTCTAGACTTCCTTCGCGAGCGAGAAGCGGCTTCACGACCACCGAGTCGAACTACCCAACAATCTCCCCATCTTGTCCCTCAAGTCTCGTCTCCAAAGCTGGACCCTGTCGGGGACGAAGATTCACGAGCGGGGGCTAGTGACCTCGACTTCTTAAGGAGTATGGAAGAATCGGACCGCGTCAAGGCCAACAAGAGATCAAGTCTGACGTCCTTATCTGGTAACAAGCATATCCTTGCCGGCAGATTCGGGGATGCCTTCAAACGTTTCGAGGGTAGCAACAATCAGGGAGGCAATAGAACCCCGTCACCAACCAAGGAACTCCCACGTCGAGATTTGACGCCAATTGCTGGCTCAGAAGCGACTGATGGGCGTAGCGACGATGGCAAGATTCAAGATGACGAAGACAAGATGACCCCGGAAATGAGGCGTGAAGTGGAACGGCTTCAACTAGAGGAAGAGGAGCAGAGAGTGGCTACCGCCCAGGCGGAGCACCGAAAGCGTGTTGCCAAAGGAGGCCCAGGACCATCTGTGCCGCCGAAGAGCATCGGAGGTGTGTCGCGCGCGACTAGTATCCAGAACCGAGTTCAGAGTCTCTTGAACGAAGAGCAGCGCCCCCCAAGCGTGCAAAAAACTGCTCAGGGGTACGGAAAGTACACCGATGAGCCTGACGCGACTGGTCGAAGTGACAGACCACCTGCAGTTCCCAAGAAGTCCCTTACCGTCGCCAAGACAAGAGGACAGAGCGCAGTGGGAAGCAACAGCTCAGGAACCGCTTCAGCACCCCCGGCACTATCGTCAAGGCCATCTGCGAAGCCCACTGCGCCCAAGAAGCCTATGCACCTAAATAGTCTGCAGACTGGTAGTCGTCCCTCCTCGCCTCAAAAGCCTGGACGGGCATCAGTGACAACAGAGCGACTTGTCGGAGTAGACCTACCTGGTCAGCCAGTGATTGAGATGTCAGCGAAGGAAAAGGAAGATTATATCCAGGACTTCACCAAACGCTTCCCCAGCTTGGGCACAATTGAGATGGTCGAGAGGGATATAGCAGGTCCTGCTAGTGGGTCAGGGCGCTAGAAACGCATATACGAAGAGGAATGTGGAAGATATAGACGTATGTAAGCTTGGGGGAAGAAAAATAGTTCAATTAACTTAAGAGCCAGAATACTGGTGGATAAGTACTACTGTTTGTTACAACTAGACTAGAGTAGAGGGCGACTTCAATGCTGTCGTTGGAACTAAGTTCAGCAAGTGGGGACATGCACGTAACCAGTCCTGATTCTTCTTATCTTATCAGACTTTTTTTTTCTCACTAAGTTCTTGTCAGTTGAGTTGGCAAGATCAAGTTTCTCTTTCTACTTGCGATTAAACTCTTATCACAATAATTCGAAATGGCAAAGAGAAAGATTCAGGCGGTCGCGCAAAGCGAGCCTGCGCGTGAGCGCCTTTCCAACAAGAAAGCCAAGGCAGCTGAGCCTGCCAAGCCCACAAAGGCCGTACCATCGAAGGCGGCTGTACCAGTCAAGTCGGCCATGAAGAAAACAGCCTCCGCGAAGCCCGCCACGACTGAGACGGCACCTACGAAGAAGGCTCCTATCAAGAAGACTGCGCCCGCCAAGGCTACTCCTACGAACCTCGAAGCGACGACGACGACTCCGGTTGCCGCTACCTTTCCTGAGACTCTACAGATTGTCTTGGGATCCTACGACCGCATCCTGCACGGCTTGACGGCTACGATCGGTGCCGACGACAAGGTCGAATTCGCCGACACATTCCTTTTCAACGCTCACACTTCCGCTATTCGATGTGTCGCCTTGTCTCCAGTGTCCGTCCCGGTGCCTGGCCAGACGCAAAAGGTGTTCCTCGCCTCGGGCAGCACCGACGAGCGTATCAACGTCTACAACTTGTCCGCCCATCCCCCGAACCGAAAGAACCAGGACATCTTGGCCAAGGTTGCCCCCCGACCGATTCTCGAGAACTCCAAGAACCGCGAGGTCGGAGCGCTGCTTCACCACACCTCGACGGTGACGGGGCTGGCATTCCCTACCCGATCAAAGCTGCTGTCGTCGAGCGAGGACTCCAATATTGCGGTTACGAGAACGCGCGATTGGTCGCTGCTCAGCAACATCAAGGTGCCGATAGCCAAGCCTCTGGGTCGACCTAGTGGAGATACGGCGCCCTTTGGCGGCACGCCGTCGGGCGTCAACGACTTTGCGATTCATCCCAGCATGAAGCTCATGATCAGCGTCAGCAAGGGCGAACGATCAATGCGATTGTGGAATCTGGTCACGGGCAAGAAGGCCGGTGTGCTCAACTTTTCCAGGAGCCTGCTACAAGAAGCGGGAGAAGGCAAGCATGGGACTGGTGAGGGCCGACGGGTTGTTTGGGGTAATGTTGATGGTGTGGACGAGTTTGCTGTGGGCTTCGAGCGAGACGTGGTGGTGTTTGGAATGGACAGCACACCCAAGTGTCGCGTGATGGGAACGATTCGAACCAAGATCCACCAGTTCTTCTACGTTGCCGTTGACGAGGCCAAGGAGACCAGTCTCGTGGCGGTTGCGACGGAGGATGGTCGCATCCTCTTCTTCTCGACCAAGCAGGAGGACCTCACCGAGCCTAAGTCGGAGGATGCCAAGTCGACGCCTACGCTACCTACTGCCAAGTTTGTCGGGCAAATTGGAGGCAAGCAAGCCGGTGTAGAGGGACGCATCAAGGACTTCGTGATTGTGCCCAGCAGCGCTGCGAAGGAGCCGACGCTGTACGTGGCTGGTGGTAGCAGCGACGGCAAGGTTCGACTGTGGAGTGTGGCTGGCCAGGAGCTCCTGCAGCAGGGAGGCAAGGGTGCTAAGGAGAGCGACGGGGGGTCACTGGGCAAGCTGTTGGGAACGTATGAGACGCAGAGCAGAATCACATGCGTGGCGGCGTTTATGATGATACCCCGACCGGACGGAGCAGAGGATAGCGAGGATGATCTCGATGACGAGGAAAGTGAGGAGGAGGATAGCGATGAGGATTAAAGGAAAGATATTGAGCCGGGAGCGAAAATGAAGTTGAAAGGTCGGCTACTTAGTGCTGCAGGTAAAGTTTCTACGCGCGGTATTCTGGTGACGTTCGTTTTTGTCTCCTCATGCAAGATTGGAACGCGAAATAGTATAATACGTATGTGAACATCTTGCTACGTAGAGTCGGAAGTTGGGATGAGACACATTTAAACCTCGACCTGACTTACAATCCCATGTTGTGCATCCGCATTCTTCTGCAATGCAACCTCAAAGCCCATCATATCATCAGTCCACCGGAGCGCAACCGGTGTGACAGCTTCCGATAGAACGGGCGCACCGCATCGACACTGCATATTGTAGATGGCCAAGGTGCAACGGGAGAGGGAGATCATCTCGAGCTACATCCGTACTTTTTGGTGCACGAATCTGCTCCCAAGCAAGCACCCGTCGAGGGAACGAGATCGATCACTTCGGTATTGGGCCTATCTGCCAGCCGCTGCCGATCATCGGAGCCCCCGTCTCATGGATCTTTCGGCAAATGACCCTCTGGGCTGACCAACCACGAGAGCACTATTGCGGATTATTCACGGTTGTGCCGCAACTTACAGTAGTGCTGCTCTGCGGGCACTAAACGCTGGGCAGTTGAGCCTAGGCCGCCTGTGTCTGCTGCCAAACAGGCCATCTACTGGAGATAGCAGCCTAGAGTAGACTAGAATAGCATCTTCGTACTGCCCCACCCGACTCTTGGTGTGTGCCCCTCACTGACGGCCCCCCCAGCGAATATCGCGTTGTGGGGTAAACCAAGTCTAGATTTGGTGTGTCACGTTAAGTAACTGTACAGTAGAGCTGGTGAACCCTGAGATCTCAGCCTTTGTAAGAACAAACTGACTCGCTGCGGTAACTACAACCTCAACCCATCTCAATTGATGCAAGAAACTCTCGAACATGACCTCCATGCCAGGAAAGCAATCTCGGCAAGTGACGCTCGAGTGCCGTGGCGGGCTCTCTTCTGGCGGCGGCTTTGGGTGGAGAGCTATAGCGTCAGGGACTCCGCTGCCAGTGGACTCGGCGGATGGGGAGGGATCCAGGTTCCTTGGGGCAGAGAGGGGACCTGACTTGGGGCTGACGGGGGGGGTTCGACGCTTGTGCATGAGCATGAAGGTCTTGTGAGCATGTGAATTCCCTGGCTGTAAGGCGGTCACCTTGTATTGATAAGTTCGTTCGTTCGCCTCGGAAACGGTTTTAAGTCGCAGTCGGCAGATTCCACTGTACGTACCGGAGTAGATTCTGTAGCGACTTCATCGGTACGTTTACCCATCGACCACGTGAGACTCAGTACCATCTCCTCTTTTTAACTTTCACTCCCAGTTGCCTTTCCTCCTTCTCATAACTCTTTTATACTAGTCAAAAAGGTCGGCTTCATTCATACGTACAACACCAAGTCCGAATCTCCCGCTCCCTTACGCTCGCCTCACTGCCCACGAGATCGGTTACACGACGCCACATCGAGATTCGGTAGAGTCAGTCCATCGACCAGTCCCTTCCGCGGAGTTATCACACTACCGTTCCAACATTCACTCTCATACTACGGCAACTCTGCGATCACTTTCAGCCTCCTCAGAGGGATAATCTCGCCCAGAGAATTGGTGTCGACGTACGTGCCCATTCCTGTCTGAAGCCACGGCTTTCGAGGCGAATATCCTGGTTGGCTGTGGAGCTGAGCCGCTGAACCACCCGTGCGAAGCGAGGCGGGTTGGGAAATTGGTATTGCTTCAGAACTATTGGCCTGGGAACCCCTTCTCTCAACATTTCACCGAAAGGCCGTGATATTTCATCAATAATACTTCAAATACAGCATGTGAGTAACCAGCAGGGAGAGAGAGAGAGGACACAAGCGCGGCGAATCAGGCTTAGCTTGCTGCGAAGTCTCATCCATTAACTACTACTACCACTACTACCACTACTACCTACCCCACGGACCGGCCTCGTTCGGTTCAATTGACTAACGGAGTATTCGTCAGAATCTTTAGCTTTCCCGCAAGGCAGTAACTTCTCAGTCAGTCGGTTTTTTACAAAGGCAAACACCATGGCTGACGACAGCCCTCCTATCCTTCGTCCCATTCCTAGACGGCCATTCAATCTGGGCTTGAGGATTGCTACACCCCCAGAAGAGGATTCGTCTCCAGGAACGCCAGCTCTTCAAGAGCCGGCCATTGCGCGCTTCCTCCAACCAACTCCAGAACCCACCGATCTCAGTCGACCACAATCGATTCTCGACCTAACATCCTCGACTCTTTACGGCATCTACTCCCCAGAGACTTCCTCAAAGTACGACCGCGTATTCGCTGATCGCGATGAGCTTGATACGCCCTGGGGAACAGGTGCTCAAACACCGATTAAGCGACCCAACGTTGACGACGCCACATATGAACTGATGCGAGATCGGTCGCATCTGATCCGCCGCCGCTCTTCTATTCGCTCCGTTGATTCTCCTTTACCGCCTGGTCCATCTCATTCGCTATCTTCGCTCTTCCTCCGAGGCTCTCTTCTTTTCCTACTCGGGGTTGGTTATGGTGTCCTCGTTACCACGCGCTTCCATGACGGCTCCGACAAGGTACCATCCCTTGCCGAAAGCCGGGCAGTGATCCAGTCTGCCTACAACTGGGTTCATCTGATATTCTGGGGTCTAGCTGGTGTCCTGCTTGGTGCACTGCTGCCCTGGTTTGACCGGGTCTGGGAACATTCAATGGGCGATGCAGATGAGGTCGTCGTTTCACCAGACATAGCGCGAAGCAAGGATGCGGACCCTAACACCGATTGGGCACTTGTTATGCGGGCTATCGGTGCATTCGTAGGCATCGTTTTTGCCATCGTAAGTGATGCTGATTCTTGTCCTCCGTGTCAAAGCTGACAACATCTAGCGCAAGGTAGCCTGGACTTCGACCCTTCAAGTCTCCGCGACTCTAGCCCTGGTCAATCCGCTTCTCTGGTGGCTCATTGACCGTTCCAAACCTGGATTGTTATTCTCGGCCACCGTTGGCTTAACTGGTTCTGCTCTGCTCCTTGGTGTTGACCCTGCTATGATGCCAACCCCAGCAGGCCCTCCCTTCAACAATTCATCAGCCACACGGGCTGCCGCCGATAACGACGACTTGTTGGTCCTGGGTGGGCTTGCGAAGCAAAAAACGCTAGAGACTGGCGTTTGGATGCTAAGTGTACTGTTCTGCAGCTGCATCTGCTTTGGCAATATCGGGCGCCGACTAGTATCGGGACAATCGGCGGCATTAAAGGGTCGATGGGCAGGAGTTCGTTAAAAAAAAAAAAAAAAAAAAAAATTTACCCGCGAAGAACAAGAATAAGAAAGAACGAAGAATTAGTGAAACTATAGGTTTTCTCGTCTGGTGGTTACCCTCTCAGCGTCCAGGGTCGAATTAGCACAGACCCTCGTTTCTGATCTTGGGAATTTAGTTGGATTATGCTCTAGCAGCTTGGACAGAGTCCAGGGCGTTCCGGTTTTGAAGCAGAAGCCGCTTTGGTTCTGGCGTTCCTCCTCAGAGTTGGGCAGCGGCCTCTTTCTTCCGTTGCATCCCGCATAGTTTTAAATGTGATCACCATTGGACCTCCTCGGTCGCTATGCCGGCTTTTATATTGGCTCTTGTATTCCATTCTGCATCGTTTCCTACTAGTTCAAGTTACCTGGTTCAAGTTACCAATTATCTCAGCTAGCTCATTGGACCTGTCACGGATGTTCTGGCCAAACTCGACATTCGGCATACCGAGCATGACGAGTAGGCGAGGATTGGTAATCATTTCGTTAATAGTGAAAGATCGGGTAACAACGTCACCAAAGGCAAGAATGGTATGTTGCTCGGCGGAAGGGTCTACGACCTCATGTCAGCATTTTGGTCCAGCTGATCAAGCTTGCTTGAAGAGTAACCTACTGCCGGTCTGCTTGGGAAGCTGATCTGGGTACTGTACAGGCCTGCCGTGCTCAATGTTGTCCAGCTCCGTCATTATGTAGTGCGAGCGCTTGACGAAATCCCAGGCGTGGTAGAGGCCGGTGGGCGGGGCTTGAGGTCGGGCTCCCGGGGTAGGCTGGCGGGGCCAATCCGGGTGAGCTTCGATGGCGGCGACGAGAGCGCTGAGGCGAGCGGTGATGTCGTCGCGGACCTCGCGGGGGGGGAGAGTCGAGGGAGCTTGGGCCCCGCCGCCGAATAATGCGTTGAGCATGACGTGTTGGCGACGGATGGGTGGCGGGGTGAGATGTCAAGCTAGAGTCGAGGGGGCGCAGCAGACAGGAGATCGATTAGATTATTCGCGATGTTTTACTTACTTTGTGTGGGAAAGAAAGAAAGAAAGAAAGAAAAGGTCGCGGTGGATCAACAAGGAAGCCGACTTGTTCGAAAGAGCCGGAGCTGTCCAGTGCGGTGTACGGAGTACCCGCTTGCGTTCTTCGGTTAGTCCCCGGCCCAGCTACCTACGCAGTGGACGTATTACGCATAATTTTAAGGAGCGCGGGAGCGCCAATCTTTGGCCCTCTCAGAGTGAGATGGCGCTCGAAAGAGATGGAAACCGCTGGTCTGTTGATCCGACCACTGTCGCGTGCCTCTCTCTTTAGGGACCCGGCGCTACAACCCTAGTAGGCTTGCAGCAGTTGGCGTTCTTGGAGTGCACGACGTCATGATCGGAAACGGACAAGTCGCATATGAATCCAATTGAGTGCCGAAAGCTGTATTTGTAGTGGTTGAAACTTGCTGATACGGAGGAGAGAGAACATCAACTCCTGGTCATTGACGTGTTTATGAACTAATTCCTTGAAGCTTAAGCTGATCCCGGACAAAAAGGGTCCAAGGACGGGAACTAATACGATACGAGAAAGAGCAACGAAAAATGATGTAATATGCAATCAATCTGCATTCGGCAGGCGAGCCGTAGTTTGTTGCATAAACGGTCCTACCACTGACATCGACCTGGCTGACTTGCGCGCGTAAATCTGTCAACCCTCATCATCAACACCTGAAGAATGAGAGGCCGCTGATACGGTTATCACGTCAGCGGGACCTCCATCCGTCTTCTTTCCCGTCATGGCAGCCAGGAGGATACGTGATATCTGGAGAAAGAACGTCGCAAGATCGCTGGGCAAATCTGAGAAACCAGCTTGATATGAGACGACAGCTTGGAAGACACTCTACATAGGAAACGCTTCGGCTGGAGCCTAGAAAGACTAGAAGAGGCCCAAGAGCTGTCGTTGGTTTTAGCGCGCCGGCACGACGCATGCTGCTTGCATCTTGATCCCGCCCGCCATAGCAGGTGCCTCTCCATGACGCCATGACTCCGGCGATAGCAAGTAACAACGAGCACACATTGGTTCGCTTTTCGCTCGAACGCTTCCCGCCCTGCAAGCCGTGCTTTCCTTCCGGAAAGTCTTGTTCCCGACCAGATTACTAACTACCGCAATGTTCCGGCTCGTGCTCATCCTCTGCAAGCAAGAAAAGCCGATCTCGGGCTTGTGGTGTCGATGCGAGAAACGTCTTTGAAGGGCTTGGATCGGTGTGGTAGTGTTGCCGTCACTCCTTACAACATTGTTTGGTCATTGGTCGTGCCCTTCGGTTTCGTTCGCCAGGTGAATCCCCCCCATCAAGAAGCTCAGCACCAGCCATGTCGTAGTGATTGCCGAATTGATGAAGCCAGGGATTGGTCAGGATGACGGATATGAGATCGCTGGGCTGGGACGGGCCCCCATTTGGCATCAAGAGCGTGTCCCAGTCGGAGCTTCTCGTTCGTCCCCATGATTGAGATGCCGGAGTCGACAAGTACCGTCTACATAAGTGCGCTTCTATAACAAAAGAGGGAGCGTCCCGATCGTCCTGGACACGAACCCTCCTCCAGGCTGCCGGTTGAGGGTCTAATGGCTTGGCATCAAGAGTGTGCTGCGGCTTTGGTGTGGCTGCGTATATCACCATGCCGTATCCATCTGTTTCTAGCATCTTGAGAACGTCACTATGTGGTGTACCATATGCTGCGGAGATCACTTCCGCTACTTCGATGCCGAATGATACAACGCAAAGGTTCTTTATGATCAGATGGACACACCAAACAACTTCACCACGATGCTAAGTCTTACTCCCAAGATGTTGATGCTCACATCTCTCGTATTATCTTGACGAAGCCTTGAATACAGAGCACCTCATTCTTTCTCTTCTTTCTGTCCTTTCTCCTTCTTCGCAGCATGATGCTGTAGGTAAGAAACCTGTCGTCTATGATATTTCTTCCTGCCCGTAACATGCATCGAATTCTACCCAAGTCACATTTGGCCATCTGCAGTAACTTACTAGACTAGATAGAGTAGATATATGTAAGTTCGCATCCCATACCCACTTCAATACGCAGGGTCCTGCCATGACATGCTAGCAGCCTCCATGCCGCTCAAGTATACAGTACTTGGCCGTACCAGCAGATCCCAACGCTCCGGAATAGGCCATCCTTCCAATTCATGTCAATGAGCATGACTTTTGCGCGTGGGCGAATGGAGAAAGCTGCGACCTCTTCCCCTGACTGGCAAGGCTCCTGCTGTATGACGAGCTCTATCTACAGCACATACAGTAGCAGCGAACTTCCCTTGCCCCCCTTCCCCACTAGTACAGGCTGCTCCTNNCTCATGACCTCTCACTCATGACCTCTCACTCATGAGTCGGCTGCCTTGTTTTCTCTTATTTGAACCATCCGAGTGCCGTAACCATACTTCAGCTATCTGGCGTCTCGATTCCAAGACGGTGTACTTCTCCCCAAGCAAGATAACGTCAATGGCCAGTATATGACCATCTGGATCGAGCAAACCCCACCACGATCCGCCACATTACCCTACCACTCCTGGACCTACATGCGAATAGCATCTCATGACTCTGCAGCGCTTCTGCGGTCCTCGATTCCTGGTTTCGTCCCCCGAAAGCGCCTCTTCGGGCTCACGACTATCCACGCTGTCGTCTCGCTTCGTCGGCCTCGAGCCCGCGCTCGCAATCACGTCTCAGCAGTGAACCCCTGGCTCTTTCGACATGCCAGTACTGGCCGTTAACCACCCTGGTCCCGAAGACACGATCCACTGCCACCATCAGACTTTACAACGGCCCGCTCGAAAAGTTGTTTAGGACCCAGATCGTCGATCTACCTATGACCTTTACATACGCCTCAACCACCTACCTGCTTATCACTTTCTTTTTTGTTTTATTGTTGTTTCAGTAATCTTTCCGCCTCCCTTCCCCTTCCTCTCCTTCCACCTGCCGAGGCAATTTCCTCAAGGCTTCTTTCTGTACTCCTGCGTCTTCCAGGTCAATTATATAATCTTGCTCGGGTTGTCACTGTTCGCAGACAACACCGACCGGCGCCGTTCATGTCATTCAACGGCCACTCGCAGAGCAGCCGAGAGCCCCATTCTCCGCCTGGCCCTCGTGCTGGGGCGTCACGTCAGGATCGCGAGCCCGTCGACAGTGAGAGCGATGACGACGATAATGACGACGTCACTGCCGAGGCATTCCACGCTCCTGCCCCCTCCCTCTCCACCGACAGCTCCTATTTCTCCTCAAACAATACACAAGACTCTTCTAATTCTATAACAACACATTCCTCTGAATACGACCCCGATCATGTGTCGCCTCGATCGCTCCTGGCGCGCGACGTGGTCCGACTCTTCCAATGTCGGATATGCTCTCATCCGCTCCAAGAGCCCGTCGGTCTGCCATGCGGTAACAGTATGTGCCGTGGATGTCTGCCCGAGACGTATGCGCGCACAAACATCACCTACCCTGCGATTCCCGATCGCTCCTACGGATTTCGATGCCCGTTTGCCGAGTGTGGGAGCGGACATGCCCTCGAAGATTGCGGTTTAGACGTCGTCCTCAACAAAGTCTCCCAGCGCGTGGATGAAGAGGTTTGCCGTGCGCGGGAAGAGGGCGTTGAGCATGGTGTTGCAACTCGTATTTTCATGCAGGATCCGTGGGCGGTGGCAGGTGTTGCTTCGCTGAGAGATCGAGCGGAGGAAAGTGGAGGAATCGAATCTGACGGTGGTAGACTCGCTGCGACTTTCGCTCTCGCTCATGATGGGCATTTGCAGTATGATACGGATGTTGATTACGAAGACCTATCACGCTCATCCATACCCTCCACTTCTGCACCAGCGATGCTGGAAACGCCGCTAGCTGATGCGACCGGCCTCTCCACGGATCCAGAGTTGATCACTAGCGAAGTCGATCTCCTCAACCGGGCCCGGGATGCTGCCCGCACTGAGATGGATTGCCACGTTTGCTACGCCCTCCTCTACGACCCTGTGACTACCTCGTGCGGTCACACCTTTTGTCGACCCTGTCTACACCGTATCCTCGACCATTCTCGCTATTGTCCAATATGTCGACGGCATCTATCCATACCACCATTGCTTAACCGATCCGCATGTCCTTCGGACAAAGCACTGGTGGCTCTTATCGAGGCGTTCTGGCTGCCCGAGGTGCAGGCACGGAAACAAAACATCCTGGCAGATCGAACGGGGCGGCTTGAGGACTATGACTTTCCCATCTTTCCGTGCACGTTATCGTTCCCACTGATGCCGACATTTCTTCACATCTTCGAGCCACGATATCGTCTCATGATTCGAAGGGTGCTGGAGGGTAACCGTATGTTCGGCATGGTACTTCCTCGAAGGCCTACGGATGATGACGATCGGGTCTTCAGTGAACTGGGTACCCTACTGCGCATTTCCAACATGCAGTACTACCCCGACGGCCGCAGTCTCGTTGAAGCGGTCGGTGTGTCCCGCTTTCGAGTGACTGATCATCGATCCCTCGACGGATACCTAGTTGCCAAGACGGAACGAGTTGATGACGTCAGCTACCAAGAGGAAGAAGCAATGGAAGCTGCCGAGGCTGTCGAGACCGAACGACATCATCAGACTCCAGAGGATGATGCAAATGACGATTTAGACGACAATGATCCCAATCACCCAAATGACCCGGACAACCGATCTCAGACTCAACACCCTCTAGAAGACCCTTCTATACCTTTCCAACCCACCTCACTCGACGACATCAATGCCATGTCCACGCGCAGCCTTCATCATTTCGCCGCATCCTTCGTCAACCGCATGCGCACTCAAAGTGTCCCTTGGCTCACCGACCGTATGGTCACCATCTACGGTGCATGCCCCGAGGACGCCGCTGCCTTCCCCTGGTGGTTTGCCAGCACGCTCCCCGTCAAGGACGCCGAAAAATACCGTCTGCTTGGGACTTCCAGTGTCCGCGAAAGACTCAAGATATGCGCATCATGGATCTTGGAGTGGGAAAATACACGTTGGTAAGTCTTTGCTCTACATCTTCCCTAGGTGCCACGACTGAAACGACAACACTTCACGATATCACTGCCGCACTGCACCCCTTGCTTTTTCAGTAACCATCTATCAAGCTTCACGTCCGGCCCTCCGCCTCCCTCACCCTAATTCGTCCTCGCTCGCCCATCCACGCTCAACAAATTTGGCTCCTCTCGTTCATCATTGCGTGTACATCTTGCACTTTTGCGCCTGTAGCTTTTTCTATGAGGACGAGCTGATCCTTTTATATCTCTTTCAAATAGGCTGGAACTGACCATCCGTCAATCAGGTCTATTCGCGGCTGCGTAATCCTCTAGTCAAGAGAGCTATTCCCGTTGCATACGTTATGTTACGCCTTGCGCAACAAGAAAACTGGGCATTTACGTCACGAGTTATAAGACGGTGATGATTTCCTTATGTTAGATAACGCTTGATTGATACCCTACTCGTTTCCACGCTTTAACGCATTGTATATTAAAACCGAGCAGGTGGTCATAATCCCCATGGCATTTTACATTGCATTACTTTCTGCTTGCAAGTTTAACAAAACGGAATGGAAAGTTTGATTGAGGAGACTGAGTGGTCATATTATTTGAGAATTGTTTCATGCACAAAGATCCGCGAGCACTTGATTCTGCAGCTCTATTTACACATATACCATGCACACTCAGTATTTTAGATACTTAGCAACAATAACGCCATCTAGAGATTTGATTCTTGTCCCGTTCCAGTTACGTGATGTCTGAACCTTTATTCAATTGCTACGCCATCACCATTCTTCAGCGGCCTCATTCTTTGCGTCATTCTCGTTTACAATACACTGATCGATCGCCCCGTTCGTGTCTACTGCCGCAGAAGCATCTCCCCATACGCAATCGCTTGTGGCGGGATATTCCCCCGGCATCTTATCATGTTTGTCAGAGTTCCCTTTGGAATGCTGGGATGGTTGCGCTGCGTCATTGTTCCACTGATTGCCTGGGTCAGCGCCCCAAGTATCAGCTGGAGCACCCCAATTGTCAGCTGGAGCACCCCGATTGTCAGCTGGAGCGCTCCAATTGTTCGATTGCGTATACCCCTTATCGGGCTGCTTCATGGCGCTGCGTTGACTTTGACGAGACTGCTGGACTGAGGGGGCTGGACGGTGACTTGGATGTGAAGCGATATTTATGGGCTTAGCTGAAAATCGAACGGAGTATCGGTTTGTATCATCGTTTCCATACGCAGGACGGTTCGAGGTTTCCTGTGCTCCGATCCTACTGCTCTCGTCCCAGGCATTCTGCATCCGCGGACGAGTGTCACCCCAGTCACCCGGATTGTAACCCGGGCCTGAACCGTAATATCGATCGTTCGCTGCCGCGTTTACTGCCTTTTTGTAGACGAAAGAGCTGAAGGGGGAGACTCTCCTCGTGTAGTACGGGTTGTTCGACGTCTAATACAAGTAGAAAGTTAGCAACCTTTCCCAACGTTAAAGATGAACCCAACTATACATACCAAGGGAACTTGAGGTCCTGCGTTGTTCTCGCCGCACTTGTCGGGATTCTCGCTGATCGCGGGCTGCGTATAGCCGTTCGCTCCAGACATCATTTGGGCTTCAAAATCCTTCAGAGGCTCTTCCATCTTTGAAAACCCCTGCTTCCTCTGGTTCACTTGTTGGCTGTTATTTTGTGCTTGGTCAACCATCTTCTTCTGGTCTGGACCGTCCTCCGGCATTGGCACGATAGGTGGAGGAGGGTGGTAAAGATAGGGGTAAGCACCCGGATAAGCTGCTGCTGGATGACCGCTTGGGTGTCCCGTATACACACCTGAGAACGGAGGAAAGGGCGGCGCGACCGGAAGATACGCTGCATTCACAGCTGTGGGTGGCATCCCCTGAGTGATCGGTACGTGGTCGTGAGTGGCATGCGGCGGTGGGTGTGCCTGTTGCTTGTTGAACCCGGCCAAGTGCGGGTTCCTGGTCGATGGCCGTGTGCCTGGAGGGAATTCCTTGTCGGTAGCCACTCGCCTGGGATACAACCCTTCGCCGGGATGATTTCCATCGACCGATTCGTGATACACACGCATGATATTATGCTGAGCATCATAATACGCGTTCGGAGGAGGGTCTTCGGGAGTCTTGAAAACACGCTCAGTCTGCACGACTTCAGCACGGCTTGGTATGATGAGGTTTGGGGATCGAGAACGATGAGGCGTCTTTACATCTGCCTTGGACTTTCCCCTTTGTTTCTTCGATTTCTTCTTCAAGTCTTCAACAAGCTGCCCATTCTTCGACATTTCGGGGCCCTCTTCCTGCTTGCTCTTGTTCTTGCTACCAGAGTTGCCGTTTTTCTCAGCTTTTGTATTCTTCTTGCCCATCTTACCATCCTGATTCTTCCCAGCTTTCGCGAGCTTCCTTTTCTCCTGAACTTCACTTTCAGATTCAGAAGTTTCGTCTTCGTTCTCGAGAGCTTTCTTGTGTTTCTTGTTCTTCTTTGTTATGCTTGGAGCAGGCACTGAGTCCGAGGCAGAGGTTTCGATATTAGCTTCAAAACCGCTACTCTCACTCTGCGCCTCTTTCTTAGCAATTCTCTTAGACCTCTTTTTCTTGGATTGAGCTGCTGGGTCAGATTCGGTATTCGAAGCGGCTGTGTCCGTATCTGTATCCGTCATCGTCTCAGATGCAGATTCTTCGGTCTTCTTCGCAGCTTTATCCTTCGTCTTCGTCTTTGATGACTTCTCAGTTTCAGGTTCAGAGGATCCTGCGTCCTTCTCACACTCCTCCTTTCTCAATTTCTTGTCTAATTCTCTCAATATTGCGCGTCCCTTGTGACATCGTGTACACTCACAGGTGGGGTCGGGGCTAAGATCGATATCACTCCTAGTTTCAGTAGATGTATCGCTCATCTTCTTATTCTTATTCTTCTGTTTCTTCTTGTTCCTCCCCTTTGTAGGTTCGGATGATTCTTCTGAGCTCTCGTCACCAGAACTGTCGCCCTTGGAGCTGGTGGATTTCTTGAATTTCACACAGTCGGAAGTAGCGTCGCTGGCCGTGCCGGAGACGGTTTCAGAGTCGCTGGCCGAAGCTTGAGTTTTCCTTAATGCCGACTTCAAGGAGGCACCCTGAAGCTCTCCTTCGAAGCGGACTTTCTTAATGACGGGCTCGATTTCGGGTTCGGCGTCGGCATCGGCATCAGCGTTAGCGTCAGCGTGCACGCAAGCTTGGGTGCGTCCTGGTCGAGAGCGACCGGAACGCGGGTAGGTGATCTTCAGGGTATCTTGTTCGGATTCATCGTCAGTGGTAACCTCCACTTTGATCACATCTCGACGTCTGCGTTTGTCCGATTGCCTTGCTGCGCGAGCGGCCCTTTCGATGGTCGTTCCAGCGATCCATTCCATCAGGCTCGGCGGATATGTGGGCTTGCTCTTCCTTGCCATCGTGACAAGTCATTCAATTCTTTCCGGCTCCTTTCCGATTCAAGCAACAAGAAAGGGGTAGGTGTAGAAAGGGAGGCCGTTGAAGTGGTGTAGGCTGCCCCACCGGTCAGAAAAGAAGAACTAATATACCGAGATCAAGGATGAGGTGAGGTCGGCTCGGTGACGGTTAGCCTCTCGCTCGGACGGCCGTCCACAGCTGGCAGCAAGAGCAGATATTTGGGGAGGGGGTTAACAGGCCTGAGGCTGCAGGCTGGACACGATAGAGACTTTGGAGATAGAGGTGTAGTAGGTGCGTAGTGCATTCAATTTTGAAGTCTGATGGGGACAGAAGAGATTCGAATTCATGTCTCTGAAGTGGCTGCTGTACGAGAGCACATGTTGCGGCAAAGAATGGAAGCAGCGCGTGTACGTATGAACGTTCCTGCTTGACGGAAATCCCATGTACTCTCCTCCAAAGGTAAGCGGATGCCACTTCTCAATCCATTTCTCGTCAAACACCATGAGCTGCTAGACGTTCACCACCGTCCAGTAGCTTGCTTAATCACTACAGCTTCCCCTTCAGCGGCTTATTCTGTGCCTCCCACTGCTCATTGATCCGACCGTTCGACCAATACACCCACGCAGCAGCAGCGAATGCCAGCGGCGGACATCCCAGCAACACCCACGACCACCAGCTCGGGCTCCTCCTCTGCATCTCGGTCACGGCCACGTCCAGCTGCTCCTTAAGTTCGTCGCGCGATCCGTCATTCCATAGCACGATACCACTGCCCGAACCTCGAGCCTCGCACCGCCGAGCCTTTTCTCGCACATCCGTCTGGCTGCGAATACGATTCTCCGCATCCTCGGCGCTGAGGTGAGGATCACGAGCCCGTAGTCGCTGCATCTGGATCGAAGGGTCGCGTACGCCGACGACTAAGGTGACGCCGCAAAGTCGGTCCAGGCCACTCTCAAATAGCAAAGGTATGTCGAGGACGGTCGCCCAGTAACCATGCAAGTAGTTGACCAGGACCGACTTGAACATCTCCCATCGCACCGCTGGGTGCACGATGCCATTGAGAACCGCTCGGTCCTTTTTGCGCTCTTCGCTGTCGCCAAATACACGCCGACCCAATGCTGGTCGATTCAATGGCCTTCCCTTGCCGCCCCGACCATTCTCTGGCATCTCATCCGAGCGTGGTAAAAGAAGATCCGGCGTCGTTGGTCCAAAGTGTTTGACAATGGCATTGTAGCCAGAAGTGCCTGGTTCTACGACCTTGCGCGCCAAGATGTCCGCGTCGACCACCGGCAAGTTGTGTGGCGGCGACGCCAACAGCGATGAAACTGTTGACTTACCCGTCGCAATAGACCCCGTAAGACCGACTAGAAGCATGATGATTTATGAGCTTTAAGGACTGATGGTTCGAGTTTGGAGGCGTGAAGTGAAGTGTTGATGAGCGACCTGTGATGTGAGCATCCAGTTCAGGGCATGTGAGATGATGCAATTACCGAGGTAGTCTGGTATGTAGCCACTATAAATGCATCTTTTTGCGACTGCGCAACCACAACTCACCAAGTTTATGTCATCGCAAAGTTGGTGAGCCTCATCTGCCTCGTGATGCGCACTGCAAGAATTCGGCAATCTCAATATCGAGTTAATTCGATCATCATCATCATCATCATCATCATCATCATCATCATCATCATCATCTATGGTTCCAGGTCATTCACTGCGGAGCTTGGTACAATCTTCACACGACCAAAAGAGGCAAATCCACAGAATTTGATTTCCACTCGTCTAAAGCATTGGCCATTCTTCTTCCATTGACTTGTCATCTTCTGAATCATGGTTAGCTTTGAAATTCGATTGTATTCGGTCAGCATACCATGCAAGCCCCGGAGTCAAGATGGGAAAACAATCATGTTATAAGTGTTGGATGCTGTCGAACGTGGCAACTCGAAAAAAGACGAAACGCAAGTGAACCGACTGCATCGGAGTCAGCTCATCGTTTACTCGTCCCAACTAGTTCTTCTACTTACAGGGTATCGAAACAGTAAGTTTCAGGCAGCCTCAGAGCAGAGTCTGGTCGTCGAGGAGGATCGGGGGTTCTCTGGCAATCTCTCAGAATAGATGACCGCGACTCAGGATCAAGAAACATACCAGTCTTGGAGACTAGCTGGGCAGGCGAACGGCGTAGAACCAGCCCTCATCGGTGACGTACCAGCGGCAGTCGCCCATGTGGTCAATAGTAAAACGGTTGCGCTGTGTCCAATTTCCGTCAACTTCTCGCACAAAGTAGAAACGAGAGGGGTCGTCATCAGCAGGCTTGAAGTCCTGCGGCTCGTAGAGCTTGTTCGCATGAGCAAACTTGATCTGACGTAGCTGCTCCTCGCCCGTGGTACGACCTAGGCCAGTGACTTCGGGGACAGTTCCTGAATTACCTGCGATAGTGGGAGCTCCACCGGTGAAGCCAATGCCGCCGCCGCCGCCGCCAACCATGTTGACCGAGGGCATACCTGCCACATGCTGGACCTGCGGCACGAAAGCCTGCGGGCCGTTGATCATCATAGGCTGTTGGCCTACAACAGGTTGCTGCACGTAGTATGGCTGCTGGGCGACGACGTATCCGCCGGCCGCGCAGGGCTGGGGCGCATATGGCGAAGCGACAGGTTGCTGTGACTACGTTAGTTGACGTTCATCGAGACCTCTAAGCCAGCAAATCAGAACGAAAGAAGATGGGAGACACATTGAGCATGCGTAGAGCCACCACTTGGTGCGTCAAGTAAGCGGAGAGGAAGGGGAAGTTCCAACAGCGCGTGCAGGGCCACTTGCATAGTACGTGTATCCGTTGAGATAATACGTCTGGGGTAGAACCACGGTGGTGTAGGGAGGAGATGGAGTAGTATAGGATGGACTAGTATAGGATGGGGCAGAAAGAAGTTGAACAGGAGGGCGTGGATGACCGACTTGAACACCGGGGGCCAGGCCTCCGTCAAAGCGAGGCACGTAAACGTGAGGGATAGGTCCAAAGGTGGTATCCGGAACAGGAGGCTGGAAGTGCACGCCGTTGGGGGGCGGAGCACAGTTCTGATAGTCTCCCATGATTCCTACGTGCTGTTGTTGAGGAGTGGGTACGAAGGTGTAAGTTCCAGGTGCCTGCGAGAGGTGGGATAGTTGCTGTTGTTGTTGTTGTTTTTGCGGATGAAAGTACTGCTGAGGCAAAGGTGAGTTGAAGCTGAGGAATTGCGGCTGGTGGCTGAGGCTCTGGGTTGGGTTGGCAGCTGTATGCCACTGCAGATGACCGTTGGGCGCAGGGCCGACCTGGGAGAAGTTGGTAGGGTTGGCAGGTTCTTTCCTCTCGCCGTCCTTGATGCCAGTGCCAGTGCCAGTTCCAGTTCCGGTGTCAGTCTCAGGTTGGGCCTCGGTGCCAGCCTTGTCAGATGCAGCAGCCCTGTTGCTCTTCTCAGGGCCGTAAACCTTGACGTTGAAGCCGCCGCTGGGCGAATTCGCAGTAGTGTATCGGATGTTCTGCTTAGGATTCGCGACGTTGTAGGGGGATGGCTTCTGTCCAGACTCGAAATGCACCTGACGAGGCTCTGGAGTCTTGAGACGACGCGGGGCCTTTGGGGATTTGAAGTCGGAATGTCCTGTGGGCGAGATCGAGCTCATGTTGCTTTCCGTGATATGCGATGATGTGGACGAAGGCTGGGCCAAGTCAAGTCATTCGAGGAGACTACCTTCCTTCAGGGAGCGACTGATTTCTCAGGGCGATCTGAGTCTTCTCGCTCTCGTTGTGACACTCTTGAGAGAGAGAGAGAGAGCCAATTGTGTATCATCAAGAAGATATGAGGTGATTGGGTGGGTGGGTGAAATGTGAAGATGCGCAGAGGAGGGGGGATATTGATGTCAGGGGCAATGCCCTCGATGCGCCTCAAAAGAAGTCGCTTTCTTCGATGACGTTCCACACAAGCACCGAAGAATTTACTAGCAGATAAAGAACTGCTGCAGTGGAAACATCGACTTGGCCACTTGGCAAACGCGAACCGAGAGGCGAAGTTCACCTCACTCTCGTCTATTCCATCCATCCCCAAATGCCCTCGCTAGCAAACCATCATTGCCTTCATCTACGAGAGCAGGGATAACAAAGACGCCATGACAATGCCAACAAACGACTGAACCAACACGTCCAAAGAGATACAAAAGGTGCACTTACCACTTTCTGCAGTGCCCAGCTTTGGCCATCATACACCCAGACTGACTGATCGGGCAGGCTGTCGAGGGGGTCTTCGTATTTCGTCCAAGTCCATGGGAAGCAGGGCAGACACATATCGACTGTTATCGATGCAGGAACTTCAGCCTGTAAGCTTTTTTAGTTTCTTATAGGGACGGCGTATAATTGTTTCGAGTCCGTTGGTGCAAGGTCAGAGTGCAGTTGCCGACGCTGATGTCGCCTTCGCCTGATGTTGTTGCGCGCCGAGGCTTGCTTGGTCACTTACTCTAAAAACCCTCGAATGGATTTCAGAACGGGTTTGCTCGTTTGCAAATGCGGAGCTACCAGAAAGTGAAACAAGTGGTTTACTTGTTCATCTCGTACGTTGTTTCTTTTGTTGAGCAGCTTGCTTAAGTGTTTGCTTGATGATAGGCCCAAAAGACTTCCTACAATTTATCCAACTATCACTTCCTTACGAACACGATTCTAACTCCAGCCAACTCTTTGAATACATATTCAGGTCATGCATACGTGATACTTCAGCTTTCAGCTTTGTGACTACCTTGACAAGCCTGGCTCAGGCACCGCCCACGTCTGCAATATAAAAAAAGGGGGAGGGCATAGCAGCAAATTAATCGTCTTCCATCCTCACATCTTCGTCTTCGTACATCTATTCTTGCCTTTGCCCTCCCCGACCATGATCTCCATCCAACAACTTATCGACAATGAGCAGATGATCCTCGGTGAGCTCTGGTTCTCCGCTCGGAAGACGAAGCTCTTCCTCGAGAGCTTCGATGAACGGCCAGAACCGGCGTAGTTCAAGCTTCCAAGCCTTCCGCTACTGTCAGCTCAGGTTTCAAACTCCTCAAAGAGTGTGGAACAGGACAGAACTTACGCGAGAAATGGCTAAGTGACGACCAGCTCGCAAGCCCTCCTCCAACGCCTCGAACGTGCCGCCAGCAACTAAACGATGCCACGACTTCCCTGGTCCTTTGTCCCCCAGTAAGGTGGATGCGCCAGGCTGGTAGAACTTGTAGAGCCACACGTTTTTCTGGCTGCCCGGCGACTGGGGATGAGAAAGCAAGGTCGTGAGACGTCTCAAGAGGTTTACTGCCTTGGGCTCTTCGCTCTTGGCTATACGTCCCATCTTGCCCCGAACCACTTCAAGTGTTCTCAGGCTGACATCTTCGTGTGCAGGATAGAAGGCATTCAACCGTCGGAGGAAGCCAATGAAGCCTCCGACTAGTTTTATTTCCTTTCGATTCATAGCCAGTTTACCATCTTTCCTGATTTCGATGACGGAAATTCTGTAGTGTCCCGGAAGAAGGGCATGTCCATGAATCAGACGACATTTTGCAACCATGGCTAGCATATGCGATACCCTAGGTCTTCTCCGTACCGAGTCCCGAGCCTCTCGAGCCATATGAGACAGTTTCGAGCGGTTCTGGTCTCTGCCCCATCCGTTCTGGCAGTTCTTGAGCATTTCCGTCTCAATAAGTCTCTGTACCCTCGTTTTGAACTGCGCGATGTCTGCCGATTGTGATCTTAACAAGAGCCTAAGCTCGTTTTTCTTCCGTTCCAACTCCGTACCCACGTCTGACTGGACACCCGTGAGCGGCGATGACACGTCTAGAGGGATATACCACAGGCTATCGAACCCGTCGAATATCATGAAGCCTCTGGCGCACGAGGCTTGCGACGATGGTATGGTCCAAAAGGCCTGGCCATCAATTTGGCCCCGGGTGTATACAACTCGAGCCCGGGCAAGAAAGCTGTCTACGAACCATCTGACCAGCTTCTCCGTGAAGTTTCTGCAATCTCGAATGCTGCTTTGGTCGGAGATGGAACGCGCCCGCTTACGTGCATCGACGATTGTTCCGGACGGTATGGTGAATGTCTGGGACGGCAAACCCGATACGTTTGTGGCATTTGCAACAGGTTTGGCTTCGGGGTGTTCGTTACTAGCAGCATCTGAAAGAATCACAGCGTCCATGATCCCATCACGAGTTAGATGAGCTCTGATAGCATGGTGTGATTGTGCTTGCTCATCTTGTCAGCTTTAGTGGTCAACTAGCAGGATGGATGAGATGGCTCACAATTGGTAAACGAAGCAATGCAGTGTATTCGAATAAGTAGTTAGGTAGAAGAAAAAAACGAGCTGTAGAAGTGAAATGAGAGTGGGAACTGAGAAGGTAAAGATGACCGGGGTTCTTTGGCTTGAGTGAGATGACTGTTTCTACGTCACTGGGGTCGAGTGAAAGGATTCGCATCGTGCAGTGACAGGAACTGAGTTGGTGAATGTTGATGACATGTCAAGACAAGTGTTCGTCGCTATGCAGCCAGGTTGTGGAAGTTGCGGGTTTACCAGCTGGCAATGACCGTCGGCCGAATCTGACAGGTGTACATGTGCGTGTGCGTATGCGTGTGCGTATGCGTGTGCGTGGGTGCTCGCTTTCGGTGATGCCCCTGACGTCAAATTGTTCCCAGACCGCACTCTCGAGATAACGTCCTTTGAGGGTCAAAAGTAAACGAAGCATTAGCAAAAAGGTTATTTGTCATTACAGACCAGACGCCCGCCCCTAAGTGGTCTAAAGCTCGCTCACCGAGCCAAAAGGATATGTTAATGTACAGTTGCTCATGGGAGGTGAGATCGTCCGTAACCATGCTACCAAAAAAGAACCAACTCCGCCGACGCTGTACTAGTTCAGCATATACAAGGGAATATGGTGTCCCATCCTCCACGCATTTCTTCATAGTCGTCTCTCTGCGCACTTTCTCTCCGTGATTAAAAAGGGGCATGTTTAGCCAGTCGCGCGCGGCCTAGGCTCATGCCGATGAATCGAGCGAGGTATTTAAATGTTTTACAGGTGAAGCTCCGACGTGACGGGTTCGGGGATAGGGAAGAATGATCGTCGTACAACCTGTCGAGCGTTAGTAAGAGAGAGGCCGTACCGAATGTCATGCGCGGCAACTTACGGCCCAGGCACCAGCCACGGAAGCGACGATACCACCAGAGATCATCATAGGACGAACACCCCGGGTGCTCTTGAACAGCATACCACTCAGCGCACCAGCAATGACCGTGTTACCAGCATCGTGCTTCCCACGCAAAGATCCGACCAGAGAGTTGATGCAGTTGTAGATGATTGCCACGACACCTAGCGAGTTACCCAAGAAGGGACCGCGTCGAGTCACAGCGTTGAGTACCGAGTTGAGTCGCAGCTTGGGAGCCTGGTTGGTCGATCTCCGCAGTCCCTCCTGGAGGCCCCAGGCACCTCCGAGACCTAGACCAGTGAGATACGTGATACCCGTGCCGTAGCAAAGATCGTCCGTGAAGCCGCGCGAGGGCAGAACGGACTGGCCGCCAGGCAGGTCGGATAGGGCAGAATCTTCGAGGGAGAGATATTCGAGGGCGTCCTTGTTCAAGCCGGCAAGGGGGTGTAGTTGCGAAGGGTCGGCGAAAGCAGAGCTCTGAAGGAAGGCCTCAACACCCTGGCCCTCGGTCGGGTCGAAGGAGAGGTGCTGCGAGGTGGGTTCGGGAGAGGACAGTTGATGCTGTTGGGGGGCCTGCTGCTGTTGCTGGGGCTTGTTGCCGCCCGTGAGGGCATTCCATACAGAAGACATTATGACGGCGAATTGGGTATGATGGGGACGGAGGAGATGGGAGCGCGCGCGGCGAAGGCTGCGATGGAGACCGGGGGGAGGCGACGATAGTAGGGGCGAGGATGCTAGAGTCGCAAGATCTTATCCGAAGCTCGGGGAAGCGCAAGTCATGACCGTCCCGGTGGCTCAGAAAATTTTGGGAGCCACCGCGACATGGTCCGTGCGTCTTGCGGCGGGATCTCCGTGATGATATAGCGACACGTGACCTTGACCTGCTGGGTTTGACAAACATGACATTTGAAGAGAAGACACAACCAATTTTAATGGGGGGTTTTGTTTTTTTTTTGAGCCGTGATTCTATGTACAGGATCATACAGCCCTTTGTAAAACTTTGGCTCAATCGATGCTACCAGCGTTGAGCGAGTGAGTGCGAAGACTGGGCTAGGTGCAGCGTTGCGAGGCTTGGAAAACCTCGTCGGGTTACGGACGTTGCAAGAATTTGAGGAGGCATTCTTCACAACCTTTACGTGTTGACACACTCGTCCAAAGAATTAAAACAGCCATCGCCGCGCACTCCCAACAGTTATTTAGCTAACCGCTAACCGACGGCACCAGCAATGCGTAAACTGACACTAAGTGATCAAAAATACGCAGTCCCAGGCTCTGAATCAACGTCACATCATAGAAAGCTTCGCCAGTACCACCGGCAGTTTGATTCATGTAGCAGAACATCACGAAACTAGCATCTAAACATCTCCAAATCGTGAAGATATGTCGTAAACACCCCACAGTCCCGAGCCGTGGACGTAGCTCGTGCCTGGTAGGAAGGCGTTTTCTTTACTTTAGGGGGCCGGGAACGGAAGGAAACCCACGGAAGAAGTATGGATAACCCTCAGCAAGCCGCATAGCGGAGCCGCCAAGAAATTTTAAAATTACATTTGACGATGTAGTTTTTAAACCTCTACTGATGTAGGGAGAAAAGGAAAAGGAAATCGAACTTCTGGCGACGTCGAAAGATTTTTATACTCGTTTACAGTGGGTGCCCGCACTAACCTGGTTTAGGGCTTAGTGTCTGCTTATGTAAAGATGGGAGTTGGAGTGGCTGGTGGTTTTGTGGCTAAGCAGACGCACTTTGCCGGTACGTACTCCGGTCGCTGTTGTTTCGTCCACAACGTAGCTGCATCTGTACACTTGAAAAACAAGAAAGATCTAATCCACCCTAGACTTTTCGTAGTACAATATTGAGTCAAATGATCGCGAGTTCAGACACAAAAATTTACAAAATTGAATATTTCAACAAACTATAATGCGTTTTCTACCAATGCATCATTTTTGGGTTACAGAATGATCTCCTAGATTTTCGTAGTTGTGGTCTCCGTGAAAACAATGCCTTTTCCGCCAGTTCCTTACTCCAGGATAACATATATACCCCACCAGAAGATTCCTAGACGCCACACATTTTCTTCCGCCATAAACCGCACGTACACAATGAAACAAAGGAAGCCATTTTTATCGACAACATGCCCGCGATGCTGGGCCGAAAAAGGAAAAAGTCAAAGGGTTAAGGACAGCTAGAGTCGCCCCTCTGAAGAAGTGGGCGGTGATCCCAGTGGTCCTCGTCGATACTCTCCTCGCTATCAAAGTGCGGCTCGTTGTTTATTTGATCAAAACCGTTGTCGTTTTTCTTGCGGTAAATGAAGTACTGCACGAAAACACCGAGATCGAGGAAAAGAGTGACGAGGCTACCCGCAAGCCAGCTAAGGTTGATGAGGATATAGCGGCCGTAAATGTGGCCGGCCTCGCCAGGCTGGCAGTGCTTGTGGGCGCATTTGGGGTCGTAGGCGAAGATGGAGAGAACATAAGTCATGTTGCCCAGGCAAGCGAAGAGGAAGAAGAGCATGCTAAGGCCATCAGTCGTCTTGCGCCTCCAGTTGAGAATAAGCTGAGGAAGACGCGAAGAAATGTAGGAGAAGGTGCAGAGGTAGCCAAAGACCTGACCGACAACGTTGAACTTCATAGGCTCTTCCTCATGGGGCACCTCGGGCTGGTCACCAGTCGCCTTTCGACCGAGGAACCACCCAAGTACACCGGCTGCGCAGACCATGAGGACGACGATGGAGTTCCAAGCCACGGTCTGCAGGGCAGTCGGCTGCGCTTGCGGCACGGCGTTTTCGTTGATGTGAGGAACAGCAGGCGAAAGACCAGACCAATCCGATCCGCGACGCTGGTGGAATGTATCGTTATCCAAGAGGCCGGTGCGCTCGTTGGGTTCTCCACGGGCCGGAGCCACCGGTTTCGGAGGAAGGGTCGGGGTGTCGCGCCAGGTGAATCCGCGATAGTAGAAGCATTGTAGGAGGAGGACGATGTCGGCAAGTGTGTAGTAGACGGCAAGAATGATCTATACAAGCAAGAGCGGTCAGCAATTGGGTCGAAGGGGATTAACAGTTGAAGAGTCTTACCATTGTCGGCAGGACACCCTGCATGACAGCTCCGACGATGTTAAAGACATCGCCAATTAACCAGACAATTATGAACTGAACGGAAAGAGCATCGGCGTTTCCACGCTGGAAGTTTTGCATGATTTGCGGAGAGAAGACGACGACTGAGAGGTGATCAGCTGTAGTTCATGCACAAGTGACGATCCGAGGTTAAGCGTACCCCAGCAAGCAATAGAGATTGAGCTAGAAAGAAAGCGTAAGAAGCCAAATGGTTAGCTACCGCGTGTAAAAAATTTGCTTCGACTGGCGAGACTTACCCGCAGATACCGGAGATGGCCTCAACGTCGAGGTTGAGGAATTGGGTCGGCGGTGTCAGCATCGTGAACGACCCTGAATGTAGTGATGAGAAATATTCCAAGGTGTTGTCCTATCGATCTGCTGGTTCCAGAGTGCGATCAGTCCCCCAAGATTGGTTGGTCTGCGGACCGGTTCACAGCGTGGTCAAGGCAGTTCGATCATAGAATCGCGAAGCGCACGATAGAACCTCCCAGCCAGAATGAGATAAGAGATGCAAGATGGAAGTTTGAGAGATGGAGGAAGAGATTAGTCCCACCCATCTAGACTAGTACAACAGCAAGAGAGTGACTGTGCCGTGACCGATGCTGGCTTGGTATGGAGTGTGGGGAAGAACTTTTCCCTCTGAATGCCTTGTCGCAGCTACAGCAAGTACTGGAACTTTTCTTCTCTTCTCCAGCAGGGTGTTGCGAACTGTACCCTGTACATGCCCCGTCCGGGTTGGTTCCCTTGCAGGGCGGGCGGTCCACGTGCCCACGCGAGCTACCGACGGTCACGGTGCAGGGTAATGTGCCGGTTGCCGAGCCGAAAGAATGCGGGGAGGGAGGGACTTGGATATTGAGAGGCCGAGCCGGCCCAGGGTGGCGCTTGGGGTCTGAGCTGAGCTGTACCTTGTAGGTGTCGACTGGACCTGGAAGTACGAGGTAATTAGCGACTTATCTAATTGAGCGGCCAGGCATTGATTGTTGTTGGCTAGAGATGTTTCGGCGACGATAGGTGAGCAACCGCGTCTCTCCGTTTGAGGAGCTGTTCACCAACAGCCGTTAAGTCAAGGTCCTACGGATGTAAATCCAATTGCCTCTGACCTGCATTGGGTTTTCATACCAACGAGTACATACACTCCGTACTGTACTGTACGACTAATGGCAGTATTGTGGTGATCGTGACGGCGATAGTGGAGAAATGGCATCCATCATTACCAATCCATCTCGCAAGCCTAGCAAATGGCAGCCCCTCACCGCCCCGCAGCACCTTCGTTCGACGTTGGAGCGCAAGGCGGCCCGGCGACGAAATATATACTGGTACAACACATCTTACCACGTTAACCTATGTCCAATTGCCTCTATCGCAACCTCTCAACATTCGAAAGGTTTCTGCTAGCCAAGACAAACCAACGAGCCATCACCACCCTCTCTCCTCGATCAACGCTACCGGTCTCACGCGCCTATACACTACCCCCCATGTCAAACGACGCCCCTGCGCCTGTGCCTCAGTTGCCCGAAGTGGCCGCACTGAGGAATGACGACTCGTTATTGACGCGTCGCTTTGGAAAGGAAGTCACGAATTATTATGCCGGTAGTCGCATCAACCGCTTCTCGTTCTTGCGCGCCGATACCACGTTCTTGCGGAGAGCTGCAACTCACCCTGCCACGCGCTTCCTTATCCTGAACAACCTCAATGCGCTCATCGCTGATAGGACGAGTCTGGCCTATCTCGGTTTCGACCATGTCAAGTCGCTCATCGGCGAGGAGCCCTTTCGCTTGACCGAGGATGAGGCTACTAAGGAGTACGACTCGACGCAATCAACCCCCCTGGTAGTCTTCCTTGGCATGGAAGAAGAAGAAGACAGCCAAGACACTGAGATCGAGTCCGAAGCGCATGGGTCTATCAAGGGACAGCCGTACTTCGCCGTTGACATCACCCCGAAAGCGTCCTATGCCGAGAAGGCCGAGAACCTCTTGAAGGCTCTGGAAGGAAAAGGGCTTACCTTTGAGACAAACCCTCGAGCCTTGGTTCTCCACCCAGATTCAGGTTAGTCTTCACTCCCATCTCAACCCCATCTTACCTCTACCCTTACTAAACTGGTCTCAAGCCTCGCTCTACGCCCAAGCCCGCTCTATTGTGGACTGGAACATCCGCAACCCCTTCTGCGCAGGCTGCGGCAACCCCAACCTGCCCCTTCATGCCGGCTACAAGCGCGTATGTCCTCCCACCGACCGCAAGGGCACGTCTGAGGCTCACTCCCGCGGCGAATGTCCCACCCGCCACGGCGTATCAAATGTCTGCTTCCCTCGTACGGACCCGACCATGATCGCCGCAGTTGTGTCCGCCGATGGCGAGCGCATCTTGCTCGGTCGCCAGAAGCGCTGGCCCCCGCACTGGCACAGCACCCTCGCCGGCTTCTTCGAGCCCGGGGAGTCCATCGAGGAATCGGTGCGCCGTGAGGTCTGGGAGGAGAGTGGAGTGCGCGTGGGTAGGGTCGTCGTTCACTCAAGTCAGCCGTGGCCCTACCCTGCGAGCTTGATGATCGGTGCCATTGCGCAGGCACTGCCTGGTGATGGCGAGAAGATCAACCTGAACGACAAGGAGCTTGAAAGTGCCAGGTGGTTTACGATAGAGGAGGCACGTAAAGCGCTGACGACCGGCGTGAGTGCATTAGGCGCACCGCCGCCTGAGGATTACGTCGAGGGCGATTTGCGACTGCCTCCCGGCCAGGCTATTGCCCACCAGCTGGTTAAGGCCGTAGTGGAGGGTTACTTGACGGCAGGTCCTAAGATTTAGGATAGGCTTGGGCTTCGTCAGATTGCTGAAACTGGTGGCGGTGTCTGAGGAGAGCTGCTGCTGCTTAATATTCAAGGATGATAAAAAGAGTGATAGAAGCATATAGTGATAACATCATATGAATAGAATGGACTGCATATCTTAGAAACTTCTCGCTACTCTATGCTGTCTGCGATTTAACAATATCAACATCTTTGTTTCGTTATTATATACAAGATAGCCTTGATTATCTTTATGTGCTTCTAAACCCAAAAAATACCCTTTAGCGCCTTTCTTCGCTTTCCTTTTAAAAGCTGGTATCTACTAATCATGAACAAATCGCTTAGATGACGGCGCTGAGCAGTCGCTTGGGTAGGTTGGCCCAAGTCCTGGGCTCCTCATACTCCTCCTCCTCAAGCCAGACAGCACCAGTCTGGAGATCCATCTCAGCAGCAGGCACGTACATCCTCCACTCGCGAGAGTAGACCTTGTAGCCGAGGTAGAAGAAAATGGCGATGGGGGCAGCGAGGTAAGACTGGAAGAAGGCCTTGACGTTGGGATCAGCGCCGGAAGCAGGGTAGAGGGCGTTGTAGAAAGTGGCAACCAGGGCGAGGATGTTGAGACCAAGACCGAAGTAGCTGCCGACAATGCCGAAGGGGCTTCGGTAAGGGATGAGCTTGGTGTTGATGCCCTGAGCCTTCATGCCGGCGTGCATGCGGATGTGAGTCCAGCAGATGGTGCCCCAGACAAAGAGGAAAGCTAGACCAGTCTATTGAACTGTTAGCAACTGAAACTGGAGAAAGGAGTCAACATTTGACCGGAGAGTACTTACCAGAGCAAGGAGCCAGCCAAAGACTTCACCACCGTTCGAAGACTCGCCAAGGTAGGCCAAAAGACCGAAGGCCAGCTGGATAATGACGCACCACAAAGGTCGGCCCTGCTTGTCGACGTACTTGAGGAAGCTGGGGGCCATGCTTCGTTCGGCCATAGCCTGCATGGTTCGTGTGGAGCCGAAGGTGCAGCTGTTGGCGACGGAGAGGACGGAGATGGTGATGACGGCTGCTCAAGTTAGTTACACGAATTTCTGTGGAGAGCAGTGGGTAGTTTAACATACCGTTGAAGATGCTAGGAAGAACCTTGACACCAGCATCCTGGATAGCAAGAACGAAAGGCGAGGCCTTGGTGTTGGCGCCGCTGGCATCCATCAAGCGAGGGTCGTCGGAGCGGAGGATGATGCCGACGATGAAGAGGTTCAGGATGTAGAAAATGGCAATTCGCCAAAACACCTGCTTGCTGGCTAGGGGGATAGACTTGCGAGGGTTGGAAGACTCGGCAGAAGCAAGGCCGACCATCTCAGTACCACCGAAGCTGAAGGCAGCGACGACGAAGACGGAGCAGAAGCCCTTGAAGTTGGTGAAGGCACCGGGGTCGTTCCAGAACTTGGTGCCAATGTAGCCTCGGTCGCCGACGCCACCGCAGTTGACAACGATACCAAAGATGATGAATCCGATGCAGGCGATGATCTTGATGATGGAGAGAACAAACTCGACCTCGCCGTAACCCTTGACGCCGAAGAACTGAACAACGATCAAGGCAGCTAGGAAGACGGAGACCCAAACAGCCATCGTGATGTCATCTCGCCAGAACTTGATGCAGATGCTCGCGGCGATGAGTTCGAATGGTAGAACGGTGAGCCAAGCGAGAGCATATTCCCAACCGATGGCGAATCCCCTGTGAGAGCTGGTGTAAGTGAATGGCCTACTGCACACAGAAGCTGTAGGTATGGGAGCTTACCATGAAGGGTCGACGAAGCGGACGGTGTAGGTGTAGAAAGCGCCATTGACGGGGTATAGGACGGCCATTTCAGCCAAGGCAAGACAGGTGATGAGCAGCATGACTCCGATGATGCAGTAACCGACGACCAGAGACGCAGGACCACCCTTGTAGAGGGCACCTCCTGATCCGACGAAGAGACCTGCTCCGATAGCACCACCTGTTGTTCTTCAAGTCAGCATTGCTCCTCGCAAGTGGGGATGGCACTGCGGTTGGTTGGGCGTACCGATGGCAATCATCTGCATGTGGCGGTTCTTGAGATCTCGCTTCAGGACACCGCCGGTCTGAACCTGGCCATGCTCCTCGTCAGACTGCTGGGAGACATCGACGGCCGCTTCCTTGGTGTAGACCTCGTTTTCTGGGGTCTTGGTCGCCATGTTGATGCTTGTTTCGCCTGCGGAGGGATCCAAGGTGTAACTGGTTGACTGATGAAGGGAAAGATCCTGTGGTCTTGGTTTGCGGAGAATGCCTGTCTATTTATCCTTACAATGTCATATCTCTCCCCAGAGGGAGCCTCTTGAAACGGCCCACCGACTTAGTCTAGATACACCGCAGACCTGGATGGGATTGGGACTAACGAGCGTTGTAACATGAGCAACTCATCCAGCGACTCAAGCCCTAGCGTAGCAATCGGCGTTGACGAGGCTCATACCGTCCTGTAGGGCTTGGAAGACCCAGCTAGTCGTGAGCTTGGGTGTGTGGCAAAAGGGACTAACACCGTTTCTCCTGGTTTACCCCGAGCCTCTATCTCCTAGCTCGACCGCTTGATTGGACTGTTGTTAGTCGCTTATCTCGTCTGGGGGGGGGCCTACTTGGGACCTTACTCGCACCTCCTTCAAAGTCTTACTAGGTTCTCGAACGTTTCCACTTTGCTTGGAGCGCTAGGGTGGCTTCGGCGCTTCTTTTTTGGTGCGTGTCGTTATCTTGATGCTTCCGTTTAGCTTATTACCGTAAATGATTGTCCTGCTTTTTCCCTGCTTATCGTATTGTACTCGTAGGACCGGGCCGGTCACATCAAGGAACGAACGAGCAGCGCCAATAAGACCGGAAGCGCTCAGAGCGATATTGCCGGTGAGAAGCCGGTGATAAGGCCGTTATCCATTGCAGGCTTTGGAAGGTCATGATGAGGTGAAGATTATCCAGAGAACCAATAAGGGTAAATCTGCTGTATTCGAGGATGCCGCTCGTGCAATCTATCGTTCGTCATCTTGATCTTTGGTGGTTTGATCGTGCGGATCGCTCCATGTTCGTTGCATTGTTACGCCATGCCGGTGCCTCCTCTCCTCTTCGTACCTATGGGAGAAGTTGCGGACGTTTCCCACGTTTCCTTACTTTGGAGTTCCCCAAATGTCTCAAAGTAAGTTCCAGCGCCGAAGCGCCACCCCGATGCGGGCCTAGTACACATTGGAGCATTGCTCCGACAATAGACTGGCTACTGCAGCTGGATGGTGTCCATAGGTGGTTGTGTGGTGGTGGTGGTCAGCGGCCATGGGGAGAAGGCCTTCCAGAATTCCATGAGATTGCCTTAGCTTGCCTAGCTGAGGGATCACACAGGATCATCGAGGCAACGGCTCAGGAACGTCTAAGTTAACTTAAGCCTGTGCCAATCATGGCTGAACATCAGCCACGCCGAAAGCACTTGACAGTGGGCCAGGACGTAATGCAAGATAAGCTTTCATCGACAGGGTGGCGGGCAAGTTGGAGAACCCGGGGAAGCCATCTTGGCTCTTCTCCATCGCAGGCATCTAGACCCTCGAATAGTTGAAGCTAGACTTGGCTAGCTGAAGATGCTGTGCCGTTAGCTTGCCTTCTCCGCACACACCGAACGGTGGGCTCCAAAGTGCCCTGTTGGAGACGGCGCGAGAGGAACCCAACCAGGATGCGTTCTGTCTCGGTCAGCATTTTCTCCATGAGATAATCAAAACCTCAGATTTGGAGCTATTCGACGTAGTCACGGACGCTGAGAAGTTGGTAGCTGCGCTTTCACCGTGAATGCAAGGAGCCGAGCCTTCGAGGGGACAGCAAGTCCGTGTCCGTTGCCAACTGATCTCCCTAAAGATGGCTCGAGTCTTCGCGGACTAAAATACAAGCTTATCTCGAAATTGCTTTTCAGACCGGGATGCCATTTCCTTGTACGTAATTCAGAGCGTGACCAAATGCGGGGATCTGGGGAAGAGTTTAGTGGGGGATCGTGATTTTTCGTAAGAGTTTTCGCAAGAGTTTTCGCAAGAGGCTCAAGATGCTGCCTCACTCATCCATCCTCCATCCAATCGCAGCCTTGCAGCAATCCTCCAGAAGGCTTCACCGTAATTGTGCCGACCTTAACCGTTTACTAGGCGATCGATAGTGCGGGGAATGATCATATGGCACTTTTGTATCCATACTTGTATCTTCCTTCATTGATGACTTGCCCTCAGCTGCAACCAACTAAATAAATCCCACACGCGAGGATCGAGACTCTGAAGCTCATTCGTACGTTTATTCGACGTAAAAGCTTGTCTCACTGAGATCTGACCATCTCCACAAATCTCACACCCTCCATCTTTGGTGCCGAAAGCCACCCGACTGTCCCTCTCTCGTACATTGCAAGCCACACTGCATCACCGTTGATCGTCTTGAGAGCTTCAAGAGCTTCCCGTGCCTTGCTGCGCGGGCCCCCTTCACGGTCAATCTCCGGAACTAATAGATCGAGAATCTCGTCAAACATAACGTCGTCGATGCTGACATGCTGCACGATGGATGTTAAAAGACCTATTGTGGCTTCCCAAATCTTTGCAGGAGATGCAAACTGTCCGAGACTACCGGCGTAGGAACTAGACGTTTGCGACGGGAACTCGGTCTTCGTGCCATCGCCGTTACGTACAGAGATGGATCGCTGGGCGCTACTTCCATGTGCCTTACCCACAATGGTTTCAATTTCCCCATGGGGTAGGGAGCGGTTTGCTGTTCCAGCCGACCGGCGGCGAGCTTGTTGACACCACTTCTTGAGCCAGTCGTGCCATGCCGTATTAAACCGAGAGCTCAAGAAGTCACCAGCAGCTGCACATAGTCCAGATAGGGCGCCACAAGCCTCTATGACAACATAAGGTTCGTCGTCAGATAGTCTGTCGATTACCACAGGCCAGATAGCGTTGACCAAGGGTAGGAACGCTTCATCATCTAATGCCAAAGCACCACATGCAGTTGTGAGCACCTCCAACAGTGTCCGCCGTAAAGTTGGCGATGGAGATGTGAGGTAATGCTGTGTCAAGTTTGCGACCCGCAGCAATAGCTGGTAAGTTGGCGTATTGGGGGGCTTCTCCTCTTCTGGAGGTGGACCTGCAGCTTCTTCAAGAGTCTCCTTCTCCTCTTTCCAGGGAGCTTCTGGATGCCCCGCGACTGGTTCCTCCTCTCTCTCGCTTCTTTGGACTTTCCGCTTCTCCAAGACCTCCATCAGGCTTGAAATATCGTTGTTGTCGATGGCCCGCTTCCTATGGTTGACAACCTTTATTTTCTGATGATCTAGGAGGAGCAAATTGGACTTTGCACCTTGACTGACGACCTCCTTGAGTACGGCGAAGAGACTTTCGACAAAGAGAGGATATCCATGATAGTTTTCAAGAGCTGAAAAGACGGACTCGACAATATCGTCTAGGTATGGGACGAGACGTGGGCCAGCGAGTTGTATCATCATCTTCAAAACGCTTATGGAAGCTGGAGAGATGTCGAGAGTGTTCAATTTCAGGGCGACAGAATCGACCATGTAGTCCACATTGTCAATAATGAGCTCTGAGACGTTCTGGTAACCACAAGAGCTTGCTATGCTGTTTAATGTGACGATGGCATGCCGCTGCAGATTCTGGGTTTTGGAGCCTAGGAAAGTGGCGATTGGGAACAAAACATCGATAAGCTCTGGTCTGAACGCCTCACCAGACCTTTGAGCTGACCATGCCGTAACTTCAAGAGCTATAGCCTCTAGCCGCCAGTCAGTAGACTCAGCATCAGAATGGCGGTCAAGAACCTGTACTGATGTATCATACAGCTCGTTCGCAACCGTTTCGACGTCTTCTGACGACTCAATAAAGGATGAAAGATCAAGAAACATCTCTGTTTCGGCAGAGGCCTTTTGGCCCGATTTGACCAGCTGGAAGCATAGCCAAAAAGATGTGACTTGGTCAAGCGATTCAAAATCCTGCATCTGCTCCAACATGCTGCTAGCAAGTCTCGTGTGTTGAGACGAGGATCCTAGAAAAGCAATTAAAGATGACATTTCACGTCGTATTGTCTTTTGGCTCTCTGAGGGTAGCAGTACCGGCTGGTATTCCATTGCTTGATACTCGAACCCGGAATCAAAAATCAGCTGAAGATTCGCACCCTCGTCTGGCATTGAGGGCTTTGATGAATTGACAAGCGAAATAACGCTGTCTCTTAACGTAGAAGCCATTGCGCTCTCCAGGATCGAAGAGTCAATGTGTAGTTCTTTCAGAAGCTCAAGGCCCTTTATGAGGTTGTGTACCGCGGATCTTTTGAGTTCGTCATCACTCACTTGTAAGAGTCGGGGTAGGCTTGACATCCAATTATACGTTATTGTTTTGACGGTCTCACCGAGCTCCTGATAGATGCTCACCAGATCCCTGAGGCTCGTCTCTGTCAAGGAAGAATTTCCCTCTCCATCATCCAACACGACGGCAGTCTCAACCAGAAAGGTAGCGCAGTCGCCCAAAGTCTTGTGGCATTCGTCGAGAAGCGTAATACAGAGCTTTCTCAGTGAGCTGCGAACCTCGGCAGATTCGTGCGTTCGCAGCTTCATCATAGGAAGAAGTGCGCGTTTAACTTGCACTGCAGTTGCCTTGAGCCAAGCAGGGGAGAGAATCTTTGATTTTTGCGCGTCGTCAGTTCTATCTTCATCGGCTTCAATCGCGTCTGCTTTGGCGAGTATCGATCTTGTCTTGAGATCAGCCAGTACCTGGGTCAAGACCAATTTGACAGTGTCCAAGGACTTCGCAAGAACAGCATTCTTGTATCGCCCAGGCGTAGAAAGTGATTTGGAAAGCGACGATAAAGTGCCAGGTAAGAAGCTAGCCAAGGCAGCCTGCTCTTTGATAGTGGTATAGGTTGCCTGCAGTGCGCGTAGTGCCTCTACCTGGATCTGAGGTGTTGCTCCATCGGCTCCTCCGTCCAGCATCACAGATATGGCATGGCCCAAAGCAGGAATAGCTTCTGCATCGGCAAGGCCCAAAGCCGCAGCAGGAGATCGGCCTGCCGTAGTAAGTAAGGCTTCGAGACCGCGAAAAGCTTCGAGCGCGACCTCCTCGTCAATAGCGCGTTTCTCGGTTGATCCGGGATTCCCATCAATGATGAAGGTTAGGAGTCCAAGAACTTGCTGTACTAGTTGTGGTGAGATTCGGGTCTCCCAGCCGTGGATGACGAGAATTGTCAGACACTTGATGCAGTTTTCGATCAACGGCATAGGATACCGATCCATTTGCCGGAAGATGTGGTAGAGTGGGAAGAAGACATATTCGGCGAGCTTGTCATCCAGTGAAGCTGGTTTCCCTTCTACCTGGTTGTTCAGAATATCCAGGACGCGCCCGGTAAGCTCCGTCAGCTCCCGAGCTGTCGAAGCTCCATCTTGCTCTCGGATGGCCAGCTGGCTGATCTTGATACACCATGGTTTGAGCTAACCGATATATCAGTATCGTCATTCGGTCTTCGTAGAGCACATCGTCATCTGACCTGTTGGAAGAGCTCGTTTCGCTCTTGTGTATTTGATGTTGACTCCATGGCAGCAGGAAGTCAGCACTTCTCTCGTCGTTTTGTGCTATCTGCACATATTCTTCACTGACTAAGTGCGCCCGCCAAGGAAGCGAACACGGACTTCGATGTGCAAGATTGCTTGGCTTCCTCGTGACGAATGAGTATCTGGTAGGTCTTTGTGTACCGCCAAGTCAGCGTAGCGTTATAGGTGCGTGGTTGCAACAATAAGTTGTCGTAGTCTATCCAGTTATTGCAGATCAAAAGAAAGCGGAGGCAAGATGCGTAGCTGCTTCCGTAATCAACACTGTGCTATCGAGTGCTTGAACACAGCTTTTTCAGGAATTGTCTGCCACACGCACGGTGCTAAGTATAACTATTTTTTACCCTGATCAGGCCCGCTGAAGATCCGCAATAATCACGAGTCTGGCGTTACTCCGTACTGCATTGTACTGCGGCCAAGATAATGTGGATATATCCATAAGCGAGTGAGTACGCCCGTCTATCGAACTGAACTATTTTGATGCTAGTCAGCATAGAAGCCTTACAACATCATTAATCTGATTGTTTGGCCTTCCATTTATTAGACCCATCTCCAAAAAAAAAAAGTACCTCTGTTTCAACGCCGATATACTCTCAAAAGGCTGCCATGGCTCTTTCCGGCCCCTTCACCGTTACGGCTCATCCCTACGACTCTCCAACCCGGCATAACCATGCTTACGAGATTGGGACCCCAAATGCGCGCAACGCTGTTGTCTGCATCGGAGGCCTGGGAGATGGCCCCCATACTATCCCATACACCCGTCGTGTCGCCGAGCAACTTGAGGAAGCTGACGGATTATCCTATTCGGTTTTCGAGATTCGAATGAACAGTTCCTTCCAAGGCTTCGCATCCTCCAGCTTGAAAAACGATGTGGCGGACATCAGCGCCTTGGTCAAGTACTTGAGGGGGTTGGGTAAGGAGAAGATTGTTCTCTTTGGTCACTCGACTGGGTGCCAGGTATGGCAGAACTACGTTTGATGCATTGGACTTGTGGTAAACGAATATTCTAGGACTGCATAGAGTACGCAAACTACGACAAACACAGCAATGAGCCGGTGGATGGATTCATCATGCAAGGTCCGGTCTCAGACAGGGACTCGCTGATCGATCTTATGCCTGATCCCCAGCCGAGCCTTGACCTCGCTGCCAAAATGATTGCTGAGGGCAGAGCAGAAGATTGCATGCCAAGAGACATGGTTCCGGAGGCGGTTGACGTGCCTATCACGGCTTATCGCTTTAATTCTCTCGCGGCCAAAGGGTACGTGATGCTTCGCTTGAGTTGATTATGGATGTTCTTACAGTGATTTAGGGGCGACGATGATTATTTCTCCGCCGATTTGGATAATGCAACGGTCTCGAAGTTCTGGACCAGATTTCAAAAGCCTGTTCTGGCTTTGCACTCGGAAAAGGACGAATTTGTGCCTAGAAACATCGACCAAGCAGTTTTAAACAAACGATACCGCGACGCAAGCCCTCTTGTTAGTCCCCTCTCAGGCTTGATTCCGGGTGCTAGCCACACGGTCAAGGAGCCAGAGGCCCAGGAGTGGTTGATCAGGAGGGTCGTCGAATTTCTTAGGACTTTGGAAAGATAAACTCTGGCTAGGTCAAGGCCTGAGCCATCCGGTCCTGTGTTGTTGCAATCGAGTCAAGTCCTGACTATAAGAGCGGAAAGACAATCTCAAAGAGGTAGAGTTGTCTGATTAGAGTATGTCACATAGTCAAGGTAACGCAATATAAAACTCATATGGTAGAAACACTTACTATGGTTCGCCTTTTGGCTCTGTCACCGTTAATGTGAGAAGCGGAATACAAAGAGTGGGGGGGGGAGCCAGGCCAAAATGTCTCGACTGCTGGCTGGGTGGAATTCCGCCCACTCAACGTTTGCTTCCGGCAATTTTGCAAAGAGCCCATGCTTAACTCCGACTTTCTTTCCTGAGTCCGTCCAAAGTCCGCTCGCGTTCAAGCTACTCTAGACCATCGTGAAAGATCTTTAGTTAGGAGTGGAACCTCACTCAGCTTGCTAGGCCTATCAAACGACCGAATCCCGTGATCATTATCGGAATTCTAGGCTGGAAAATGCACCTCGTCATCAACCCCACCACCATTTTGCGTTAGCGTAGCAGCTTACCAAACGACCCTTGCTGCCTCGACATTTATTCAATTGACGGATCTTCGCGGTGTGCAGACCAGAATCTTTTCGACGCCTTCGGAAGTCACCAAGCTTCTCTGTCTTCACCGACAAAATTGTGTTTTCGGTCACCTAACGTCGCGCGAAGGTCTCATTCGCTCATTCGTTCGCTGAGACGCTTGTCTTGATCCATATCTTTCCCGGTTGCGCCGGCAGTTTCATCACCAAGTTGTCCGCGAGGCGTGGTGGTTACGGTAAACGACCAACGACACGACACGCCCGCGATCGGACGAGTTACAAAAAAAGAAGAAGAAAAATAAAGGCATTGCCATGATTTGAAGGAATCCATCCTTTCAATACATACACAATGAGCTTCTACAACGGACAGCAGGTCCTCGAGAATGGCTTTGAGGGCCCTCAATTTGAGACTGGCTCCTTCTCGGGCTACCATCCGTTCGGTCAGCTAGGAAGCAACTATCTCTCGGCCACCAAAAACTTTAAGCAACCTCTGTGTCATAATATTGAGGGTTGGGGTCCGCTGAGCCCGTTTCGATACGATTTTACTCCCTGCTTTATCGATGTTTGGATTGCCGCCGTATCTGCCTTTGGCCTACTCTTTGGCTCGCTCGCAATATGGTGGTTATTGGTAAAGAAGCAGAGCAATGAGGGCCAGGCTAAGAATCTTCACTTCTACATCAAGCAGGTAAGTCGTCACATGTTCTACGAGATACTAAAGCATGCGAGCTGACAGATATGTTAAGACACTCCTCGCTGTTATAATCGCCAACGTTACCGTTCAATTCGCCCTCCAGATTGTCAGCTTTGGCAGCATTTGGTATGGCGACTTCCGAGTATGGACAACGGCATTGACTGTCCTTTCGCTTCTCGTCGTCTTCTCTATCCAATGGGTCGAACACTCGCGTATCCGATACCCGAGCGGAGTCGCCCTGTTCTACTGGCTATTCCTCATCATTGCTTTCGCTGTCAAGCTTCGATCCCTCATCTCGCAGCAGCTCTACAAGTCAGATTTGCCATACTTCATCACCTTTTGCGTTGGAGTCGGCCTTTCTGTCGCCGAGTTTCTCATTGAATGGCTGTGGCCTAGAAGCCTGGGCGCTAGCGGATACGAAGCGGTTGAAGAGGAGGAAGAGTGCCCCGTTGAATACTGCAACGCTTTCTCCCAACTTACATTCTCTTGGATGACGCCCATGATGAAGTATGGCTACAAGGTTTTCCTTACCGAAGAGGACCTGTGGGGTCTTGCCAAGGATGACCAAACAAAGAACACCGGCAGTGCGTTTGATAAGGCCTGGAACTATGAGCTGAAGCATCGAAAGAATGGCCCCTCTCTCTGGCTCGCGCTATTCCGAGCTTACGGAGGTCCCTATGCCTTCGCAGCCATCTATAAAGTCGGCAACGACATCTCGCAATACATTCAACCTCAGCTGCTCCGCCTTCTTATCACCTTTGCAGCTTCGTACGGCAAGGATGAGACTAAGCAGCCCCTCATCCAGGGCGCTTCAATTGCGCTTGCCATGTTCGCATGCGCCGTCTTCCAGACTACCATGGTTGTAAGTATTCTGCAGCTACGTATCATAATTTTTCCTTTCTCTAATACTAACGCTCTCTAGCACCAATACTTCCAGCTCACTTTTGTCACTGGCATGCGAATCAAGGGTGGTCTCGGTTCCGCTATTTATAAGAAATCGCTCCGTCTCTCCAACGAGGGTAGAGCGTCCAAGACTACTGGTGACATTGTCAATTACATGGCCGTCGACACGCAGCGAATGCAGGATCTTACCCAATTCGCCCAGCAGGCATGGTCGGCTCCTTTCCAGATTATTATCTGCATGGTTTCGCTTTATAACCTTGTAGGCTGGTCTATGATGGCTGGAATAGTTGTCATGATCGTTATGATGCCTATTCAAGGTTTCGTCGCCCGCATCATGAAGAACATGCAAAAGGAACAGATGAAGAACAAGGATTCGCGAAGCCGTCTTATCAACGAAATTATTAACAACATGAAGAGTATCAAACTCTATGCTTGGGGTTCCGCTTTTATGAACAAGCTCAATTACGTTCGAAACGAGCAGGAGCTGAAGAACCTGCGTAAGATTGGTGCAACACAGGCGTTTGCTAACTTCACCTGGACGACCGCACCCTTCTTCGTTTCCTGCTCGACCTTTACAGTATTCGTCCTGACACAGGACAAGCCGCTGTCAACTGACATTGTATTCCCCGCGCTGGCTCTTTTCAACCTCCTCACCTTCCCTTTGGCAGTCCTGCCAATGGTAATTACCGCTATTGTTGAAGCTTCTGTCGCAGTTGGCCGACTTACCGGATTCCTCACTGCCGAGGAGCTGCAGCCTAACGCAATCATTGTCAAACCTTCCCCCACCGAACTTGGCGAAGAGACCGTCATTATCCGTGATGGTACATTCTCCTGGAACCGACATGAGGACAAGCCTGCTCTCCACGACATCAACTTCACCGCCTACAAAGGCGAACTGACTTGCGTCGTCGGACGTGTTGGCGCTGGAAAGTCTTCTTTCTTATCCAGCATTCTCGGTGACTTGTACAAGGTCAAAGGATCTGTTGAAGTCAGAGGTACTACTGCGTACGCTTCACAGCAGACTTGGGTCCTGAATGCAACTGTCAAGGAGAACATCATATTTGGCTACAAATACGACCCCGATTTCTACGAAAAGACGATCCACGCATGCGCGCTCCTGGATGATTTTGCGCAGCTTCCTGATGGCGATGAAACTGTGGTTGGCGAACGTGGTATCTCTCTCAGTGGTGGCCAGAAGGCTCGTGTTTCTTTGGCTCGCGCAGTCTACGCCCGTGCTGACATCTACCTCCTCGACGATGTGCTCTCGGCTGTCGACTCACACGTTGGCAGGCACATTATTGACAATGTTCTCGGTCCCCGTGGTCTTCTGAACTCCAAGACCCGAATTCTATCCACTAATGCTATCGCTGTTCTCCGTCAAGCTAGCTTCGTTACCCTCCTCAAGGACGGTGAAGTTGTGGAGAAGGGAACCTATGAGCAGCTCATCGCCATGAAAGGTGCCGTTGCAGATCTTCTTCGCACAGCTGGCCAAGATACGGCTGAGAGTGGGCCCAGCTCCAGCGCCTCAAGTAGCAGGGCCACTACCGTGATCGAAGCCGATACCAGCCAGGCTAAGGAAGAGATGGAAGAAGCACAGGAGCGGGTTTCCGAAATGGCGCCTATCAAGACTGGTACTTCTAACTTCAAACCCCGATCCAGCAGCATGGCCACGCTTCGCCGCGCCAGTGCGGCTAGCTTCCGCGGTCCTCGCGGCAAGTTGACTGACGAGGAAGTTGCTGGCTCTTCCAAAACTAAGCAAGCCAAAGAATTTGTCGAGCAAGGCAAGGTCAAGTGGTCTGTCTATTTCGAGTACGCCAAAGAGAACAACCTCTACGCCGTTGGTCTCTACCTGCTTATGCTTCTCGCTGCACAGACTGCCAATATTGGTGGTTCGGTCTGGCTCAAGGAATGGTCCGAACGGAACCAGCGATCTCACTCGAATGACCATGTGGGTAAATACATCGGTATCTACTTTGCCTTTGGCATTGGTTCGTCTGCTCTCACAGTCGTACAGACGCTCATCCTATGGATCTTCTGCTCCATTGAAGCTTCGCGGAAATTACATGAGCGCATGGCAAATGCCATCTTCAGAGCACCAATGTCGTTCTTTGACACAACACCAGCGGGTCGTATCCTGAATAGGTTCTCCAGCGACATCTATCGTGTCGATGAGGTCTTGGCACGAACTTTCAATATGCTCTTCGTCAACCTTGCGCGCTCCTGCTTCACCCTTGCCATCATCTCAATCACGACGCCTGCATTTATTGCCGTCATCATCCCGCTCGGTCTCACTTACTATTTCTTTCAACGCTACTATCTCCGCACATCGCGCGAGGTCAAGCGTCTAGATTCTGTGAGCCGCAGTCCCATCTATGCTCATTTCCAAGAGTCTCTTGGTGGTGTCTCAACTATTCGCGCCTATCGCCAGCAGCAGAGGTTCGAGCTTGAGAACGAGTGGCGCCTCGATGCCAATCTTCGCGCGTACTTCCCATCCATCAGCGCGAACCGCTGGCTGGCAGTACGACTCGAATTCATTGGTGCAGTCGTCATTCTCGCAGCTGCAGGCCTTTCCATCATCTCCGTGACGAGCAAGAGTGGTCTCAGCCCTGGTGCCGTCGGGTTGGCAATGTCTTATGCCCTCCAGATCACGTCTTCACTCAACTGGATTGTCAGACAGACCGTGGAAGTCGAGACCAACATCGTCTCTGTAGAGCGAGTCCTAGAGTACGCTGCTCTGCCCGGTGAGGCTCCCGAGATTATCGCCAACAAACGACCTCCTGCCTCTTGGCCCTCAAAGGGTGAGGTTGAGTTTGTCAACTACAGCACACGGTATCGCGAGGGCCTGGACCTTGTGCTCAAGAACATCAGCCTCGATATCCAACCGCATGAGAAGATTGGTGTTGTCGGCCGCACAGGAGCCGGCAAGTCTTCTCTTACCCTGGCTTTGTTCCGTCTGATTGAACCCGCAACGGGCCACATTGGCATCGACAACGTCGACACATCATCCATCGGCTTATTGGATCTTCGACGCCGATTGGCCATCATTCCCCAAGATGCGGCGCTGTTTGAGGGCACAGTCCGAGACAACCTCGACCCGGGTCACGTCCATGATGATACAGAGCTCTGGAGTGTTCTAGGTAAGCAGACTATTATATCCTCGCATCTTATCTGGCCGTCTTGCGTAACAATGCTAACCAGGTTCTACCTTTAGAACATGCTCGACTCAGGGACCATGTGGCAAGCATGGAGGGTGGCCTGGAGGCAAAGGTCAATGAAGGAGGTGAGTTGAACACATACCTTCCAAACCTCTCGTCATTCATTTACCCACTTCTTGAAACCCTTCTGAGGTAGACTTATCAAGGAGTATACACGATGCAGTTTGAGGCCAAGTGGTCTCTACCTCAGTGACGCCGTTGCACGCTTGGTCTGCAAAATTTTACCAGATCAAGCGTGATGCATAAGCGCCACGCATTGCTCGGCAGCCTCGTGATTTCTTGACCACATGCTATCAGTAGGGCTATAAAGCAACCTCAACGTTTTTCCTTTACATACATTATCTTTGCTGACCAAGTCCTGCCCAGGCTCCAATCTCTCACAAGGCCAGCGTCAGCTCATTTCCTTAGCACGCGCCATGTTGACACCTTCTAACATCCTGGTTCTTGACGAGGCAACTGCTGCCGTCGACGTTGAGACAGATGCCTTGCTTCAGAACACCCTGCGGTCGCCACTCTTTGCCAACCGCACTATCATCACCGTCGCGCATCGGCTAAACACGATTCTTGACAGCGATCGTATTGTCGTCCTCGATAAGGGTGAGGTAATAGAGTTTGACACACCTTCCAACCTTGTTAAAAAGCAGGGTGCTTTCTACAGTCTGATGAAGCAGGCCGGTCTCGAACTTTAAGTAGGGAAAAGCACGCCACAACCATGACTTGAGCTTTCGTGCTTGACAGATAGTTCAAGAAAACCCAGCGCGACTCCGATTCCGCGAGACTCTCACGCCTGGCTCCGCCAGGGCCCATATGGTTCCTCGAAACGGAATGCAATGGAGTCATAGAGTAACAGATATTGAATATAATTGTATAAAGCGCGACGCTCTTGCCCCATGTGGGTATCGTATCTCTTTAGTGTACGTATAGAAATGCCGATGTTTCACTACCTAGGCTAGGAGCGGAAAATGTATTCCCTTTTCTTCTTCTCTATTTTTTCCTTACCCCGGATACACAAGTCGCACGACGGATGTCGGTGGCCGTCTCCGCGACACGGATAATCCCCATAATTTCGACAATGGATGGCTGCACCGGCGACTAACTGACTAACCTATTGCCGCTGTTCGCTGCAGGTGGACTGCATCAGAGACCATCGAGACCCTCATGGCCGTGCCATTCCCTGTTGTGTCTGATGGAATACTGCAAGATCGTGGAGCTCGTTGAGGTACGCGTGACGGGAGGCAAGTTTGTCGCAGAGGCAGGTCTCGAAACCATGACGAGGACCAGGCCATCCCGTGTGGTTTTCCTTTTATTAGCACCCAGCATCTGTGGATTAATCAGTCCCGCCGCAACCCCTCCAACAACCGGTCAATGCAGCATGTGTCTTGGATTATTCGTCGTGCAGATGGCGAGTAGGGAACAGGCCTGCAACTCTACTTTTCTCGTCTCTGTTCATCTGGACTTTCTTTTCCGTGTCTTATGTGACCACGGAGGTCTAATCTGCTTGGGCGCGAGCGGAAGCTGAGGCAAAACGAGGGTACATGTTGCGGAGATCTTCATGCAGCGACATGACTCAATGATGCAACAGCAACGCGGAAGGCGTGGATGGATTGATGATACCTTGCGTTGCAATCTCGCTCGGGTCGGTCCTTTCGATACCACGTTGTGATGCTACCTCAGAATGAGCCATGCGCATACGTAGCGTCGTCTCCACTTGATCACCGTTGAAGAACTCAGAGAAGCAAGATGATAGTTTGCAGTTAGAGGATGGAAGGTCAGCATGGGTTGGGCTTATGTCTGATCTGAAACGACGCAGCTTGGGTTGAATTGGCTCCATGAACGGGTGGAAACGTATGCCGAAAAGATATGGAGAAAAAACCACGACCCGTCTCGGCGTCGTCCGATATCGAAAGGGAGGAAGAAACATCGCGACGACACCTGTCCAGTCTATATGGCTACTAGATCAAGTTGGTAGTTGAGACATGCTGGACTAGCCGACTGCATATGGCTAGCAACACCGTCTTAGCCATGATCTCCTTGCCGTCTTGGGCGATGATTGTGTTTAGAGATGGTCAGCCAGCCAGCCGTTTAGATCGAACGGGTTCTTCCCATGGCGCCTGAACAACATGCAAAGATACGTGCCGTCGCCATTTAGCGCGCGCTAAACCACTTCGCTTAACAGCACTACTTACCATCTAGACTAGCATTTTCCTAGTCTTGTATGGTTCGCATCTTGTGGGCGAGGCCGTCATGCTACCAGTCAAGGAACAAGCTGTCTTGGCGTGTTTCCTAATACAAAGACAGTCCTATTTGGTCGATCAGCGACCACCTACTGCTTCAATCCACAGGAAACGGGCTAGACTTCTCATAGTCGATATGATTGTGATGCTGGCTGGCACGTGAGCTTCTAGTGCTTTCTAAAATAGAATGATCATCGATACCCTGTGAACATCGATCGGCGCAGCAACTCAAGCGAGCACTCTATGACGCTAGCTTTTGATATAGCAAGGAGTCAACCGAAGCAAGTAAGTCATGTCGAGTTGAAACCAGTCATAATCCGCATATTATGGAAGCATTGCAGCGACAGTACTCCGTACGTGACGAGGCCTTAGGTGGGTGACGCAAAATTCTGGAAGTGATTGAAGCACCCTCTCGGAATAAATCGTGGGTACCGACAACCGAACTGAAACCCATCATGTTGCCATCGGTCGATGAGGAACAGCTAGCTGTGCTGTGCGTAACCATGCCACCGTACATATACCCTTTGGCATGACCTTCCGCGTGTTGCCAAAAACGAGCGTCTTAGGTATTCGCAACAACCGTTTGTGTCTTGAAAAGCGGTGGCACTGCCACAAGGCGCAATATTGGTGATGAACTAGTGTAGTTGTCCCGAGAAATCTATAATTGCTTCTGGATAGTTAACGGAGGTGGCGCGGCGCCGTCTGCAGCAGTCAAGAGTAGTAAACGTTTAAAGCAAGCAAGCAGACCGTTACAAGCCTCTAGAGCATGTATGCAATGAAGGTGGTTTTGAAACCCCGAAGCACCGGTCTTGCTGCATTCTGAACCAGCTCATGCAGGCTCAACGCGCCATCACCCGCCGGGTATTTGCTTTTCCTTGACTATTTCACTCTAGAAATACGACCCTTCGATAGGCCAGGCTAGGCCAGCCGGCGCCCGTACGAAGATGACGTGGTTTGTGATAGAGATGGAGAGTCGCATGGTGGATAGCTTGATTGCAGGAGGACTGGTCCTATGCGATATGGTTCCGTTCAGAAAAGTGAACTGATTAGCGTCAAAATACGAACGAAGGCAGGACGCTGATCATCATGGCATCGAAGTTTTGTCAAGTCTGGGGCTCCAAGCGATCTTGCGGGTTCCTTGCATGTCCTTGTCGACGTTACCTCGACCGACCCCGGTATGCACGAATGGATAAGTGAGTATCTGGGGAAGGGAAAAGGAGTTCGCCATTTGCAATCGCGTCGAGCTGAGATCAATGCTCCCGACAGACACGACGCGCTACTACGGCCGTCATCGAACATTAGATTGGGCTCGGCAGTCGACAAGGCTATTTTGGGAGCACCAGTAGAAGGAGTAACATACAGATCAGTGCCTGACCTTGATACCGACAGCACCACTCGGTGACAAGAGCCCATCCGTATGGCTCAGATGATGGCGAAACTGGAGGAATGACCTTTTCTTTGCGAAGGTGGCGGGACCGCAAACAAGCGTTTGCCTCACGGGTGTGGGTGTGTGCTTCCCGCCCCTTGTTGATAGAAAGAAAGTGGGACATCAGATCAGTTGATGGGCCCAGTAGCGTCCTTACAGGGGCTTGAAATCCTTGACCTTGACGCGTCGTAAAGTGATGGTTGTAGTAGTAGGTCAATGCCCACGTTTAATTTAACCTGTGGGCTCTGGACCTACGTACTGTAGTTGGCAGCTCTGACTGCAGAACAGTAGCTCCTAGTTCGCGGTTTGGTCGATGCTTTCAAGCTGACAAGCTTGTCAAAGCTACTGTCCGGGTGCCGACGCTGGAACTCGATTCCAGTCAATCTGAAGTCTTCCCATCGTCTGCTGGGCTTGCGGCTGAGATGCTGATGCTGACAACCCCTCGTTGGGTGTCACGCGCTTGCTCTCCGCAGCAGCTTGCGAACTGTTGTCGATTGATACTGTAGCTGTCTTTTCCTCCACTCCAATATAACATGAAGTGCAAGATAGCGTGACCTGCCACTGTTGACCGAATTTTTACACTCGGCCATTACAGCAAACTGCATACTTATGGAGCAATGTCAGCAAATGTACTGTGTTGATACTGAGGGCAAGTTACTAATCAGCATCACTTTGACTGAAGTTCTTGCTCTGAGCCTAATGTAGTTGAATGAATAAACTAAGGTAGCGTTCTTCGTTCTCCCAACCCCCAATAAGTTATGAGGCGTTTAGCGTCGGTACGCCAAGTCGGATGGAGAGTGACAGGATCCTGTTTAGGCTAGCTCAGAAGTCTACTCCATTGAAAGAGTTAGCTCCCTTCGATGGCGCAAAGTTGGAGAAGCCGAGCCGTGCCGCTCAACGCCCACCCATGGTCCGCTGAGGGGGCCGTTGATTGAAGCCCGTGCTGCCCGTCCGGGTCCGCTAGATGGAGATCAGAGTGCTGGTGCTCAAGATGCTGGAGAAGCTCCAAAAAAAAACCGAAGCAGGGTGGTGGCATTGCGCCCAAGGTCTCCATCAAGGAGGATCATGGCATGCATAATTTATTCAAAATCGTAGAGCATCTGGGCAAGACCTATACGTACGTGACGAATCACAGGACACGACATCGGTCCGTCGCAGCTTCTGCGTGGTATCCTGCCAATCTGGACTCTACGTAACCTACCTACAGGTAGAAGGAAGCAAGTGCGCACGGAATGGATACAGCAGGAAGGTACTACAGGCAGTGGCACGGGAAGTAGTAATCTGTACGGGCCATTTCACCAGTACTAGTACTAGTACTAGTATGTATGATGTCTGTCCAGGAAAGTGGTCCTTGATCATCAAAAGTCGCGACCGACTGGGCTTGCCCACCTCTTATTATGCGTCGAAGTGGATTGGCCGGTGAGAACGAGTGGACGGCTTGTACCCAGTTAAAGTCCAGCACGTACACGATATGTTGATAATCATCCTTCCGTGGTGAATGCGCTGGGAATTCTTGCGGTGCCCGCGCACGAAACTCGTGGACAAAGTCACACTTGAGGCCACCACCACGGCCCTAAGAAGGTATTAACGGCGGGGCATGTGCAGCTTCCTGCCCACAAACTTCCTACGCCAACCTCTTGAGGGAAAGCGAATCATGCCTTAGTTACAGACGTGTCTTTGGCAGTGGCAGCCTGGAGAGCTGAACCCTGTCTCCGACCAGCATACCCCCCAAATTCCTGTTTGTGCGGCACCTTAGGAATACAGGATGGGCCAACCAGGACCGGCTTGGGCTCTATTCTTGGCTTGCCAGTCTACAGCTATCACTTCTTGCAATGATCTGAGATCTCGCCCCGACCACGGTCCAATTGTCTTGTGCATATGTAAGATGCCCGACTCGAGCTATCAGCACCATCCATTTGCCCTGCGGGCTGAAGTTGCGCCGCTTGCGACAAAGCAACAACTGGTCCTTGCTTGCAGCAGTCAACCCTCAGCCTAGGACAGCCCCAACACAATATCGTCGCTGCAGAGACTGACACGAATTCCAATCTCTTTGATGCAGGCCAAGCAGGGAAACCTGTAGCTACTTAATTCGTGCAATACGGATGCCCTTGAGAAGTTCTCTCCGCATTTTCAACTTGCTAATCGCGACGGCGCAGCGATAGTGCTCGCCGTTCACTTCCCATCTCCCTTGTCTCCCTAGTGGGCTCTGCCTCCAGCGAAGATGCCGAATCGAATTGACCATGGCAATTTCCTTGAACTGCCCAACAAGAAGCCTGTTACAAAGAACTATCTCGCCACACCCTTTCCGCAATACTACTCTTCGCAACTTGCTAAGTCATCCCAGCTCTTCCTGAATCCCGATTGACTTATAATAATTCGACCTCTGCGCTCGTTTCGCAGCAAAGCTTGAACGGGCTTGACAATGTAAAGTCGTGCTCTGGTCCCTGTGCTGCTAAGCTGAGAGGTCGCTCCCTTGCTCCGCGCAACAGTCCCACGACTGAAGCAAGTGGCACGACACCTTGTGTTCCTTCCACGTAGCAAGATGCCTCGCAAGGCCATGACATCAAATCAGCGGCTGGATATGCCTATTTTTCCTTACATGATCCGGTCCGCATTGGCCGTGCGCAAGAATCCACCGGGTCAAACTAAACCTCTTTGTTGACGGACCCTGGTCATTCGGGTTTCCTGATCTGACGGAAGGTCAAGGTCAAGGTCAAGGTCGGTACTCTGTAGACCTGCTCTATCTATAAGAAGAAAACGGCAAACCCATTCCTTGAGTTGGGCGGACTGAGTATGTTTGCACAGTGTCCTCTTCTTACTCAAACAGCCACTGATTCGCTGCAGCTTCATTAATTTACACTGTAAGGAGAGCGCGCTGCAGCAAGCTTACCACGAGTATGTATGTTTCACTGTACGGTACGCTGGTGTTTCTCTTCTGTCTCTTCACTTGCTTTTTCTCCCTTTCCGCTTGGCCTGGAGCTTTCTCGCTGATTGGCAATGGACATGGTTCGGCCCACATTCTCAGCCATCGTGGACATCAACCCCTGCTCGCAACTCACACAACCTGGACACCCCATCCATGAAACTGAAGCTCGATCAGTCTAGCATTCCCGTTCGCGCTACCACGAGTACGACCTCTTTGCTCTACCTTTTCAGCACTGCAAAGTACGATGCAAACGGCTTTGGTGAAGTATTTCATCTAGCACGCAGCACTCATGAGACAAAGCTGGCACCACCACTTTCCGAGTCCTCTGCAAAAGTTCGTGTGACTTTCTACTTCGACGTCGGATTCTTCTGGCGACGACCCATGCATTGTGGGGATGCAAAATGTCTGACTTCTGAAGCTAGGTGTTGGTCGGCCTGCGTGCCAGACCATCCACAACACCCCTTTAAGATACGGAGCCAGCCATGGGAGCATGGAGCCCTGTCAGTCGGATGTGTGAAGGTGGGAGATCCGTCCAGGTTGAGAGCCTCTCGCCTTGTACAAGCTAACTAGTGTTCTTGATGCAGCCCGTACTGTGCCTATCAAGCCAAATGCCCGCACTACCTATGTCGTAGGTAGTTACTACTCCGTATAATCGCCTGACCAGCTTACCACTCACCCAGGTCCGCTGAACCATCAACGCTTGACACGGCGGTACTTGTGGCAGTTTCACATCTCTTCTGGTCGAGCTGCGCAAGGTCGCCTTCTACTTGTGTGTCTCGCTCGTTGGTTCACACTGGAGGTACGGCCGTCCTCTTCGCCTCTTTCTACACACCCGGCCGTCTGCGATCGCGTATCCTTGTCGTCAACGCATTCGTTACTGGTCCTTGATCCCCTTCCACACCCCCGCTGCAGCCTCCCTGGTGTGCATGCTTCTTCTTAGCCACAGCTACCCTTGCCCTGTCATTACATACCTCCATCCCAACTCGCCCATCGCGAATGTCCCTTGCTCTAAGCCACCCGTTGAGCTGATGGCAAAACCCCCCTCACCCCAGCATCGTCACGGCAGACAGAAACTACGGAGGAAAGAGACAGCAGCCGTCACTGCGGGGCCTTCGGCGCGATCTCCCCTTCCCCGGCCCTATCTATGTCGGTCTCGCAACTTAGCCATGCCAATCTCGCTTTGGTATTAAACCCGCAGAACTACCTGGTTGTTTTCCAGTTGTCCTTCGATCAGTCCGTGTATCGATACCTCTTGACAACAACTCGTCTACTCGACCCGGCCTTAGCAGGGCAACGGACTATTTGCTCGTGCACTGCTACTTGATTACGAAAAGCAAGCCTTCTCAGGCGACGAACTCCGGACCAGCCTGTTTTACGGAAATAACGAAAAGGCAATCTGTTTAACGCATTTAACAGCTTCGAAAGCTGGACCAGAAAACTACGACGTCGACGATATTCATATCGCTGCATTAGAGCTACCCGACAAAGTTCAACCTTTACTATCCTCGCAACTGGAGTCATCTTCGATCATACAACACCCAACGAGCTACTTGATCTATTTATTGCGAATTAGACGATTCATGAGTTGGGTTTGACTTTAAGTTGCGGTTGCACCTCGATAAATTCTCCAGTAGGGTTCTCGTCCATCTAGCGAACACTTGTTTTCATCGCACACCTACACCACACCCTACGCTGGCAGCGATATGTTTTAGCCATATTCGTGTGCAGGCTACTACAAGTTCTTCTCGCGTATCAATACCCGACTTGGCTCGCAATTGTTTGGGTTCACTTTCCCCCCGGCTTGTACTTGTTTATGATTCTCCGCCTGAATGAACGTGTAAGGTCTAGCTCGCCTATCCATCAACGACCGGACCACTGACCTTGTCATTTTTCTAGATCATTCTCATTCAGTTATTGCTGTTACCATAGGGTCTCACTTTTGAACTGTTGGCTACGATAGAAACTTCTTCAGGAACGGCTAAATCGCATGCGTCGCTAGTTGCCACCTCACCAACGACGAGCCGACCTTGATCTCAACGACCTATCTGTATCGTGAAGCTCTACACACTCAACATGGTTCACGAGTGGCCTAGAGATTTCTCTCGATCTCATCAATACCTTCCAGAGCGCTTTGCTCCGGAGGTGATTGACGAGGGACGGTTTCCAGAGACCCAAGACTTTCGACGTCAACCACCTATGGTAGGAATATCAGCCGGTATTTCATTGTGTACATACCGTTCGACTAACGTGGTCAAACTACTAGCAAATCAACGAAGCTCTGCGTCAGCATTGCGGTATCTCCGCCCGGAGATGCTTCGTTGCTGTGATCATGGATGATGGCAGCCCCATGACATTTTCTGGGCCGGGCGCTGCGAATCTCGACACAGATGTCGTAAAGCAGTTTTTCGACATTGACAAGTACCAGAAAGTCATGGAATGCCTGGAGTCTGGTTGGTTCTATCATGTCATAAACGAAAGTAACATCACTGACGTTATTTTTAAGGCACAAGTCCTGTCGTTGATGATGCGTTTGGCCTTGAATCAGGCGTGTATAAGCAGTCAATGGACTTCCCCAAAGGTCGGTTCCTAGAACGTCGACGACTGTCAAACTTTGACGACTGGGACTCTCCCGTCCGACAAGGCCGAAAGAGACAGAGAGCCCGCCACCCATTAAACGACGATGACGATGCTCCTATGGCGGTGTCGACAACAAGAAAGGGAATCAAGATTGGAAATTCGCAAGAAGTATGGAACTTCTACGAGCAGCGCTTCAAGAACTGTCAACAAACAGCCTGCAAACTTATCGCTAAGGCATGGGTGAAGGCTGTCGAACCGAAGAAGCAGTCAACGCATCCTTACACAGGCAGCGATGAAAAGGCGCCAGACTGGTGGCCCAAACCTTGGGGCTCTACAAAGGAGGACAAGGTCCGTCACAAAGAGCCAGATCATCTGTACAAGAGAGGTGAGAAACTCGTCGACTATGACAACTTCCATTCACTAAGCCTCAGTCTAGAAAGAGTTCATCTGCTCAATCACATTCTCCGAATGATCGTTCAGCCCAACGATAAGCAACACCCTGACATTCAGAAACTGAACCTAAACGTTAAAAAGCTGGAAGAGATCACTATTGAAGCGTTATCAGCGTTCTTCGCCGACAAGGAGAACCCGGCCAACGCGAGAAAGCGACCTTACCTGAATGAGATCTTCAAAGTCGCCAGACAAGAAGAGAGGTTTAAGAATGGAGAAATTGGTTCGTATTCTCAAGCTTTCTCATGCATGAAAGTCCCGTGTTAACGAGCACTAGATGGAACCTCGGAGGTTTCTGTTATGGCCGAAGATAAGATGGCAGAGAGCTACCCTCCCGAGACTGACGCCGGGTCAACTACTAAAGACGATGATGAACATGACCTGACACCAGCGAAGCTGATGACCGTCCAAGGGCTGCTACCAACGCCAACTCAAGAACAGGGTCCTGGGTCTAACATACACGGCACTCCCATTCTAGGCGATCTTCCTGTGCGAGGAAGTCACTATTCCGCACCTATGATGCACGAGATACCTACCGACCAGCATAGTTTTGTAGAAGGGAGCAACATCTCGGTCAGCGGGCACGGTTCCGTTCATTCAGCTGGTGGCAACCTTGGAATCGATATAGGAGTGGCACCACATGATGCCAGCCGCCGGACGTCGTTGTTCAGCACAACGGCCGAATATGGTGGGCAGAATAGCGCGCCTCTGTACACACCACAATGGCACTCAGGATCTACTGCTCCACAAACGTCGCCAATGTACGCCTTTACTCAACAGCCAAACAATAGTTCGCCGACGGCTTACGTCAACAACAACGTCACTCTTGGCCAGGGCCAGCCATACATGGGGAACTCCTTCGACAGCATCTCACGTGGGTACGATCAAACCCAATCATCTATCTTTCGCCCAGCTGGTATGCAGCAGCCTAATGTTCACCATTCGCAAAGCTACAGTTACATGGCGGATAACCAAGGTGTCCAGCGAGTAAAAGTAGACCCAGTTGCTCGAACGCCTATTCATTAGTCGGGGATGACTATCTCAGCCGGACTTCGAATCAATGCAGACACCAAACTACAGACGAAGAGTGATGACGACCGACCTGGTTTAAACAGAACAGGTCCGCTATGCGTCATATCATCTCCACACGCCAATGTGCTTTCATGGGGGTTACTTTCTTTCTTTCTTTCTTGCACGATGTTTTATCTCATTCTCAGCGCACGAGGCAAGCTCAATAACATATATACCGACGGACTGCCACTCAAAGTACAAACGGAACCACCACAGCAGATCATCACAGCGTTACTTTGTTGTGACAGATACAAGTGGTTGCACTCCAATCGGCGTTTGCGCGATAATCATGTCTGCTTCAACTGGACACTTCGGCGCTTGATTTCGCCGATACTCCCCTGAGCGTTTTCGTTTTTCTTGGGCAATTTGACGAACTGGGGCTCTTGCCTCTTGCCCCGACCGCATAAGCAATTGATATTTACCCTGGGCATCCGGTTTTGTATTTACATGAAAGGTAATTTGACCTAGCAACACGATACCAAACGAAGGAGTAGCGCATGCATTGGCCCTGATTTAGGAAGACGCTTTTGATCGAGTTCTGCCATGGCACACGGTGGATTTGTCTTTTCTTCTTCTTCTTTTTCCTTCCTTTTTTCTTTTGGTCTGCATTCTCGGACCAATCCATTCGGTTGGGGTTCAAGGAGTTTTCAAGGATGGTTCAGGGCATCCCGGATTCTTGGGGGAGGTTGGAAGACTAGACTGCGTGTATTGGTAAACCCAGACGGAGCTTCCGAGCCTGCACATCACAACGTCAGAGGGGATAACGTAAATGGGCGTTAGGGGCGGCAAGCGGAAAGGCGAGAGCGTTCTTGCACAGAAAAAGGTCCATACCACTACAGTCACGCACGGTTGAGTTAGTTAATACTTGGGCTATGACTGAAGAGAGAAGCCGTTGGGTTGGGAACGACAACTATATGATAGAAAGGCACGGCGACTTGTTTGATCTATCGGGCCGGTTTATCTATCTATTCTAGATGTCCTTGCTAGACTTAGAAAATGGACTCTTCGCCGCCACAGCACAACCAGTAGGTGAATCACAGAAACAAACAAAAATAAAAGACCATCTAGGCCCGGACATCACCCAGAAGCAACTGCGTAATCTGGGAATCGAACCCAGGGCTCCCCGACGTTACTCGAATGGCAACGGAGAATTTTACCACTAAACCAATTACGCTGAGGTTTCCATTGACAGGCAGCTTGGTATTTTAAACTATAAGGCTCAAAACTGTTGTACATCGAGGCCGACTGGAAGGAAGAATAAGTGCTGAATAAAGAACATGTGTTCTATTTCCTACAACCGGTCATAGAGATTGTAGAACTGCGTTATTGCAGGGTTTAGTGATTCTAAGACATCAGCCCCTGGTAATATGACGAGTAATCATTGCAGCTCACCCAGGCAATTGAATACGCAGTGCTTCTCTGCCGCTACTTATCAATAACACCATTGTTTAACAATGAGTGCCATTTTCAACCGCCTCTTCCCTACTCTAAAATGGACCACACTTTGGCGCTCCTCCCCGTGAGATTACATATGTTCCTATTCCAGGATCTTGGCGACGGAAGGAAAAACCAAACTGGCCTGATACTGCCTTCCAAGTACCCGCTGAGGTGCCGTACGGTACAATATACTACGTTACCAAGGGGAGATGGGTCGGTCAAGGGAGCACTGCGCATATTGAGCTGCTTCCATCAGGTCATATTGTCAAGTATCCTAAGTCGAACCCTTACTACCCCAAGATTGAGGAGGAAAATCGGGATCGTGTACGAACGGAGGCCACAGCATACAGACGACTCAACAATAGCCCCTATATCCCCGCGCTTATTGACTGGGATCCAGATTCGTGTTGTTTGACGTTAGAGCACTTGAAGAACGGAAGTCTCGGCGATTATGTCAAGAATCTCGTTGAAGTTACCGCTGGAGATCGGGTCATAAATCTCCTATTCCTCTCCTCGCTATACCGGGTGCTCGGTGGGCGAAGGTTCCTTTGAGCGTAGTGTTGTGCCGTATCGTAGCATGACTAGGCCTGAACAGATGTTGAATGAGGCCCTGTTCCCTTTTCCACGAATCAGTAGTGATTGCATTCGCCCTCGGGAACCCGAGCGCTTATGAAGGGCATCCAGTCGTTGCCCAGACCAACCGATTGCATCAATTTACTGTTTTCCTGTATTTCAGGAACTCCAGTACGTAAAGGTACAGAGAAAGAAGGTTGCTAGTAATATATTGGTCTGCCAACTGTTGGATAGCCTCAGAACAGTCTCGGCAGCTTACATGGCGATTCATTTCTCGGAGTAGACCATTATGATAGATAACCTTTGTCGCAACTGATCCTCTATTATTCATATTTGAACATGCTATCATCCCTTGATTCTTGGACTACTGTAGTTTAGTGTCAGCGTGACCGATGTCTACTGCTATATGAGATACTGTAGCTCATGATTGAAGAGATGACATCTATAGTTCGCCGCGACGAAATCCGTAACGCGGTTAAGCCTCAATTTGTCTTCTAATATACCGTACGCATCCTCTGTCAGTCCAGTTCAGCCTGTATCCGTCATCGTGGATACAGCTTATTCCACCAACGCCGAGCTACTTGAACCAAAGAAAAGCCACAAAACGCGTAACCACATTGCCCAAGCAAGGAACACCCATTCTTGCCTGCTCGCAAAGTTGGGACGAGCAAGATACCTCGAGCAAGCATCGCAAAGCTCCTCCATTTGGAGGACCAGGCACGTCTTCCAAAGATGTGATGACAGCCAGAAAAATAAAACAAAGTGCGCCTCAGTAATGGGAAAAGGTAAATTCGACCAAGTTCCTCGACAGCACACTGTCGAACGGAACAAATCATTAGGGTATAGGATTTAAAACGAAGATGAAGGCATAGTCGAGTCAAAGCAAGCCAACTCTTGTTTCAATTCCTAGCTGGAAACGGGAGCAGGAACGGTCTCTTCCTTAGGCTGAGGGGGCTCGAGGCCAGCGTTCTGGGCCACTCTCTTCCAAGTCTCAAGTTCTCGGTAGAGCCGCTCACACTCCTGCTTGAGCTTGTCGTTGGAGGCGCTTAGCTCAGTAATGGCCTGCTCGGTAAGAAGTTTTTCGAGTGTCCATTTCTCAATGTTCTGTTGCTCGTTTTCTTTGAGCTGAGAGATAAAGCTCACAGCGCGCTGGAGTATTGAGCCCTTGTTCTTCTCGCAGCCAGGGACAATCTTGGCGAGCTCGTTAATGCCTTCATTGATGGTTTCGCGGCGGCGACGTTCAACTTTGCGTACGTTAGCATCGTTCACTGATCGATCTCATATCCGCGATGAGGTAACTCACCTTCTTTGTGGTTATCTTTTCTCATCTTGTGCCACTCCTCTGAGCCAACTGTGGGCTTGGGGTTAGGGGTTCCTCCTGTTGAGTAGCGAGGAACGGTATGCTGAATGCCGTTGGGAGGAGTATGTTGAGGTTGAGGCACTGGGGAGTGTTCCATGATGCCGTCGGGAGGCGGCACGTCTGGGTTGAAATGATCATGGGCATGGTCCTCGGCCGTCGTCTGTGCAGCAAACTGTTCCTCGGTAGACGGTGGAACGTGGAGAGTTGGATACATGCCCAAGGCAGCTTGTGCAGTACTCGTGGCGCTGTTGGGATCATGATTCTCGGTATGGTCGGCGGCGGCGGCCTGCTGAAGGGCATTGAAATCGGCGACATTAACGCCGCTTGCCGCAGCAGCCTGATTGGCCTCGATAGCATTCTCGATGAAGGAGGCGGTATCAGCAGACATGTGTGCAGCTGGAGCGGGACGCTTGTTGATGCGGTTTGGACTTCCTTCGTCCCGCTTCCGCTTCTGGCCTGGCGACCCAGTCAAGCTGGAGAGGTCTGGCTGGTCGGTCATGACGGACTCAGACATGACAAAAGATGAGGCGACGCCTAAAGAGATTGGTCGTCGCTCGAAGCGGAGCGTGTGTTGCGATCAGATGGCCGATGAGGCGTGTTAAGCTGAAGCAGATACCAAGCAAGAGGCTTGGCAAGATTCAAGTTCACGATTGCCTATTGTGTTGATGCTGGACACTTCTGGGTCTATAATGAAGGCAGTTACGTTAGAAATGGACAATTTAGGTAGAAGAAAGCATAAACAACAAGAACAGTGCTTGCTAGTCCTTCGCAGATATGTTGAAAGGAGCATCGGCCTGAAGGTTGAACCAAACAAGCAAAAAAGTTGGCCAGATTGACATTAGTCTGACAAAGAGTAAATGGGTTTCCGGCTGAAAGGATTTTGGCTCGACGTTGCGTTCGCGCTCGAAGACTTCTTGGAACAACTGTGGCTGCTGAAGCTATCGAAAGAGTGATTTCACTTGAAGTTCATGATTCTTTCTATAGTGCAGTGTCACAGCGTGTGTCGTGATGTCCTATACGGCAAACCAGGGAAGGTGACGATGCGGGTGATTCAGCCACTCCATATGAGGTTGATGAAATGCCGAATGCGACGATGAGACATGAAGTGATGCGATGCGATGCACCTTCAGCTGAATGAAATGGCGAGTGCTGCGTGATGAACGATGGCCGAGGAGTCGCGACGCGATAGGTATAGCAAATGTTGGTGATGCGGCCACTAAGCTGCTGCGATCAGGAAAGAAAAGCGCGCATCAATGGCGGCGACACCAAAGAAAGATACATCGAGTAAAGCCATCGAACAACATCAAAGGCATCGCAAAGGGCATCACAAACCCCCAAAAAGCAACAAGAGACAAACGGCGTAGAGAGCGACAGCGACATACCTCTGAGATCATGTGCTTTGGCGCGCGCTGGGTCAGGGACTCAGATCACGAGTTTCTGTCGTCTCACGTGTTAACCGTCGGCGTGATCAACCTCGTGATATCGCGCGGTCCAAGTGGGAATAAGTCGCGGGGGATGGTTGACAAGTTCGCGTTTGACGAAGCAACAAGCCGCCAGAGAGATTTAAAAACCGAGCAAGAATGGAATGTTATAATCTCCTGGTAGAGAGGACGCGTAACGCAAGCGACACGCGAAAGTAATAATAGGGAAAAGGTGAAGATTTATGTTACAAAAGGGGGGGGAGAAGCGCGCTGCTTGAGCTGCTGAGGCACTGAGCAGGTACTGGGTACGCAGAGGTACGTACTGCGACCTGCTGGGGGGGCGCTTTACTGTAGGCGGACGAGGGTGGAGGTCGGGTCACGCGGAAGGGAAAGAGGGGAACACGTGCAAGGTGGATGTGGCTGGTAAGATAAACACTCTCTGAAGCCTAGCCTGAGGCAGATACTGCGATGGCCGAGGACGTCGCGGCACGAGCGGGGCCAATCGGAGGCACAGATGTGCCACATTCTGTATGGGCACGAATAGGTTGATGCTGTTCATTGTTGTCCGTCGACTTTTAGGAAGAGGCTGTCACTTTTTGCTCATCTTATCTCGCAGCTCTTCTTCGTGTTCAGTTATGACAGAGTCCACAAGCGTAGCAGTCAACATCAGTAGGTTCCTTAGGCACTTCAGGGGGTGTCAAGCAGCCAGTGAGCACCTTGACATACTGAGTCAGTCCCCTCATTTGATAGGAGCCTGGCATGCCTGGCTACAAGTCTTGACGTGCTCAGTTGTACTGTTTCGATGTCCACACCATCTTGTGAGCAATCACCTGATATTATACTACCAAAATGCATCACTTGATGTTGTAGGTGAAACAAATAAACGGAGCCGAAGCAGAACGGGGCCCGTGGGAACCATGTAGACTATCTATCGTAGTCTACCCTAGATAATAAACCGTCGACAAACCTGAGTTTTGAAAGAAACGGTAATCTGATCTGGTAGATAGTCAAGACTGGAAGCGATCTGCAGTAGAATACCACCGTATACTAGTCGGAACGAGTACATACCATGCAGTATCATGTTTTATTATCTGTCAAATTTCATGTAACAGTACTATGATACTCTACTGAATAGCTAACGCACCACATCGTCGTTTGTGCTGACTGACAGTGACGTTGACTCTAGAGTAGCTCGACCCGATAAGGCGATAAGCTACGTACCCGCCTACCCCATGATAACGTCAACCCAGAGTTACCTCTGTCATCGGCGGGATGCTCTCTGGCTAAACTTCAAGGCGAAACCCAACTTTAAACTTATTGCGAGCCTCAGATAAACAACCCCTCCCGACCCGGTTCTTGACGCTGCCTGGTCCCCATGTAAAAGTCGCAATAGTCTTGGCTCTGACCGAATAAACTGTTTGTCTGGCAACATGGCGGATCAAGAGTTCTCGACCATCAAGCACACCGACCATCTTCTCCTTGTACAGCTTCCCACTACACTAACACCTCAAAGCTTCTACTAATCCGGGCTACAGGATCAACCTCTCCTCCGTCTCCCATCTGAACTACTCCGAAAGAACTTCCGCGCCGCTCACTTCACCATCGAGAAAGAGACCACCACTCTAAAGACCCAGCTCAAGGACGCAGCCACCGCCGCGGTGTCCGGTCGCGCTTCGCAACAAGATGTCCTACGCAGCCTCGACGCTATGCTCACGCGCATGCGTGGCGTGAAGCGCAAGCTCACCGCGAGCGCAGACGACGAAGCTCGCTTGCACGCGCAAGCTGCTGCTCGCATCAGCCACCTCGACGAGTGTTACAGCATGACAACGGTCGACGATGTCAAGTATGAGGCGTGGAGTAGGAAGCGTTTAGATCGGTTGATTGCAGATTATTTGCTACGCCGTGGTTATGTCGAGTCGGCGAAGGAGTTGGCGAAGCAGCGTGATATGGAGAAATTGGTGGATGTAGATACGTTTGTCTCGATGAGTCGCATTCGCGAAGCTCTCATCAACGGGTGTGTCAACGAGGCCTTGGCCTGGTGTAGCGAGAACAAGAAGGAGCTCCGGAAAAGCGAGGTACGTCTTACTCTCTGTCGCAACCTGTCACCGAAGCATCGCTAATGAAATACCAGAGTAAACTCGAGTTCATGCTCCGTTACCAGCAATACATCGAACTGGTCCGGACACAATCATCCACGAAACTCACAGAAGCCATCGCACATGCAAAGAAACACCTCGTTCCTTACCGGAGCACCTACCAGCGCGAAGTTGACCAAGCCTGCGGTCTTCTCGCGTTCCCACCTAGCAGTCCGGCATGCGACGCCTACGCAGACCTCTACAAACCCTCACGCTGGCAAGAACTTGCCGACATCTTCACCACCACGCACAATCAACTTCTCGCTCTCCCTGAAGTACCGCTACTCCACGTCGCCCTGTCGTCAGGTCTCTCAGCCTTGAAGACGCCCGCATGTCATCCCTCATCTGCGCAGTTAGCCATGCAGACATCCGATGATAACACGCCCACGGCGGCGGCGACGGCCTCGTCTGCTTCCACCCTGGGACACAGTGTCTGCCCCATCTGCTCCACCGAACTAAATGAGCTCGCACGCAACGTACCCTATGCTCATCACACGAAGAGTCATGTCGAGCATGACCTGCGCCTACTACCCAACGGCTGCGTTTATGGCAAGGATCGGCTTGAGACCCAGGCTAAGAAGTCAGGCCTGTCCGATGAGCAGGTTAAGGACCTGCGAACGGGCGAGGTATTTTCTGTCGATGACCTCAAAAAGGTTTACATTACTTAGTACTTCATTCGTTACGATGTACTATAGCAGCTTTTACAGTTTGATCTTTTTGTTTCGGTGTTATGGCGTTAGGATGGTCTGTAGATTTGAACAGAGGTACGTATGAGGGAGGCAAGTGACGATGTGTATAGAGAGTATCATCACCACCGGTCACTAGAAGAAGTACGCCCCTCGAAGCACCCGGCGCCCTCATGATTATGAATCCACGATCTCTTACAGCACTCAGGCCCTACATTTAAAGAATCTTCGCATATTGCCAAAAGTGATCCATTTGCTTGTTGAAACTACAATACAAGGTGGCACCCTAACGTCCGACCCAACCATATCCCCAAAGCATCCCTATGCCTTGAACCTCACTCGCCCAGCCCTTTCCCAATGCAACCATTTCCCATTTTCAGGGGGGACATAAAAGCAAACGCATTCCAAGACAGTGGTTTAAAACAAAGACCACCGAGAGCTCGCGATAGGAGCCAGAAAAACAATAACGCTTGTTCCCCTGGAAATAGTCCCCTCGGCATGGAAGTCGAGGTAGACAGTTATGATATATAAGGCCGGCGATGGATGTAAAAAATCAAACGCCATCCAGCGCTCTCTACTCCCCCCCCACTCTGCGTCCCCTGCCGCTAAATCGATGCTATCGATGGATGTGGTATGTATGGGGTTAAGGCGTAATCAGAGATAGTTAGAGATAGGCGAGGACTTGAGGAGGCGAGAGAACAGAGATCAAACTCCATTTTCCCCGCCACTGTCCTGAACTCATCATCCTGTACTCATCTACCGGTTGTTTCCGCCAAACGCGAAGCTGCCAAATACACCACCGCCACCACCGGGCGTCATGGGTCCTGTGTTAGTGATTCCGTTGACACCTTGTGCCTGGGGAGCAGGCGTGTTCGCAAGCCCTGCAGTGCTGGTGTTGGGCGTACTAGGCCCGCCATTTTGGTTGTTTCCATCGGCGCTGGCGTTGGCGGCCTGCTGGTTCATCATGGCAGCCATCATGAGGTTAACATCAGGAATACCAAGACCCCAGACCTTGCCAACGTGCTCATCGGGGATCTCGCCATTGAAGATTTTGTCTCGCATTTGAAAGAACACTTTGCCAGTGAGAAGTGAGTCGGAGCCAGCTTGATGCGCGGAGCCCACGCGCTTGATCTTGAGTGTCTCGGCAATGTTTTCCAGACCCGATTTGTGCTCAAACTTTTGCAAGACCTCTGTGCTGTTAGGATCGCTTGGAGTGAGCAGGCCCGAATTATGTAGCCGGATGGCGTGCTTCATAAGGTGCTTGACATCGTATGTGGTGGGGAAGTATAGCTTCATTTTGTGGTCAAAGTCAACCTCGTCGTTGGGCAAGGGCGTGCAAATGAGCAACTTAGTAAGGTAACCAAAGTCGTAGCCACCATGAAATGAGATCCACCTGACGTTATCAAAACATACCAGACCCGAAGGAATGAGTAGAGCGGCGAAAGTGTGCGGGTCGATGCCGTCGCGTTCGAGAATGTTGAAATCGATACCGGCCTGTTGGAGCGACTCGATGGATTTTTCGTTGTACATATCGTCCTTGAGGGAGAACTTGAAGTTGAATTGCCACGAGCAAGGGAACGGTCCTTGACTAGCTGTCCTTCGTGCGGCCGGGCCGAGGTCTGCGTCGTTTGATGCTGGTCGTGGCGGGGGTGTTTCACCGTCTTCATTGAATAGGGTCAGGCCAATTTGGATTACCTTGAGCATGTCCACATTGGTCCGTAGGCATTGGTAGTGGTAGTCGCTCTTACCGCGGAAGCCACCCATTGGCCTAGATACAACACCGGGAAACTCGGTGTCCTAACGGAGTATGTCAGTCACCTTGTAAATCATATCTCTAATCGAAGCGCTTGGTCCTACCATGGCGATGTAAGGGTATTTGTCGACCAGATCTCGCAAGACGGCCATCTCCTCCTGCAGATTGTGCTTCCACACTTCGCGTATCCGACCCTTGTTCGGTTGCGCCCTCATCGCGTGATGTTCCATCAACATATTGTGCTGCATTTGACCTCCGTGCTGTGGCTGTTGTAACGCAGCAGCGGCATGCCCATGCGCAAAACCCATCCTAGCACTCTGGCTACCGAAGCCCGTATCTGCGAAGCCAGCAGCCGCAGCAGCAGCTCCAAAGGAGTTGCCGTTGGTGGAGAAGGGGTTCATGCCTGCAGCATTACCACCCAGATACTGGTTAGCGCCCAGGTGGGCGCCTTGCGTCTGGTGAGAAGGGAAGCCGGCCTGATGATATGGCGCGCCGACGCCGGGCCCGGCGCCGAAGCTCCGGATTTGCGGCGGCATGGGTCGTTGTTGCTGGTAGTACGAGGACGGTGGGAAGAATGGGTATTCCTCAGTATTGGGGGGTCTCCCACGACGCGGGTGATGTTCGTGGCTGGTAGCTCGTTGGGGGCCGGAACTTGGTATTGACTTCCCGGGGGGGTATCCAACCTGCAAACTCTCCAGATACTTAAGATGTCTTCTGAGTTGGCCCTCAGCGGTATAATCGTCAAACTGATCGTTAGTTCGCTGGTTCTTGCAAGGTTTCTAACGCGATGGCGTTGGCGAGCTGTCGAGTTTTTGACGATCGTGTCTGTTGGTCATTGGAATGACGAAGCAAAACCCGTGAATCCCAGCAAGGTGAACAGACTCCCTTTCCTGGCGAAAGGCTACGACTGCGGTGTCGGCGGTCGATATGCGAGGGAGGTATGAATGCAGAGGCCTGGTGGGGTTCGCGAAGCTTATGACGGTGTTGAAGATTCGTTTGGTCGTTTGATCGTTTCGGGTTTCTATTTTCCTGCTATCAAAAGGATATAGAGATAGGGAATACTTCAGCGTAAATCGATACGATATGCTTCCATTTGTCTCTCTGTTCGGCGCAAGTTGGGTAGAGGTTGCGAAGCTGAAGACAGACAGAGGAGCCGGACGACAGTGGCCCGTGCGCGACAGTGGTTCGGAAGTTCCGGGGTACTTTATTCCGACTCCCAACGAGAGCACCACCTGTAGCACCAGCCAGCATCGTGCGGATACCATCAAGTCAGGACGAATTGGCTCGCCCTCCATTCGCCCAATTCCCGGTTGTCGTCAGATTCACCAAAACCATCAGACTCGCCCACGATGTTTGCCACGAGGTACGACAGACTCCTAGTGCCTTTGGTTCAATTGAAAGAGAGAGGCTTATCAGCGCCCAATTTGATCTATTGGGTTGCGCGACAACCACCAGGCTAACCTGCGATGCTTCAAAATAGAGTACTACGAGCCGCTGCCCGCGGTCCCAAGCCCAACATCACCGGCTTCAACATGCGCGCTTTCAAGGAGGCCACCGGCCAGCCTCGATACGATCCCTGGGAGCGAGCGTGCGTACCATTCCCCCCCAATTCTCGGATTACAAGAGACCTTCAATCACGATGACCGACTGCCGATCTGGCCGCTACCTATCCATGGCAGAGAACCGCATACTGACATATAGCGTGTGGATATAGTGAGGCTTGGCGATACGAGGGCACGTTTTCCCGCTGGAACCGATTCAAGAGCGGGTTTCCCGGTCTGGGCATTGCCAGCGTTGCTTTTGCTGGATACTGCGCTTACGAACACTTCTTCCTCGAGGACGAGCATCATCACGACGAGGCCCACCACTAAGGCGAAGCGAAGCGAATATACAAAAGGGGAACAGGGGGCGATCACAAAGAGACTGGACTGAGCCGAGGTGGGATCTTACATTGAAGAAGAGGACCAAGGGGACGGTGGTGAAGTGTACATATTTCTCTCGCGCCGATGATAGCGCATGCTTGAGCTACGGAACTGGTGAATTGAAAGGACATCAAGAACGATTTCGTGGTGCTGTCCGAAGATCGATGCTATCGTGTTACTGTTAACTTACGCTTGCGGTCGACGCGTGGAGGGCCATATATCTTGATGGAGAAGCCTGTGGCAGTTGCGAGTGTATTGAGAGAGGAGCGTATGGCTCTACCAATAGCCCTTTCAGGCTTCAACTGCAGCACGCAATCTTTCCCTGTGCCCATCCACCTTTTGGGCAAAGAAAAACCGCCACGAGTCTCTTGTTCTCCTATGCTGAAATTGACTCCCTTTGCCCATGAGTCGTTGAACCTGCTTTCGTCCGGTTCAATCGACGCTGAGCCTCTCGAACTTCCATGACATGAGGCCTCAAGCGGGGGCCTATAAGCGACGTAGCAGACAACTCTGCAAGCTTCCTCATTATTGAGCCAGTTGGGGTGTTCGACGATTGCTAGTACTTGAGGTTGCTACGCTTTCAGCTTCTTTAATAGGTCTGAATACTTTTTGTCAAACTATCGAGTTCAACCAGACAAATGCTTCGTGCTGGGATTCATTTGCAGGAATGCATGGTATCGAGGTTTGAACGAGAAAGGCGCATTATGCAAGAACCTTGGATTTATACCAACAAGTTTTGGTTCGCTACTCAAAGATTTCCACAGTTGAAGTAAACTTGTACTTTATTCACCCTATTTGCTACGTCAGGGTGTTATATAGAAAAGGCCGGCTGCGATACCCCCTCGCGCGTTATGCTGAGAATTCATTGTTAACTCAAGCATAAGGGAGCGTCAGCGGTCGTTACAGATAAGCGTTAGACAACAGTAGATAAGATCGTGAGGTGGGCTTAATCAACATAGCCTTCGACATTTTGGGTCTTTCCAATCTACACTATAGTGCGTACAAATAACAAGGACTGTTCTATCTTAATAGAATCAGTTGGTATCAAGTTTCCTTCAAAAACGCCAGTATCCCACGGTGTCATGGGCCGTGTTTATATAGAAGATCAAATCCAAACCGCTCAACAACGCGAAAACCAAGAGAAGTCGGAGGCCTATTGCATCCAAAGAAATTAATAAACTAGACCGCGTACAGCGTCTATAGCACTCTCAACGGCCGTTTCGAGTTCTCCAACTCTACTTTTGAGCCCCTTGTTTTCGTCTTTGAGAAGACTGACGGTGTCCCACGCCATGCTGGCATCTTGTCCATGGCAGTTACGGCAGCTGTCGACGCCATCAGAAGACAGAGTCTCACTTGACTTGCCCCTAAAGAGCTTCCGGAATGCGCCTGATTGATTGTTGCTGCCACTCTTGGAGCGCGGCATATCCGGCATGATTGGCCTAGATTGAAGGCTAGGCGTGTATGCTGGGCTCGATCCTGAAGTGCTAGCAGCAATTGTCGGGCTCCGAGAACGAGAGAAAATGCTCGCTTCGTCCAAACTTTCACCATCTGTGTCTAGGCTTGTAAACGACTTGGCGGTAGCATAGCTCTTTCTGCGATCAAAATCGCACTGGTCCTCCTCCACGCCAAGGTCCTCGGACACAGTCGAAGCAATTGAGCGAGGAATGAGACTCATACGAGAGGACTGCTCTCGCTCTCGCAGAGCCTTCTCTTGGGCAAGCTGCTGTGATAGTGATTCCAAGGCGGCATCTCGCTCAGAAGCTTGGCGAGCCATATCTTCCATCTGCATCTTAAAATGATATACTCGTAGTTCAGCCTCCTCCTTCTCCTCCTCCTGCGCCTCACGCTCGGCCTTGAGCTCCTGAAATTCAATAGTGCGTTGTTGGTAGGCTGTTTGGAACTTGTTGAGAAGATCAGTGGCAACCGTTTGGAAGTTTTCGAAGGCAACAGGTGAACAGGCCTCGCCTTCGGCGGGGGAACCACCAGGAAAGAGAACAGAGCTGATGTCGAGGTTCATGAGCTCGTCATTTTGGGGAATGGGTACGGGAAATGTTGAGTCATTCTTAGTGGTTGGACTTGTCGAAAAGAAAGGAAGTCGAGAGGGAGCAGCAGAGGGCACCATCCGAGGTGTTGTGGAGGCACTACGCGTCCTTGAAGATGGGGTCGTACCAACGACTGGTGAGGATACAGGCGCCTGACCTGATCCTTTGGAGAACCAATTCGGAAATCGCCCGAAAGCACCGTTTTCCGAAGGTGAAGGTGTTGTGGGTTGAGCAGTCGTAGTGTTGCCGCCCTTGCGATTCGTGTAGGAGGACGTCCTCTCTATAATGGGCCTCTTATCCCCCGTTAGAGCCATGATGTCAATTGACGGAAGCCAAGACCGTCGGTATCGAGGTGCAATCGTCGGTGTTGCGGGAAAGTACTCGAGTCGCCGCGTGTAGGATATTGAATGGCGAAGTGAGGAGCGATGCTTGGGAGAGCCAGTTTCGAGAGTATATGAGTCAGGACTACAAGAGGATCGACGACTTTGAACGGAGAGTCGGAGTTCAGCAGACGGTAGTTTGAATTCTCTTCTGGCTGAGCGTGGCTTGTTTGGGTTCTCAGGGCCAGCGGGCGTCGTATGTGGAGGTGGTGCTGTAACGGAAACGAGAGAGCTGGCTGAGGCTTCGGGTAGGTTTTTGGTTGTTGTGGGAACTTGGGGAGGAGCATGGATGACTGTTGCTGAAGAGGGTTGGGGACAATCCAGCGGAAGCCCCTGGATCGGCGGGATTTGGGACTGTCCGTGATGCTGTTGGTGCCGTTCCTCGTCGAGGACAGCGGCCGAAATCAGCTCTGGCGGTGGCATCTGAGCGGCGTTACAGTAGGAGTTGGAGGTGTCCTTGGTTGTAGGCGATGGGCTAGCGTTTCGGAGTGGGCCACGGAAAGATAGCGGATCCACGACGGCGGAGATGATGGACAGGAGTTCCCTGTAGCCGTGGAGCTGTTGCGGGCCGCAGGAAGCGCTAGGGATCTTCCCTGATATGTTATACTGGTTAGTTTGTTGAAATCAGAGGTGATTTGGCATTTGACTGGCGAGCGTTGAGGTCGGTTAGAGAAAGCGAAATGTGAATCAAGTCGAAGGTTTCTCTCAAACGTAAATACTGTGAGGACAGCCAGCAGTCAGGACGCTCGTGCGCAGATGGGGGATGACGGGTTTGACAGATGACTGCGTTGGAAAGGGGGCCAAATATCGTGGCAGGCAATAAGTTTGAGTTATGCTACAGTAGTAGTTAGTTAACCGCAGTGAAAGGTGTGAAGATGCCAATGTTCCCTCGGGCGACGGGCGACGGGCGACGGGCGACGGGAGCGAGCGTTCATATCATGGGCAATCGATATATTAGTCTGACCCAATCGAGCATATTGAATTGCTTGCGGCCTCGGCAAACTAAAGGGTTGCCCATCTTGTCTCAAGTGTGTTAACTTCTTCAGCCCGCTTGAGGCATGCAAGTATTGCCAGCTCTCGCCAGGGCACATCGCAGTGGAATGTTGACGCAGAGCCACTGGGGCCCCCAGCAGTAAATGTCCGCAAATGGTTCGAGTCGCTAATTACCGATTGTTCGTACCCTTGGATAAGTACAAGTATTGGATTGATTAGCACCAGCCAGCCATGCTCGCTAGGGTCCTTACCCGTGATAGCCAACGTTAATGCTCGTACTGTACAGAGTAGTGGGGGGAGGGAAAGGAAGCTACGAAGGTGGCATGCTGTAGATAGAAAGTGTGTTTAGTCGATTGATTGATTGAATATTCATCACGTTTTTGGGTTTCTACAGCATATGCACTTTCCCGTCCTTGCCGCCAGCATGATTACTGTATTACTCCGTACTTACAGTACGTACCTACCGGCTTGCCCTACCTGAGCTACTTCCCCAGACGGTTTAACTTAAGGAAGTTTCCCACTAATGCAGGCAAGCACGAGCGCACCTGCGGCCCGCAGCAGCTCTTCAGTGATGTTGCAGGTTTACAACCGTGCCTGAACTGTAGCAGGCAACGCTTGTCAGTGTACGTAGTACAAGCAGTAATCAGTGGGAGGTAGACACATGGAAGCTAAAACGCGTTGGCGTTTCTTCCTAGCAGGGGTCCAAATGTGAGCCTGGATCACTGGAATGCTCCGGCGCCTCGATATCAGTTCACACTAGCCAATGGCAGCAGCAGCAGGGAGAACAAATCCCTAACCCCTGCTCTGCCAATCTTAGTAAAGCCGTAATAATACCTGTGCGGCACTTCGTAGCATCTGATTGATGGCTGGTTTCGGGCGTTCAACTTTGTGTGTGATAGCGACGTGATTGTAGGTAAATGGGGCGAATATAACTTTAGTTCTGCAGATATATCCCAAATCTGGTCGTTGAACAAGAGCTGGCAAGAATCTACACCCATGGGAGAGACCGGCGACGGCTATTTTCAACTTCGACATCCGTGGTCGCGTTGAAGCCAAAACCCTGCTTCGCTAAATAGACTGCTCTTGAGAAAGTGTCTGAACCATATGTCGAATTCGAGCCAAGAGTGCGAAGTACAAGGTATAGATTACAGTTGCAAGGAATGTCTTGATAGTGCATCTGTACACGGTCAAGATCTGACCTTACTGCTGGTAATGAATAAGTTACTCGAGTACCAGTCGCCAACCCACATGGGACAGCCATAACATGCATTGTTGATGTATTCTCAACCGGAACTACAATCACATGCTTCCAGAATCCGTCGAGAACCGGTATGAGCCAATGTCACTGTCTTAAAGCGCGTTGCGTTGAGTTGGAGTTACACTCTTTTGTCACTATGGGGAGTAGGTAGGAGCAACTCTCATTCTGTTCACCACTTGCCCAACAAGGAAAGAAGCCAGTCTCCTACTCCATGCTCTAGTGCCTGCTGTCTAGTACTGGTGCAAGTCGAATACAGGTCCTGCCTTGGTGCTCGGCGTTTAGATCTGGTACACGTACTATCAAGGCAGGACACTCAGATTACGTACTGTAGAGGTACTAGGTAGGTCTTGCTTCGGGTACTACTTCCCTCAGATGTCATGAAGTTCAAAAAGCAGAGCGCTTTCTTGCTTATTATTTCAACCCAATAAGTTGTGTTTGGGAAAGAACAGAACCAGCAATGAGTGATAAACATCTTCTTCTCTCAGATGGCCGGCTCGCTCTTTTTCTTCCTTTTCTTACTCCCTCATCCTGCTTGTCGGTTTGCCATTTTCATCCAACATTGGGTTTAGCTCCCTGCATCTTCATCTTCATCTTTCTTCTTCTGCTTCTACGAACCCCGGCGCCGTTGCTTTCTTGCCAGTTCCAGTTCCACGCTTCTCTGTTCGACTTTTTCTCTTCTTGAGTCTTCCGCGTACCAACAACTCTCAAGATGCCCATCATGAGAAACGACAAGTATCCCAAGGCCTCCAAGCTAGGCCGCCTGGCCTTGATTATTACCCTGGCTTTGTTTCATCTTTCCAACTTCATTCTCTTCGTTCTCTCTGCCATCGCAACTGGCCGAGCCAGAGACATCTCTGAAGACAGGGCGGATGGAGATGATGACATTGAGGAATTCGGTAGCTCCAAGGTATGCCTTCGCTCCAAAATCGCCGACATGATCTCGTTAGACAATGGATGTCAGTTCGCGTGGATCCCGTTCCTCATACTTACGCTTTTCGCTTTACTCGCCTGGCTCATCACCGGCGCCGCACTCGCCATTACCATCATTCGATCCAAGAAGTTTGGTAATCATCTGGCTTCCTACATCTTTCGTATCGCCATCCTCGTTGTGCTTCTACTGCTTCTTCCTCCGTTCTTTTTCCTTTGGGGCTCCGAAAACCTCTATGCTGGTGGTGTGCTCGGTTCTCTTTCGGCCTTGACCATTACAGCACTCGTCTACAAGCACATCAATCTGTAAGTCCCTCTCTTCTGGTAGCCGTGCACCCTGGTAATGTGAAATACAGTCTCCTCGGCATCTTCTTGGTTCTTTTGGCGGCCCTCTTGAACTTTCCTTATGACGACAAAAAGGACCAGCAGATTGGCCAACAGCCTGGCTTTACCAGCAATGGCATGCGCAGCTCGCGCGACCCCGTTGTCTAAGTTGAAATAGCCTATCACACGGCTCTTAGTATTGTGCTGAAGTGGCGTCCATGAGTCGGGACATGATGTTGCGAGGATGCTGCGAGGATGCTGAAGGGGTGCAGGCGATCAGAGCTTGGTGGATGACAGGCTGAGAGTTGGTAAATATTCTTAGCGCTAGGCATGGATTTGAACTTGCGGGGCATGAAACACGGTTTACGACGCATGAAACATGACACACGAAGCATGGAGCACACGATACGGAAACTGGGATAAGGTGTTCTGGGTTGTTGGCAATGATAAACATCGGTTAGGGCAATAGAGGACTATGACAATGCAAAAAGCTGTCATGTTTCGCAATCGAATGACCTGCTTCTCCACTGCCAGTATATGAGGTCGGAACGGGTCGGCTTGTCTAAACATTGCAGCTACGCAACAGGCATTTGTGCACAAGGCGGTTGGCCTTCATACACCGCCACCAAGAGACCCCGACATTGCTTATACAGTCTCATAATCACTAGAAGCGTGCAACGTTTTCTGAATGGTCAGGTCTTGTTTGATTTCTTAGCTGAGAGCAGCACATTGTCAAATTCATCGTAAGGGGCAGAGTCTCGACTTCATCGTAGCTCAACAGCGGGAAAGTAGCGGGGCCCCGCGAAGCCGCGTGCGATGACTGACTGTATGTCGATGTTGCTCGAGATATCTTGGTGTGAGCTCCACATCTTGAGGAGGATGAAGCGTCCTGTGACTGGCGGTTCAAACCTGATGGTGCATTTGCTCTTCCTCTTCTCGATGAAGAAGCGGGCATGGGGTTTCAGCAGCTCGCCGCCGCCAACGGCGCGGACGGCTTCTTGCGTTGCCGAAGCGCTGGCTTCCCAAGCTTCGGAGAGGGAAAGTTGAGTGGAGTGGGAACGGTTTGGGTTGCGACCGCGATCCATGCCGCGGTGGTATTGCTGTTCAAGGTCTCGTTCACGCTGGTATTCGAGATTTCCAGAATTAAGCACGCGGGCAACGCGGCGCTGCTCCTGTTCTGCTGCAATGTTTTCATTCAGAAAGCTGTCAAAGTCGAAATCGTGAAGATCTTCGTGAACATTGCGGCGTTCGAAAGCGAGAGAGCCTATGCGATCTGGTGTACGGCGACGGTAGTAGCGGGGCGCATTATCACAGCCGTCGTCTTCGTCGTCGGTGCATTCGGTGGTGATCTGGAAGTCGGGAAGGTTGGAGGCAAATTCGCGAGGCATGTGTGGAGTGCGGGAGCTGCCACCCCGGCCATCTCCTTCTGCATCCTCATCCTCATCCTCATCCTCATCCTCATCTTCCTCATTATCCTCTTCGTCTGAGTGGTACAAGTTACCATTAGGATCGCTGCGCCAGCTGTGAGTCATGGGGCGGATGCGAGTTGTCGTAGTGCCATCTTCGTGGTGCTGGACGGATACGATTTGGTGACGGCCTTGATTCCAGTTGGAGTGGGTATCGTCCCGAGATTTCTTGGGGGCGTATTGGATACTATACTGAGCTGTGCGCTGTAGCGTCTCGTCTTGGTCCATTGCTACGAAGACCATGCCTTCTCGCACCCTGTTGCAGAGTCAGTACAGACCCTCTCCTCCAGGATATCTCTCCGTGATGCGGGAAACGTACGGATGAGAGTAGTTCATCGACGCCGGAGCCTTAATGACGAGCTCTCGCAGTGTGAAGACGGTTCCTTCTCGATGCCGTAAGACGATGTTACATCGATTTCCCTTTGTGCAGTATACGGAACTGTCGTCCCTGAGGATATTCTCAGCGGCATAAGACGTCTCGTTGGAGAACATGCCTCCATCACAGCTAACCATTTCCATCTGAAGGTGACCAGGCTCAACCTGGCCGTACTTTCCATAGCGGAAGCCCTTACAGCTGGGCACAGAGCGATCGGAATCCAGCTTCCGGCGCTTATGACGGCGGTTTGAATCGGGAGGTGAGTCCTGAGGGCGGAGGGATGGGTTGTTCAAGTGGTTGGGGGGAAGCGGAGATGGAAGTGAGGTCCAAGATGCACTTTGTATGTCCAGCAAAGCGCGAAGGTGAGAGTTTGCTTCTGCGAGGGAGCGATCGAGATCAAGGAAGTTGCCGGAAGAGGAAGAGAAAAGTAGGTTATTGCTGTTATTGGTGCTGGTATTGTTATTTGTGGCGGCCGGTCGGTTGCTCTCGGTGGCTGCACTCCGCATGCGGTCGAAACGGCGAGACGAAGTCGGGGGCCAGCCCTCGTCAGCGGGACGGTCAAATTCGTTGCCGAAGCTCGACGATGGCGCCCGGTTTTCGATATTACGGATGCGCTCGGCACGGCGACTGGCGGCAGACCAGTGATGCCGCGAGGGCGGATGGCCGGATGAGGTTAACATTGGGGGCATGCCATCTTCTCGCTCGCGCTGGTGCAGGGCTCTTAACGAGGGTAGGCGAGGCGTGGGTAAGGGCGGAAAGTCGTCGAGGGGTTCGCGGGAGCGGCGGCGTTGGGAGTTTGATCCCGAGCGGGAGGACGACATGGCGATGGTGCTATGGACGGAGGTGAAGGCTTCGTCCTGGAGGAGGTTGCGCTCGTGGAGAAAGGCTAGACCGGTCGGAGGGGTGTGTGACGTATATCGTGGGAATTGGTGGTGGAACCTGCGCTTATACCTCGAATACCTCAGGTCGTCCACAGCAGACGATAAAAAATCTCAAGAGGACGTGTCGTCCTCCGGACTCGAGTGAGTATACGAGTCAGCTATTCGCTCGATGATGACCTTGAGTCACGGCACATGCAAGTCGAAGATAGATGTTGGGCCTGGCTTGGTGCGACCGTTGAACGGCAGGCCAGTACAGGTACAGTACGCCAGCTAGGTGCTGGCCAATGATATATCCTGAGCCCGTCAGAGGATCTGTCTCATTCTCGAGTTGTGCTCTGGCGGTGACGCGCACCTCGACTGCGGGGAGAGAGCAGAGTGTGGATAATTGATGGTATAGTGGAGTTAATGGAATCGCTCATACGCAAGACCCTGTTCGTCGCTGCGAGCGTAACGAGCGATCATGCTCAGGACGTCAGTTGCTGTTTAGAAGCGTCTTGATCTTAAAAAAGCAAGGAGTAGATAAACCACGTCGTTGCGACACGCGAGTCCTACTGTAGATAAGTACTTCCAGTGCCTCACTGATCTCTGCCATATCATCAAGAACATTAAGCTGCAGTACCACCGTCACCGAGTACAGTGCATCCATCCAGAAGTTACAGTAGAAGGTAGAAGCGCGCTTAGCGCGTCTTTCGCGCACTAACAATTTCATCCTGTCTTTGGCTAAAGCTCATTGGCTTAGCGCATTCGAGGTCGTTTGTAGCCTTAAACACCGGCACTCGACGTATGAAACCTGCCCTGTCGAACTTCTATCAATACAATTCAACACTTATCTGCCTGGCCAGTTTCTTTGCTTTACGGAGAGAACGGCGTAGATTGCGCGTTCAGGGACCGTTCGTGTCAACGGGCTGTGGCTTCTCATTGGCGCTTTCTCGTGTCGTCTCGATTCACCTCACCACTACAACTCAACTGCCATTCACTGCGCTCGTTTGACAACCTCATTTCCTACGCCCTCGTATTCATCGACCTGCTCTACCTTCCCTTCTGTATTATAACCATCTTTCTCGTCACCGCCCTGGTACGACTCCTTATCAACTCTACTCGCTATGAACTCCAATGCGGACGAGCAACAGCTTGGCCCTGGCCAGCAACAACCCCCAGAGGCAGAGCAGCAGCTGCACAGTCTTGGTCAAGAAAACGAGCCTCCTCGTCAGCAACAACCCATGACCTCAATCGATGCCGTCCACGCAGCTGCTGTGATGCCTCAGGTCGACACCAATAACCTCCCTCGCGAGCGAGCCATGGCTGAAGCCATTTCTGGCCACGCGCCAAACTTGACCATGATGAACGAAGACTCCGCGGCTGGCATGTCTATGTCTGATCCTTCAACCCTCATGATGTCGTCCATGATGATGACTAACGGTAATTCTGTTGCTTCCGTGCCGCAGCTAAATTCCATCAGCGCTGGTAAAGTTTTCGCTACAAACGCTCCTGGGCGAGAATGGGTAGCTAACCTTTCCAGATGAAATCGCTCTCTATGATCGTCAGATCCGTCTGTGGGGTATGGCAGCTCAGGCCAAGATTCAGAGCGCCAACGTCCTCCTCATCACAATCAAGGCGCTTGCTAACGAAATTGCAAAAAATCTTGTCCTGGCCGGCGTCGGCTCCATCACCTTGCTCGATGGCAATCCTGTTACCGAGGCCGATCTTGGCGCGCAGTTCTTCCTATCCGAGGAAGACAACCTGATCGGCCAGAATCGCGCTCAAGCCGCAAGTCCTGCCATCCAGAAGCTCAACCCGCGCGTGCGCGTTCACGTTGATGCTGAGGGCGTCAAGACCAAGGTCCCCAGCTACTTTGCCGCTTATGACATCGTCATCGCCACCGACCTCGATCCTGACTCGTTTAATCTCATCAACACTGCCACTCGCCTACATGGGAGGGCGTTTTACGCTACGGGCACTCATGGTCTATACGGCTTCATCTTCAGCGACCTCATCGAGCACGATTATGTTATTAAGCGCGACGTTGGTAACGTGCCAACCGTTGCCGGACCTGAAACGCGCACTCGCTCTATCATCGACGTGAAGACGCACAAGGAAGGTCCCAAGACGGTCGAATCCGTCACCAAGCGCGAGCTTTACTCAACCTGGTTCCTCGCCAGCGATGCCGCTGCCTTACCGGAGGACTACACCAAGTCGAAACGTCGCCTCAAGAGCGTCACGCCCGCCCTCTCGTGCCTGCGCGCCCTCTGGGGATTCATGCAGCTCCAGGGCGGCCGCATGCCCAGCACCCGTGATGATCTGAAGCTATTCACCCAGATCGCCACGCAGAAGCACAAGGCCCTCAGTCTCCCCAGTGAGACGCTTCGCCCCGAGTTCCTCCGCAGCTTCCTACAGAATCTAGGCTCTGAAGTTGCCCCTGTGACAGCGGTTTTGGGCGGCCAGCTCGCACAGGACGTAATCAACGTTCTCGGTCAGACTCAGCAGCCTATTCAGAACCTGGTCGTCTTTGACGGCAACTCCATGGAGGCCTTGATGTATCCCCTTCATCCGGACTTCTCTTTAGGCGCTAGCCTTCTGTCCTTCGATCCGATGGTTCCCAACGGTGGCGCTGGCGACTCTATGATGATGGCGGGCATAGATCCGATGGTTGGTATGGGAATTGATCTGAATGCCATGGGTGCTCTTCCTCACCATACCATGAGCCTGCCTAGTGGACTGCAGCTCGACAGCAGCATGATGGGAGTTATGCCGATGCCCGATGCTTCAGCTGCTGATCCCTCACAGCTGAACCAGCCACAAGCGATATCCGTCCCAGCCGAGCAACCAGTACCGGTGCCAGAGGGAAGTGCAGAGCACGCACTGAGCCAGAATCAGGGCTAAGGCAAGATGCTGATTACTCCAAACACAAGTTGGATTGCTTAGGGGTTTTGTGGATAGCTAGCGGGATATTTGAAGCAAACGGATATGTTCATTTCACAGCGACGGATACTTAGAGGGGGGATTCAAGAGTTGATACCTTTGTGACATGGCACAAGCGCAGAGTCACGGATCTTGGCTCGAGCATGGAAAGGGAACAGATCTTTCTACCAGATAAGATGTATATCAAGCGGACTTCTACATCTCAGGAAGGCCATTTCACGCAATCACGGGACACGCTTTCAAACATTACGTATACATGAAATAGTCGATGATACTTTGGCATGTGCTGTCGTTTTCTAAGCTCAGCTACGCGTACAGTACTGAATGCCCGTGTCCTGCCATGGCTGTATCTCTTCTACACCTGCTGTCAACTCCCAGGCGACAGACACCCGGTCTAAAAGCATCAATATGTTGCAAGATTACCGATCGTGGCATCCGCCATTACAAAGGAAACGTGGGAGGAAAGAAGGATCGAAGTGAGCGTAAGCCAGATGACTTCTGCTGCGAAAACTGAAAGAGGGTGTCTCGAATAATAGCAATATCATGCACCTCGCGTAAACGCCATAAAAGTGCCTATTTATATGGGAGAACACATATCAAAGCCGCTACAACAGCGGCTGATGATTCCAGAGGCGGTTATATGCTGCCATGGAAGATCGTCCGAGTAGTAAAAAGCTGTTAGTAACAATGGGTATCGTGTTCAAGTAGATAAGTCAATAGACTCTACCCCCACGAGTCATCAACCACCAGAGAGATCGTGTATGTCTCCCTTTCTCGAACGAAACCCTTATTCGACCCAGAGGGATTTTTAAGTACATATTTGCCCCTTGTAAGAGTCTGATATATGCCGTCCTTTTTAACTTTGCAGTCTCCCGCAATAGCTATCGCTTTTTGCAAACCCGTTGCCGCTCTTTAACCTGCCTTTGATGAGGTTTGAAAGGGATTTTAGCGATCCGGGGGGGTTTGCTTGGGTTTATATATTCCAACGTCGTCTGTAAGACAGTTCCGTTTACTTCTGGCTCGAACGTGGAGTTTTCCGTACTAAGGGCTTGTAAACGCTTGCGGCTTCGTGTTCTCGGGTGTGGCAACTCTGCCTGCGTGTCAAACCCTAAGGTCTCGGTTCTATTCTGAGCCTCGACGTTCGCTTTTGGGCCATTCTGCAAATCCTCTGCGATGGGTTTCGTAACTTGAATGTTCTTGGAGACCCCTCGTGCGCTTGATGATTGCGAAGAAGAAGACGCCATTCGAGAGGCACCCTTACCCTAGCGGGAATCCTCTCGATCTTGTCCTGGTTCAAGCCTGTCCTGCTTGTCCGACTTGCCCCTCTTGCGAGGCTGATTGACATTCCAACCCCTAATCTGTGTAGGCCCCGAACTGGGAAGAGCGGCGGCTGAGCCTGTCTCCTTGTGATCGTATGGGATAGTCTTGAGTTCAGGCTTGTGCGGCCATGCACGGTGAGCAGGAACGGGTGCGGGCTGAAGCTTGCGGTACTTGTTGCCCGCGTCAGATGACCCAGAAGGGGTAGATCGATGTCGATGAGCGGAGTTAGGCATGCCGTCGTTGGCACCTGGCGTACTTGGGTCCATCGGATTTGGGAGAGAAGGGGGAGGGCCGTACGTGGGTGAGAGTGGTGCCTGAGTGTGGGCATAGCTCTGATGAGGCGATGTCATATAGGGGTGCCCGTTTGACTGCGGATTGGGCAACATCCTCTCAGAGGCAATGGGCTGCATCGATGTGTGTACTTCAGCTCCGTAAGAGTTTCTGTGGAACGGTCGGGTAGGCGTAGATGAGTAGTACTGATGGGGTGGGGCGCCTTCGTGGGCGGTCGGCCGCATGCTCGGGTCTAGCATGTCTTCCTGGAGAGACTGATTTCGCCCTCTAGGGGGACGAAGGGGTGGCAATGGTTCGGCGCTGGCATTATGAGAGAATGGGATCCTCGAAGGCATCGCGGGCTGTGTTTGGTAAGGGGACGGGATAGGCCCCGGAGTAGAGACCGACGGACCAGGCGGAGCCGGTTGGGACCAGTATGATCTGGAAAAGGCCTGAGCGTCTGGGCCGTATCCGCTTGGTCGGTGGTGGTATGCCGGATCGATAGGACGACCGGCATTCATGTGCATATCGGAGTTGCCATAGCCACCATGGGATAGGTAACTGCCTTGGTCATGAACCGGCATGCTGGGAGGCGGGTGATGCGGCACGTAGTCGGAAGGTGGTACAGATTGGTTCGGTGCCACAACATGATCCTGGATAGGAGGATAGGGCATCATCTCCGCTGGGTGAGCGTGCGCATGCCCGGGCGTTTGCATGGGCGGTTGCGCAATAGGCTGCGGTTGACTGTAGCTTTGAGAAACGCTGGGCGCATATCGAGGGTCCATTGGAACCGGCCCCTGGTTAGGAGGCATCGCCATAGGTTCGACTTCGTGAACACCAACACTGGCCATTCCCTGTTCATCAAGATAGTTGACGGGCGCATCCGAAGCGGATGCAGCACCGTTGACGGCCACAGGCTCGTGGGATGCGCTGATAACGTTACTCAGCTCAGCTAGGAGATTTAGACCAAGGCTGGAGCTAATGTCAGGGGCCGGAGCAGGCTCTGGCTTCGAGTCTGTGAAGACATCGCGAATAGCGTCATAGCGAGCAGGCTTGGGTGCAGATCGCACAGCCTTGGCAGACTCCTGAGCCTCGACGAACGCGCCAGCGTATGTCAGGACAGACAGGTCGGTAAACCCGCTCTCTGCTTGGAGGGGCTCCTCGTCTTCCACCAGCACTTCCGCCACCTCCTCGGATTCCTCTTCAGAGTCCTCATCCTTGACGACGGGTCTAGTTTCGAGTTCCCTGATAGCCGTGCCCAAGGATTCGTTGCGCATTTCTTCTTCCGATCGGACATAATCCGAGATGTCGACGTCGTCGGGGTCAACCTCGTCAATCTTGCAGAAGCGACGCATAGAGGCGCCAATCTTAGCTCGCCAAGGGTTATCCTCGGAGCGACGATGGTTAACAGTCTTGAGGTAGGACCGCGACGCGTGGGAGATACGCCCTGACGGATTGGCGATGAAGACGACAGGCTTACCAGGCATGACGTAGGGCTTGGGCTCCTCTGGTACAGCTTGTCGGTCGGGCCTGAAGATGCCGTACTTGGGATGCAAGCCGTACCGCTTGATCTTGTCCATGTCGAAATCTTCTGGGGTCGTATTTGAAAAGTCGTAGCCGCTGCACCAGTGGTCGAAGTGCATGCCGTTGCTGTTAGGGGTGTCGAGGTACTTGCCACGCTTCGCTCGTGTATGGCCCTTGCTGGAGTCGTTGGTAGAATCTCGGAAGCCAATATCCCATTCGTTGAACCAGAAGAGATGGGGGGCAAACAGCCGGCTGTTCGCCGCCTTATCCCTCACAGTTGCCCTTTGGTTATATACGCGGAAACCATAATCATCTGGCTCCGAGATGTTCTTGGGTAGTGGGGGGCTCTTCTCACGAGCAGGAAGCTGGCCTTGACCCTTTGCAACGGCAGCTGGTGTAAGACTGTTGAAGGACGTCAATGGTTCGGGAGATGCTGGAACGGAATCTTCGTCGCCAGGCGTGCCCTCGGGATTGTCTTCGGCCTCGGCTGCAGACGCAAGAAGGCCCTTGGCGGGAGTGGGAGCCAAGGCCCCAAGCAGGTCGCTGGAACCCCTGGTGTTCTTCTTCGGGGTGGGGTGGCCATCAGGTTGCTCCTGAGCTCTTCGCTTGACGCCTCCACGACCACGACCTCTCCCGCTTCCTCGAGCTGCGGGTGCAGATGTGGGGGCTACAACAGCAGCCGTGGCAGCCTCAGCATCGCGCGCTTTCTGCCACATCTCAGTGCCCTCTACGCGAGATGGGTATGGGACGAGTTTGCCATTCTTGTAGCATTCGTAAATGCCAAACTCTTTGTCAAAGTGCTCATCCGAAATGACCTTGTACTCGTACTGGTCATCGCGTACCTTGAAGAGGAGCATCGATAGTTAGCACGTATTCCAGAAGGCGCCGATCAGATCGGCGGTGAAGATCAGCACGAAAAAGTTGGGGCCGTGATGGTACGAAGTGCAAATCAGATAAAGCTACAAGATGATACTCGACGAGGGAACGACGAGGGAACAGCGAGGGGGGAGAGGAAGAGGAAGAGGAAGAAAGAAGAAGAAGGTAAGCTTACATCGACGGGTAGACTCTTTGCGTATAGAGATATGAGGATGCGTAATCGGTTCTCCTGGCTATGGTAGAATTGCTCCTCGATATCGTTGAACCCATTCTGCGCGAAGAGAGTTAATCAACGAGACTCTACGGGCCTCACACCCAGAGGACTATGACCCGGGACCTGGAAGGGATGTACATACCACAAACTCCTGATCAGCTACCCAATTATCTGCATTGTACAAGTCTTCGGCGAGTTTAAGGTCACGCTGTAAGCGGTGCTCATGCTCAGCCAGCTTGCGTTCTAGGCCGCGGTTCAGTTCTTCAATGACGGGAACAAACTCGGAGGCTTCCTTGTGAGCCTCGGGGTTCTGGATGATATCGTCGATGCTCCGCTCCGCTAGCTCCTGCAAGGCGGGCTTGAGCGCGTGAGCAACAGCCTGATATGTTGCCTTGAGATGGCGTTGCCTCTCGTAGGCGGCTTGGACGCGCGAGTCGGCGAAGTTTTTGGCTCGACCTCTTCGTGAGCCGCCTCGTCCAGCTCTTGTCGCAGTTGCTTTGACAACAACAGCGTTGGAAGCACCTCTACCGCCGCCTCGTCCTCGTCCACCGCGGCCTCGCCCACGGCCAGCCCGACCACGAGTGGTAGGTTCTCTCGCGGGCGACTCGTTCTCAGCAGCCATGTTGGGTGGGACGGGTCATGTATGTGAGCGTGGAGTGGAGTGAGGTGGTGTTGATGGCAAAGGGAGCAGGAAGGTGTAGAAGTAGCCTTGCTCTCTCTCTCTCTCTCTCTCTCTCTCTCTCTCTCTCTCTCTCTCTCTCTCTCTCTCTCTCTCTAGTATGGTATGTCTCTTTGACTTGACACTGGAAGATTGGGACCCAAGGCCAGTTGCCGGGAGTGAAGGACGGACGGGTGGGTGGACGGAGTAAGGAAGAGTGCTCGCAGGAAGTGCAGGATCTAAAGGAAGTGACAGGAACAAGAGAGGGCGTACGGTGTGGGAGTGTTTGGAAAAGGCTGTTCCTGTGAGAGAGGAGGGATGCAAATCTTAAATTGAGAGCCCCGAGTAGGAAGAGAAAGGGTTGATGATGATGCAGACCTGTAGTAGTGAGGTGAAGGGTACGTATAAGGTCAGGTCAGAAGTTTCTGTGGCCATCAGCCAGCAAGCGGCAGTAATAAGAGAGACGCCACGACAGCTGTGGGAGTAGAGTACAGTGGTAGGCACTAAGCAGTCGTAATAGTAGTAGTAGTAGTAGTGATAAACGACTCAACCAGGAGATGGATCAGCAGTCAACGGTGCATCTGACTGATGCGATGTGGGATTGCTGCCGTGCGTTGCGGTTGCAAATAGAAGCCAGTCAATGAGACGGGAAAATACGTCGGTCGAGCTTCAAGTTTCAGTGACCCTTTTTTTCGCTCTGCTTCGAATCAACAATACCAGCGCCAGCGATGGCCCCCAGCCCAGCCCAGCCTGCCCCTCTGGCCTATTAGCTGCGGCGGGCCCACGGCGGCGAGGAGCCTCTGAGCCCGCTGGAGCCAACGCCGCTTACAGGGGGCCCTCGGGTCCTCCACGGGGCCGGCCACCCACCAGCCACACCTTCCCCAGCTGGATGCCACCTAAGCCGCTTTCGGAGCGGCTGGCTCAGATCTATGTTCTCCCATTGGTGCGGTGAGCTGGATATTCCGTAGCCGCGGCGACGTGACCCTTGTGCGTCTGGCGGTAAAGGTGTTCGGGGGAACAGGGCAAGGACTTGCTCCGGATTCTCTCGGGAGCGTTTGGGGATGCGTTGAGTTGAGTGGTTTCAAAACGGTCACACGTTTTGTGTTCTGATGCGCGCAGACTTTTCATCATTGCAACAACGTATCCGCATCGGAATGCCACCTGGTGACTGCTGCCAACGATAGGGATTGTCGTTAGCCGGAGAGAGCGCGATGGATGAGTGGTGGCATCGTCTCCCACTAACACCCACATTACACATAACGTCCCGGACGCTCACTGCGTCGGTTCCGGCGGGCAAGGGGGCTGACACGATACGTACTGCTATAACACTACAGTACTCTTGGTAAAATACAGTGGGTACCTACGGCCTGTACAGTACAGCATGTACAGCAAATCGGTCTCGTCAGCGTGCCAGCTCCACCAGCACGGGGTTAGATGCAGCACCAAACCAACGCGTCGGTCGACCACTCTCTGCTCTGTCGATAGCACTATGCTTGCCTTGCTTTCGGAACCTTATATAGAGTTGTCTCAATTCACGACACAGCCCAGTCGTGATCCGTTAGGCACTAGCAATACCAGGGTTCCAAGTGTCGTACATCTGAGCGAGTGAGAGACGTTGCGTTGCGTGACCAGATCTCACGAGGTACCGCTAGTGCAAGGTTGGCGCTCCCGCTCACTTTAGAACCGACAGGTCCGCTGTAAATTAATAAATAACCCAATCAGATTGCCACCCTCTGACTTGACCATGTGAAAATAGCAAAATATGGGATAAAGTGGGCCCCGCTATTTTGCGACGCAATTCTACTCGTTCATTCTGATGTACATCTAATCTCTACCAAGCACAACCAAATCGCGACGAGAAATTCCCCCGTCGCAATGAGCAAGAGCAAGAAGCGCAAGACCCTTCACCGGCCGGCCAATAAGCCTGGTGGTCGTCCCGACAATCCTCTACGGGCCTCGCAGAAAAAAGGTGGGATTCCCATTCAAAAGTCGGTCCAGCGGCCTACGAGAAAAGCCAAGAAGCAGGTTCATGAAAATGCCAACACCCCCACGATTCCCTTTGATCCTCACCAGCGCATTCTGCTCGTCGGCGAGGGTGACCTCAGCTTCGCCGCGTCCATCATCGAGCACCATGGTTGTACCGATGTCACCGCCACGGTCTTTGAAAAGCATGAGGAAGAGCTGAGGGCAAAGTACCCTCATGTCGACGCCAATATTGCGATTATCCAGAATGAGGCCAAGAAGGACTCTTCCCAAGCCCAAGAGCCTGAAGATGGAGACGAGGAGGGCAAGGATGATGGAGAGGATGAGGATGATCACGACGAAGAGGACCCTAAAGATGACGGCAAAAGCGATGGCGAGGACGACAATGCTGATGACTTTTACGACGATGACGAAGACTACGACTCTGATGGCAACCCGCTCAACTCCAAGGGACCTGCCAACCTCAAGATCAACCCCAACATCAAACCAGACAACAGACTCCTCTACAACATCGACGCCACCAAGCTCCCCTCTTCCCTCTCCCGCAAACCCTTCGACCGCATCATGTTCAACTTCCCCCACGTCGGCGGAAAATCCACCGACGTAAACCGCCAAGTCCGACATAACCAAGAACTCCTCGTCTCCTTCTTCAAGCGCGCCCTGCCCGCCCTAACACCCGGCTCCTCGGCTGCCGTCATCGTGACGCTCTTCGAGGGCGAACCCTACACGCTCTGGAACGTGCGCGACTTGGCCCGCCACGCGGGCCTCGAGGTCGAGACGAGCTTCCGCTTCCAAGCGGACGTGTACCCGGGCTATAAGCATGCGCGCACGCTGGGTGTGGTGCGGAATGCCAAGGGCGAGGCTACGGGTGGTGGGTGGAAGGGCGAGGAGAGGCCGGCGAGGAGTTATGTGTTCAAGAGGAAGGGGGGTGTCCAGGCGCCGAAGAGGAAGCGAAGGAGCGGTGATGATTCTGATTCGGATGACGATAACTAGAGGGGGATGCATGATACCTTTGAGAGAATCTACGAATAGGGGATACGGCGTGCAAAAGTACTAAGGCATATCAGAGGCGTCTACCACGAATTGGGTTCACTTTTTCAATCACACCAAGTTGTACATGACTTGCATTTCTTAGTAGACTTTGACTGTTGGGAGTGTTGTATCTAGCGACTCTTTGGTAATGCTGTTGAGTAGGAGGCCACAGTTATATCAAGGTCTCAAGCAGAGTGTTTGATAGCTGGAAGCCATAATCATACCAAGTATTATATGTATGGCCTATGCATGATACTTCAGGAGCTAAAGACAACCATGGCGATGATGATTCCAATCCGATGCCTTCCACGCCCACGGAGAGAGCTGTCCATCTATTTCGCAGAGACACATGTAACAGGAGGGATCCAAGTCTTCGTCAAAGCCACTGATACTACTCGAATACGAACATACAACCAACCCTCGCAGACGGCCCAGCAGCCGCCCGAGATCCATCTACCTCTTCCCTTTCCTCAACCGCCCAGACATGGTGTAGCACAAATGGCACCTGGTCGTCTCCCTCCTGACGTACGTGATCTCGGTATGGACGAAGCAGTTGCGCCTCTGCACTTCCGGGGAGTCGCATTTTACAACGGGCGTCCACTCCGAGAAGATGTACATGCCGCAGCGGGCGCACTGGATTCTCGTCTCGCTTCGATTGCACATGATGCCCAAGTATCCCTAGCCCATAGACGTAAGCGCTGTTGACCAATTCGCCTGTTCTCCTTGTCCTGCTGCTCGAGGGGGCTTGTGTGTGGTGTGTGTGTGTGTATGTGTTGCTAGGCTTTCGTTCTCCAAGATTATACGACAGACAAGTGGTCAGATAGTTAGTTATCCTCCGTGGTTAATCTGCTTCTCAAGGAAGGGTTCGAGCATCTTATATAAGTTTCCGTATAACGTGATTGCAGAGCACCTATCAAAATTCCCTTCGCGGTCTGCAGTACACAAGTAGTGTGTCACCACTGCTATAGTAGATAGTGTGGTGCTGAACGTTGGTTTCGTTTCATAGCATATCCGGAGCCGAACCACGGTCGGCAACATTTGAAGGACGCCAATCTATCTTGATGACGAATCTATGCAAAAGGCTATGAACTCAAGTGTCGGGTTCCTTCAACCTGTCAACCCAGTCTTGCAGTGGCACATGGTCACTGTTGAGGGCATGCATGGCTCAGGATATAATCATGAGATGCTTCGCAGGTCAACCAACCCACCCTCTTTGAAGTTCACATCGTAGCTTACGCTCTTAAAGAACCGCTCCTCTACCTCAGACATCCCCTTGATTCATGAGTTACAACCCCAAACCTCATCTCTTCACCCAACTCCTCCAGAGCCTAGCCTCAACGCTCGCCATCCGCCTCCTCAGCTTCACTCCAAACCACCAAACTGCCAGGCCACTCTCACTGCTCTAATACTTTGTCCGGCCAGCGGCATCCAGCGGCGGGTTACACCACGGACAATCGGCCGGGCCTACCTTTCTATACACGGCCCTCTTGGTAACCGCGCACTTTCCCTTCTTCCCGCTGTTTGCGCATTCATCGACCTCTGTGCCGATGCATTTCAAGCTTCGCAGGCACATGGAGCATGTAGTACGAATGTCCGTGTGAGTGCACATCGTGTGTGTGTCTCTCTCCCCTCTCAATCTTCTGGAAAGATCTTGTTTACCTTTCTCTCTCTCTCTCTCTCTCTCTCTCAAGGGTGTCCTTTCGTCGAGTACGTATATTGTGAGACTTCTGTAGTGAGTGTAGAGGTCCGGTAGCTAGATCTCAGTGTTGGTAATCGGCCGCCTCTGGTAGTAGACTTGCAACTCAGGTAAGGAACTCTGCTCGAGAACTTTAAGTAAGATGTCCCCAGGCATGATCCAGGTCCAGTTCGTTTACCAGGATCGCTGAATTTCGGGTGATGGAAGAAGAGACCGGGCACGTCCGCGAGCAGCCCTCGGCGGAAACATGCTCGGTGAGAAAGTCGTGTACCATGCAATCAGAGGCGCCACACCACCAGCGATGTCTGTACCCTGTCACGTCCGACTTTTACGTCCGACTACGAAGCCAATAGTTGCAGTTGAAGCAGTCCCAGCTCTCCGAACCAGTGGGTGATTGTTCGTATTCGGGACTCTCTGTCACTGTCCATGTGAGAGTACTCCTCGCCAAGTTGGTGGCGTCTCTGACCGGAAATCCATCAGAGCAGAGAGAAGAAGACTGAGCAGGTCGGGGTTTTGCTGCCTCACGTGGAAACCCATGTTGTACAACCTGGTATATAATAGGTGACCTCTTGATAAAGCAAAGGTTACCGTTAATCCCTCTGCTCCTCGAACCAAACGCCAAAGTATCGAGGGGCAGCAATAGCGTCACGATTGTGATCTGTTGCCTTCCTCAAAACATCATGAATCGAACTTTGCCTTCATATACTGGTACAATGCGCCTGGTATTATCATCCCACAACTCCCAAGTAAATGCCAATCTTCTCTCTCGATTAATGCAACCCCAAGCCCAGCTCCGGTAATTATAGCTCCGCGGTTCGGGAAACAAAACCCGATAGTCGGTATATTGGGGGGGGAAACACATTCATCAACGCCTTCACCTCTAACCCGTAGCGATCGTGGCCAGATGGAACCGTCAGCACCTTGTCAGTGCTTGGGGCAATTTGTCTCATCCCTCTAGCTTACGGCGGCTACCATTTCCTTTTGCGCCTCTTTCGTCGCATCCTCCAGCCGCTTAGTCTTATTGGCCTCATCCTCAAGTCGCTGTGCCTCCTCGTTTTCTCTCACCAGGGCTTCTTCCTGCTCACGGAGTGCCTCATGCTCCGCAGCTATTACATCGTTCAGGCTAGAGCCTGGGGGAGGGGGCGGCGGCGGCGGCGGGCTGACTTGATCCACATCGTCTTCCCTCAACCGCTTCATGGTTGGCCCCTCTGAGGGCGTCAGATTCGGAGAATCTTCTGTTTCTCCATTTCGTTTCCGTTTCCGGTCTGGGCTTTCCAGCGAGCCAGTAGCCTCCTTGTCCGACAATACAACATCATCGCCGTCATCGGTCATGGGTATCTCTCCCTTGACCTCAGTCGAATCCGCAAGGCTTTCCTTGGACGGGCCAACCTCGAATTTCGCACCACCTTCACTCGGCCTCGATCCCTCGCTCTTCTTATCTGGACCTCTAGCCGCCTTCCGGTTTTGATGGTCGTTGTACTTCACGAGCGCTCGTTCGAGGAAGTCACTCACGTACTTCTTCATCTTCTTAATCTGCTTTTCGCTGAGAGCCGCGCCAGGGTCGCCAACTCTGCTGTTCTTGTAATCGGATGACACTAGTTTCTTCGCGATATCTTTACCCAGACGTTTGAGTTCATCCTTGGGCAGCTTATGGTGGAACTTATCAAGAACATGCTTAATGTGAGGAAAGAGCTGCTTCGTGTTAGATCCCAATCACGAGTAGGGACGGATGATTAGACGTACCGTGTTCTCATAGATCTTCATTTGCTTATCAACGGGGAGAGCCCGCCACTTTTCTTGTTTTGGGTCTCTGGTCGGGGAGGCGACCGCTTTCGGTGTTAAGGATGCAGATTGTTTGGGTGTGCCCTCTTTCGTTACTCTATTGATGATGTTCTGAATCAAGAGCTGCTCTTGGATGGCCTTGGACGGAGCTTTCGCCGTGGATTCCGGCGCTGGCTGGCTAGGCCGTGTCCATGTTGTAGTTCCTTGCTTGTTGTAGAAGTAGGTATTGCCTCTAGCGTCTTTGGCCGTGAACCATCCACTGGGTAGAGGAGCGTTGAAAGGTGGACGTCGTGGTCGCATACCGTTTTGGAAGAACGCGTTGTTCCTCTGAGGAACATTGCTGCGCGGGCCTTTGGGCGCGTCAATGGGAATTGGCGACGCGGTTTTCGATGAAGCATGTGCTGAATCGGCGGCCTCCTCTCGTCCTTGACCTCTGCGTTCTTCAAACGAGTTCGCAGACGGCGCACTTGGATCAACCTTGCGTCGACGGATCCGGTAAGCAACCTCAAGCTTGCTCCAATCATCCAAAAGCTTTCTGGACCTGCTCGAGACGTCCTCGTGCTCAGAATGAGTGAGAGATTCAACAGTCGTCTCAATCTTGGAGTCCTGGATCTTGTTTCGTGTCAGACGTGGAAACTTGTCGAGAATCGACAAGACTTGAAGAACCACGTTATGGTCTTCAATGAAGGTGTTGAGTGTGGTCTTGAAGATTTGGTAAGCGTGCATTCGCATGACGCAGTGGATAACACGCTCTTCGTCACATCGCTGAATGCGATCGAGCAACTTGACAGCAATCCACTTCTCCTTACACTGCATGAGCGCAGCCATAACCTTCCGGGCGTCCTCCTCACTGAGGCTGCGGGGCTGTATGCTGTTGACGTACTCTTCGTCGTCCTCATCTGGCCTCTTCTTGCGGGGCTTCTTTGCAACAGATGTATCCCACCCATCACCGCCTTCGATACCAAGAGCCTCTACAACAGCAACAGGCAGCTTGGTTGCACGTTCAGTCTGGGTCTTGCCACCAATGAAACCAACGCAGTTCGGCTCGCCACAGTAGCAGGGTTGAGGATCTGCGCCGTATCGGTCAACGTTGTAGTTGAAGACCAACTCCTCGCCAGGTTGAACATCGCGCAAAGCAAAGATACCCATGCGAAGCTTGTCGCCCACCACCCATTTATCAACGTAGCAGTTTGGATTGCAGGAGTGATTGCAGAAACGACCAAGATTACCCTTCTTAGTGGCATCCACGAATTCACTCTTGCTAAGCGACATAAAGTAGAAGTGCTTGATGCCCTCCTGGTCGTACTGCAACATGCGCCGGCGGAAGGTGGGTTCGTTGATGACTTCGCCAATATACTCAAAGACAAAGTCATTAGCGTGCAGCTCGGCATTCGTACGAAGTCCGTAACCCTTCTTGTCTGTTTTTATGACCGAAACATCGGCATACTGTTTGCGCTGAAATCGCTGGTTCTGACAGCCTCCTTCGCAATTCCCAGCTTCGGCGCTACACTCCATTTTCGTGGCTCGGTTGATGCAATCGGAATCCTCGCCACATGCAAAGTTCTCACCATCTCCTGGATAATCTCGTCAGCACGTTACAGAACGTATAGGTTCACGCAGGCTGCGCGCTGAATTAGGATTGAACTTACGCCACTCGTCTCTGCAGTCACAGTCCAGAGCATCATTGTCAGTCGAGCCGAGGTGCTTAGATCCGTACAGACAGTCCGGTATCAATTGGAACGCCTCGCATGATTCGGATGTGGCATCAGGTAGATGGTCGAAAAGCGCGGGTTCCCGACTCGCGGCCAGCTTCTGCGAGAGTTTTCGGGATGGCCTTGGGGGCTTGGAGGCAGCTGGTATTTCGACACTCCCACTGCGCGACTTAGCACCATCTTGAGAAGAAACCGGCGACCGTGAGCCATTCTTGACATTATTGGGCGTGAGAATCGGCTCACTCCTCTCCGATTTTACGCGCGCGCCGTTCGCGCCGTCGTCCTCGATCTTGATATCCCCCATCCTGTTCGTCGTATAATCGTCATCCTCCATTACAACATGAGTTTTTGTGAGTCCCTTCTGGTACAGTGAGAAATTGCGACTGGGGTAGGGTGGCCTTTAAGAGCGTGAGGCGAAGAAGGTTGGTGACTCGAGAAGAGAACAGCAGGAGCGGCTATTTCGAGGGCGAAGGGAGCGTGGAGCGTGGAGCGTGGCGTGCGGTGGAGTGAGGAATCGTGCATATGAGAAAAGGTTGTGAACAGCGGCCTGAGAAAGGACTAGGAGAAACGATTATTCGTAGCGACAAGGAACGAAGCTGTCGCGGCCCGCAAATCGGACAAAAATGGGCGATGGGCGAAGCCGTCGTCTAGTCGTAAACCTTCGTTCATATCATGTCGAAAATGCACCTTGAACCAACACGGGCCGGAATTTCCTAATGCCGTGTCTCCGTCGCACCTGGCTTTCGCGGACTTCGAGGGTCCCTCCGCGGTCTGGGCCAAGCCAAGCGCCACAATTTCCCCAGATTTTCAACTTTTCTACATATGCTCATTCGTGGCCCAACCAATGGCATCTTCGAGATCTTCATTGAACGGTTGAAGTTCGAGACCACAGTAAAACTTCAATCAGCAGAGTCAATATGAGTTGCGATGGAAAAATCTAAGAAAAATTTCCAAAGTTACCTGGAGGTCACATGCTACTGCACGCATGTTATGTTCATGCCTTTTCCCGAAGTGGGCAAAATTTTTTTTTTTTTTTTTGGCAAACATAGAACTTTGAAATCATATGAAAACTGTATTTGCGCTACAGCCTTGAATGGATCGAATCGAATTCGGATGATGTCAACGTGAATGGTGCATTTATTCGTCTGGAGATCATGAGAACAATGTGAATTCCCCCGCCATGATACTATGTGCTGGTGGGTGATACCGATGAGGCGACTGTCTCCCATTTACTGCGGCAGGCGTGTGCTGAGTAGTACGCCATCTTTGAACCTATCTTCCAACTTCAGCGTCACCTTGCAGCTCAACATATATGCATGCACTGTTATAACTCCCCAGGGTCTAGGTCTTGAAACAATCATGAATTTCTGCTCCACAATGGTTTGATATCTTTGCTCTGTCGCATTGCACCAATTCCAACGCAACAGATGAATCCTGTCCCGTCAAGTTCGGCGTTTTGGCACCCTCATGATAGAGACTTGGCAGTCTTCTCAAGTGTGTCTAGCAGAATGTCGGCGTGTTGTTCTTGGAAAACAAGCATAGGTCGCAACCGAACGGCATTAGCACCACTGCCACCAATATTGACTCCCAGCGCCCTGGCCTTGGCAGTAAACTCGTCACGGCGAGGGCTGTCAAAGGCGATGAATGTGCCCTGACCCTTACCACGGAGGTTATTGAATTGGCCCACATACTTTTTAGCAAGACCCTCCATCTCGTTGAAAAGATAGTCTCCCACCTTTGCCGTGTTGTTGACGAGATCCAGACGTTCGATCTCGTTGTAGATAGCACGGAAGAGCAGGCCACGGACCGGGTCGCCCATCCAAGTGTTGAACTGGCGGAACGGCTTGTTGGGTCGGAGGTCGGGATTGCCATAGTAGTAGCCAGCAGCCTGAGCCTTCTTGGAGAAGGTCACCATGTCTGGGGGGTCCTCTAGATTCCAGTGCTCGTGAGCCCAGAACTTGCCCGTAGCACCAACACCGGTTTGAACCTCATCGACAATAAGCAGAACATTATGCTTCTTAGTAACTGCGCGTAGCTTGCGGAAGAATTCGGGGGAGGCGTGGTTGTCACCGCCCTCGCTCTGAATAGGCTCGACAACGACAGCAGCAGGAGGCAGGTGCCAGGTCTTGATGAGGTGCTCGACTTCATCGATACTAGCTTGCTCAATGCGGGCATTTTCTTCAACGTGTTCGGACAAGGGATACTTGAGCTTCGGGAAAGTAGCCTGGGGCCAGTCGAAAGCTGGGATATCAAGTTTGTGAATTGGCTTCGAGCGCGTGGTAGAGAGTGTCCCAAACAGACGGCCGTGGAACGCAGTCTTGAATGACATGATTGAGAGCTGTGAAGCTCCAGGAGCTTCATTTCTCATTGATGATTCAAGCTCTTGCTCAGTAAACTCAACTTGGGGACCGCCGCGTTCAAGCTGACGACGCCACATGAAGGCCGCCTTGTATGCTGTCTCATTAGCATCGGAACCGGCCATGGCCGTAAAGACGCTATCGAGTCCTCGTGGAGCGGCCCTCAGAATGCCCGATTTGAGGATGGCAGCCCAGTCATGTGAAGGGAAAGCTCCAAGCGCAGGACGGTTAACGATGGCATTGATCATGTCCTTGGAAGAAGCTTCTTCGATCAGGGTTGGGTTGTTGTAGCCGACAGGGATGGACGCAATCTGAGCATAGCTAGACCGGTGGTTGTCAGTTCAGCACTAGATCAGCAAACGCCTATGCTGGGGACTTACACGTCTAGCAACTCGTTGCCATCCGGGTCAACAATATAGTTGCCCACGCTCTTAGTATAGTCTGCCAGCAGGCTCATACTGCGGGTGTCAAAGACAGCAGTAAGCTCATCGATATGCTCCTTGCTTTTGGGTCCAGGAATGGCCGTCTTAACCTGGGGCTTATCGGGTTCATTGGGGAAGAAGGGTGTGGAAGCGGCTCTGAGAGTTCGCGAGGTGTTGAAGCTGCGGCGATATGCGAGCGAGGGTGTGAACATGGCAATTGGCCGGCTGGCCTTGCTCGCGCGGAGGGCCGACATGATTACGATCGAGTCTAATGCGATTTGTAAGTGATGATTCTCTGCGCTCGGCTTTGGCTTTGTTGTTCCTATTTGCGATTATGTGAGAAGTGGTCGGGAGCAAGTTGATGAAGGTCAGAAGACGTGGGCGATGTCGGAATGATAAGGCCGGTGTGATAAGTGGATGGTACTAATGATGTAATCGCTCATGATGATGATAAGCGCGGAAGGAACTCAGAGGGTTCACCTTACATCTGTCTCCTCGTAGAAAAAAAACACCAAGGCTTGCATCTCACGACGTTCAAACTCACCTTGCGGATATCTCCAGTCTCCGAATGCTGCGCCGACTAAGTGAATAAGAAAGGAGCCCGTTAGATCCGCCGCACAATGGGAGGCTGGTCCTTGGAAGCTTTATAGCAGCCGCTTATCCTTCAATTCCAGCTCTAGCTCAAGCTCAAGCTCCCCGTTACCGCCATGCTACTGTACGTTTGTCCTGCGCTAGGATGGCACTCCACCTCCGCTCCGCTCGGTCAACGCATCCACACCTATGCAAGCTAGGCGATAAATGCGGGGAAGCAGAGGGCGTGTGAACACCAGAACAGGCACCAGATGACCGCCAATGTCTCGACGCTAGAGAAGATGAAGGGAGCAGTTTGTTTGTTCCTCGGTCACTCGGCTACGTTGTTGACTGGTCTTTGCTCTTATGGCGTGAGATCATGCGGTTTACTAAGTTCCGAAGAGCCGTCGGTATGCTATCAGTCTCTGTTTTTTTGTTGCCGATAACGATGAAAGGATGAAAGTACCGAGACGGCCAGCTTAAGGCATATTCGGTTTTATCATCCAATCAACTATTCCCATCGCCAATACGTGGGTAGTAGTACCTGGCGCCCTCTAGTTACAGTGGTGCATCGATCATCAATAACGCGGCTATTCGTACCACAACAGCTAAGCTGCCTTATTATCAATCAGTCACTTCAAACTCCATAACACCTATCATTTCTCGTGCTGTCTTGCCGAGGGACCGACGATTTTGGGCAGGCATGGTCCATTGTCTTATCGTGGTCAATGAGTTGTATTACCAATGAGCAGTGCGAAGTAACGGAGACCTTCGTTCTACGCTCATCAGATGTTGATAGTAGCAAAACTCCAGAGTCGATATAGACCGTCCCAAACGCCCCATGCCCATGCATGCAGAAGCGCAAATGGGCTCCCAGTATTAGATGATGTTCAACGCTATGCAAATGTCCAAGTCAAGCCAACCCCACCCTCCAACCCACTAGATAGAGGTATGCACCACTATTTGTCTCATTAACCGTCAGGATTGTAGTCACAGCATCCAACTCGTAGACACACCATTGATGACAGAAACACCCCTCGCGTCAGATAACACCAACCAAAATCTCAGCCCTCGTTCTCATGCTCTCGCATGTATCGTACGAACGTCTTCTTGTGTGTCTATTCTGATGTTAGCAACGTTGAAAAAAAAAAAATGGAAAAGAAAGAAAGAATAAAGAAATGTGAGCTCACCATTCCAGCATATTTGCCATCTTTGACAACACAGATATATCTGAGGCCCAGCTTGGAAAACAATTCATAGACCAAATCAATGGGTGATCTGATGTCGAGTGCAACGGGGGCCTATAATCATTAGTGTTTGATCGTAATATCGCATCGAGAAGAGTCACTTACTGGGTCTATATATGGCGAGAAATCAGTCGGGTCGATTCCATCGTCGACTTCGTCGATGCTTGGCACCCGGTCCATTAGACATAGGGTCGAGCCTTCGTCTTCCAGCTGGTCAAGCGCATATCCCAGATCTGGCGCAGGGATCAGCCCAACAAGGATGCCGTCGCGCAGAATAGGTAGGCCGCCGTCAAGCTCTCCTGCACGATGAAGTAGTTCAAGCTTGATGCGTAATTTGGAAGCTGAAACCAGGGGCGAGTTCGTGATGTCGATGATGCGTTCTCGTCGGACACGCGGTACGATATCAGCCAGATTTTCGGTGAAAATGGGCTTGTGCTTGTTGTCCAAGAATGGATACGAGTTCATTCTCGTCAAAAGGTCGTAGATGCTGCTGGGCTCAATAGCATCAGCGGTCCACTTAGCTACTAAGATAGCCATGGAGAACGGTAGAACATAGTCAAGGCTTCCCGTAAGCTCGAAAAGAATGACAGCCAAGGTGACAGATAATCGTGTTACGCCGCACATGGTAGCTCCGGCAGCAATGAGTCCGTAGACGCCGGGCTGGATGCAAGTGCCATCTGATCTGAACGCGCAGTCTCCCCACATCGGCCATTGTGGGAACCGTAGTACCGTCCACTGAACAAGGTGGCCAACGATGCGACCCATCAAGCCGCCAACAACCATCGACGGGACATAAATACCGGCAGGCACTTTCTAGATAAAGTTAGCTGAAGATACGAATGAAGAGGCAAGCTGTACTCACAATACCGAATGTGATGACAGTCAGAAAGCCCTTGACAAATAGCGCCACAAGCAGACTAGTGAGGATGGGAGGAATATCCTCAATGGACTTGGGACAGAGGCCGGACTCTTCTGTACCCATGTCCGCGCCGTTGCACGGAGAAGCAAGGTTCAGGAGTAACTCGGCAACAGGCAGTTTGGTCAAAGCGCTCCAATAACTCATAAGCCCGGTAATCACGGCCACCAGAAAGACCTCGAAAAGGGGGTATTTCTTTATGACCCTGATGCGACGGAAAGTCTGAGCCCAGTACTTCGATGCTTTGATGAAGAGAGCGCCGACAGCACCACCAAGAATGCCCACGAGGATGAAAGTCCCCAACTCAAAGTACTCCCAGTCGACAAGGTACCGAACCTGAAAGAGAACAATCTTGTGAGTACCGTAAGGATTCAAAAATTTAAGCGACAATGCGGCAACAATGCAGCAGAAGAAGGTCCTGAAGAGTGTTTTCGCTGGAAAGAAATAAGAGACCTCTTCCAATCCAAAGAGGACTCCACCCAGAGGGGCTCCAAAGGCCACAGCGACGCCCGCTGCTGCCGCCGCCGAAAGAACCTCGCGGCGCTTCCCATCATTCTGATCATACTTGGGGAAAATTCGGCATAGGATATTGCCCACACAAGCGGCCATATGAACATAGGGTCCTTCTTTTCCAAGACTCATGCCTGATGCTACACTAAGAATCAGGGCGATCATCTTAACGATGAGAGTCCTTACGCCGAGAAATCCGTGTAAAACGAAGCCGCTAAGAATGACGCGAACCTCGGCGACACCGCTTCCAGCCGCCGAATAGTAGACCATGGGCGGGTTGACAGGCGTCGGATCGGGCAGCGGGCGGGGTGTGGAGGCTTCGCTGCCCGGCTCGTTGTCCGTAGCAAAGATTTGGGGCAAGTTATCGGCTGCCAGATTCTCGTCCAGAGTTGTGAGTTGGTAGGCGGATGGTACGACGGTCTTGGTCCACAGGGTGATGTAGCAAGCAAGCAGTGCGAGAATGACGACGAAGACCATGTATATTGTAAATTCGGTGCCTATTTCTCCAAAGGGATAGTTGAGGGCCTGGCCCCAAGTCACCCAATCGTCGCAGTGACCATCCTGACAGCAATTCTAGACAGGCGTTAGCTAAGCTCAAAGCTGAGGAGAATGAGCGTGGTAAGCAGGAAACTCACTCTCACGTTGAGGTACCAGCCACTGGAGCAAAAACCATCTTTGAAGTCAAACACAGACGACTCGGCGATGTCAACAGTGTATGCCATCAAGGCTACGATAAAACCACTGAGGGCACTGAGGATCCAGCCCTGAGAACCATCAAAGATGATTCGTACACGGCCAACCCAATCTTTGCGGCTACGTAGCTGCTTTACGCGGTAAGAGTCGGCAATGGCGTCGTGCACCCAATCGGTACTGGTAAATTGATCATACCAGACTCGCTCATCGGGGAAGATTGTACCCTTGGATTCGGCCAAGGAGGACTCATGACGGTCTCCAAGGGCGTTTATCAGGCGCGAACCCCATGATGGGCGCCGGCTGTGGTTTCGTGAAACTGCTAACGGCTAATTAGGACACCGGTTCTAACCTCGGCTGCGTGAAGCTGGAGATGCCCTCCCTCGATGTGTTCTTACCAGTAAAGCTTTGAGCTCTAGACAGTTTACCCTGTCGTGACGGCTGCCTAGTTAGGCGAGGCCGCGACCGTGAGTGCAGAAGCAGAGGGGATCGCTCGTCATTTTCGCCGAAGGAAGTATTTCGGCTTCTCGGAGGTGGACGCCGCAGAGAACGAGGTGAGGGTGGGTTTGAGCCTGTAGACTCTCTCTCCCGGTCCGCCATGATGGATGAGTGAATGATCAAGCGCTGTAGGATACGATGCGAGGGCTTTGTGTGATGAAGTCGCGGTAACTACAAGAGCGAACGGAGAAGGTGGAACGAAATTCAAGACTGCAAGGTCTGGTCGCGGCTCAGAGTCGAGGACTTGTGTCGCGAGCATGCTCTGTAAGCTATACCAGCGAATCTCTCCACCCTGAGGTTGTGCGAAAGCAAGGTGAAGAAGCTACGCAATGCACTGCAAAGCGAATGGGGCCCCGAGACTTGTGTCTCTGAGATGAGAAACTGGGAAGAGTAGCCGAGGTCGATGTGATTAGAAGAGTCGAGCATGACTCTCTCTCTGTATTACCGAATGAAGGCCGGGGCCAGTGAAACAGGGGTTCGGTATTTCATCATGGGCGGCGGTTGTGGCTGGGGCCCTTCTTGGGCTCGTGTCACTTGCTCGTGTCAGTTGATGTCAACATGTGCCCCGCTAAACTTGGAGCTCAAGCGCTGTTTCCGCCCGCACGAATCCAACGCTGGAGTGCCCACGATTGCTGGGCCCTTGACGTGGGGAAGTTGTTCTATGTACGGAGTTAAGGGGAGTCTCTTTCAACGATACAATAGGTTGCCTAGCGCTCGCGCTGCCTTAACGTTGAGTTTTAGAGTACCGTTACGGATCTATCTTCCACAATTCAACGTCATCGGAAGTCCCTCTGAGTGGGTGGGTGACCGCTAGCAATGAGAATTGTGGCTGAACTGTTTTGGTATATATGTGGCGCATATTCCCTTATCTTATCAGCTCGACTTGGAAATTTTCTGAGATTTGCGACGGCAGTGAGAACCCGAAAAAATGTTCCAGGCCAACCCACACCAGCGGTTGCGACAAGCTGTATAATCTTCGAGCTCAATACTTTCCACTCTATTTTCCTCTTGATCTAGCCAGCACAAACTTGAAGTGACCATGGCTAAGAAGAGAAAGGCTTCGGGCCGCAATGCCCAACCCAGCGGTCCTAAGGAATTGGACCCCTCCGAAGCCCGTCTTGGTCCCATTTCAACATTCGAAGATGTAGCGGACTCCGAAGACGAATACTTTATCAACCGAGACAATATCCTAATTGATGATGCGCCCGATTCGAAGCGTCGGAGAAAGGACGACGACGATATGGACATGTCCGATGAGGAAATTCTCGGACTCGACGACGAAGACTCAGACGAGGAGGATGACGTTGAGGATGAGAAGGAAGAGGATGAACAACCGCGCAAATTCAAAGGCTCTGCTTCGAAGGGCGCTGCCTCTGACGACGACGAGGGTGGAGAGGACGAGGAGGGAGATTCACGATGGTGGGGTTCTTCCAAGTCAGAATACTATAATGCCGACAATATCGAGACCGAGGCCGATGCCCTGGAGGAAGAGGCTGAGGCAAAGCGATTACAACAAAAGAAACTCTCCAAGATGGCCGAGGAAGATTTCGTCTTTGACGGAGATGAGTGGCTAGCAGAAGGTGTCGATGCGGGCGAGGGCGACGAGCCAGTCACTGAGATTCTCAAGGACATCGAGATTACAGACGACATGAGCATCGAGGAGCGATCTACGATATTAAAAAGTCGCTACCCCGAGTTCGAGCACCTTGCCAAGGAGTTTAAGAGGTTGCATGTCGTTCTGTGCGACCTTCAAGCAGCTGCACAGGGCAAGCCGGGCAAGTCCGTCGAGGCCATCAAGTACTGGGTACTCGGATGTTATGTGGCTGCTCTATCGAGCTACCTCGCTCTCCTAACTTCGCCGGCCAGAGACGCAGCCAACGCCAAGAGGACACTCGATCCCACCGACTTGCGCGACCACGAAGTCATGCAGACGTTGGTGAGCTGTCGTGAAGCTTGGCAACGTGTTGAGAATCTGATGCCAGTAGAGGGCGCCATCCAGAGCTCTGCGCTGGAGTCCGACGAAGAGCTTGCCCAGCTTGGTTCAGCGGCCGTTGTCGAGAAGCCCAAGAAGTCCAAGAAGGTAGCCAAGCAGGATAAGATCAGCGCGGAGAAGCAGGCGCGGAAGCTTGCAAAGGCCAAGGCTGGAGAAGATGCGGTCGCCGATCTGTACGATTTGGCCCTGCCCACTAAGAAGACCAAGCAGCAACAAAAGGCTGCTGCTGCCCAGAACGGCGATGACAATTCCGACTTTGGTGAAGAGGAGGAGCTCGACGCCCGAACGGCAGCCGACAAGGCAGCTCGCAAGAAGAGCTTGAAGTTCTACACTTCTCAGATCGTGCAAAAGGCCAACCGCCGAGCTGGCGCCGGTCGCGATGCCGGAGGTGACATGGATATTCCCCACCGTGAGCGTCTCCGAGACCGCCAGGCTCGTCTCAACGCTGAGGCTACGCGTCGCGGTCAGAAGGAGTCGAAGCTCGGCACGGAGCTAGGCGACAACAGTGATGATGAAGACAAGACGACAGCCAAGGCTGTACGCGAAAACGAGGATGAGTACTACGACATGGTAGCGCACAAGTCTAAGCAGAGCAAGGAGGATAAGGCAGCGCGATACGCAGCGCTTGCGGCGGCCAGCAAGGCGGACCGAGTAGTAGAGAACGAGCAGGTCGACGAGGACGGCAAGCGCAAGATTACGTACCAGATCGAGAAGAACAAGGGTCTGGCGCCGAAGCGCAGCAAGGATGTAAGGAACCCGCGTGTGAAGAAGCGCAAGCAGTACGAGGCCAAGCAGAAGAAGCTCAAGAGCATGAAGCCCATATGGCAAGGCGGCGAGCCAAAGGGAGGGTACCAGGGAGAGTTGTCGGGTATCAACACTGCTGTTGTCAAGAGTACAAAGCTATAGGTTTAGAGCATTGTGGGCGTTTACGGTTAAGATCAAATATCAACGTATTTATCCTGTTATCCTCATACCAAAAGAAGAATTGAAGCATCACTTAGATTAGATGCATCGTGGTCCAAGTCTACATACTGCTAGTCGACCACTCAGAACCGTCAGGGACAAGCAAGGTACCAACGGTCTAGCGCATAGCCCCACCAAGTCGCAAGTCCCACGTTGCTTAATCGACAAGCTTCGGCAGCTTTCTCGAGCACTCAACCAACACTATCAAGACCACGACGGACCATCGCAGCGCGCTCAATTCATCGGCAGAGATCTACTAGAAGGTGTAGACGTACCGCCTCGATGGTTTGAACGGACTAGAACTCACATCCTGCGATCTGACGCCAACCCGCGACGACTGCGATTCTGCGAGAGGTCGCCAACATGGCCAACGTCGACCCTTCCACGCTCACTTCCTCGGCCCAAATATTCTCAGCGAACTACACTCTCCCCCAAATCCGCGCTATCCACAAGAGCATTCATGTCCAGATCGAAGAGAAAGCGGCACGCCTGCGCACGCAGGTCGGCAGCTCTTACCGCGACTTGCTCGGCACGGCCGACACCATCGTTCACATGCGTAGCGACAATGACGTTGTCCAGGAAATATTGGGGCACATGGGTGGCCGCTGCGGTCGTGGCGTTATCGGAGCCAAAGCCACAGGTCTGGCTGGATTCGTTGCTTCAGATGAGCAGAGTGATGTCGGTACAGCGGCGCGTCTGAGGCTGCTAGACGCGTGTCTGCTGCTTATCGGTCGGATATTGAAGGGCGCTGGTGGGCTTGGCGACAAGGTGACCAAGGGAGATAGGCTCATGGTGTTGACCAAGGTGCTGGTTCTGGCACGCCTGCTGATCAGCAACTTGTCCGAAGGTACCACAGATCCTGGTTCTCGACGGGCCATTGAAACAGCAAGGGTTAGCTATCGGAATCTACGAGACCGAGTGTCGACGAGCGTGGATAGAGTTTTTGAGAAATCGGGCGACACAATAAACAGGGACGACGTACTCAAAGCTCTCTGTGCGTACAGTCTGGCAACCAGCAAGGGAGCCAAAGATGTTCTGTGGCACTTTCTTAAGATCAGGGGGGATTCGATTTCCATGGCCTTTGAGGTAGAAGAAAATGAGCGCGAACGAAGCACAGAGGACGTGACTCGAAGCCTGAAGCTCTTTACGAACACGATTCTGGATGTCCAAGCGCTAGTACCGGCAAAACTCTCCCAAGCTCTGTCAGGGCTGAAGAGGTATCCCCTGCTAACAGATCCGGCTTTGAAGGAACTGGAAGTTCTGCGGCTGGACGTGTACCAACGCTGGTGCGGGGAGGATATCCGATATTATACACCTTTTATCCAGCACGATGACCTCGACGGTCAGCAAGCACGAGGGATGCTGACGAGCTGGCTCAAGGAGAAGTCGCAGGTCCTTGTCGACGGTCTGAAAAAGACTCTGGAGCAGATGACCGAATTCAAGCTTATCATGGACTTGCGGACCGAGGTTCTACAATTGTGGATTAGGGACGGCGGCAAGGCACGGGGCATTGACCCCTCTGATATGCAGGACGAGCTCCGTGGCGCCATCAATGCGCGAATGCTCGCTATTCTTGATATTAAGGTAAATAAGCTCCGTCTCGTCGGGTCCGAGGTTTCAGGGACATTAGGTCGGTGGAAGGATGGCCTCACGGACGAACATGTCGGTCTCTGGAACGAAGATGGCTACGAAGCGACTCTCAACCAGGGCGCGGCATCCTTTGTTCAAGAAGTTGTATCGCGTCTTTATGGTCGCAACGACGCCGTGTCCAAGGCTGCCAACTGCTATAAGTCATGGTTCCACGTGATTGACGATGTGAGAGAGGTCGTCGAGTCGCTGCGGCGGCAACGATGGGACAACGATTTTGATGAGATTGAGGATGAAGAGACAATCGAGGAGAGGCAGCAGCTACTGAGCAAGGACGACCCGCAGATGCTACAAGAAAGGCTTGACCTTACGCTCGACAAGTCTTTCGAGGAGCTCGAGGAACAACTCCAAAAGATGTGGAACGAGCGATCCGAGGCGCCGCGAGGAACCGTGGCTATGTACTTCATTCGTGTCATTCGCGATATCCGTCATCAGTTACCCGATCGACCGGCCATTAAACAGTTCGGCTTGGCAATGGTGCCCTCGCTGCACAACAAGGTGGCCGCATCTACTTCTAGTGCATCTCTGGAGCAGTTTGCCAAGAATGGGTTGAAACCGCGAGCTGTTGTAGGCCGTCCATTGTGGGAAGGTGAACCAGCACTGCCAAACCAACCTTCACCCGAGGTCATTCAGTTCTTGCGGGTATTGTCACAGGATATGGCGGAAGCGGGTGTAGATCTGTGGACGCCGGCTGCTGCGGGTGCCATGAAGAGCTACCTGACAGAGCGGCTATGTGAGCTTTGGCAAGGGGCTATCAAGGGCGACGGGGGGGTGACTGAGAAGGTTGCTGCGCCTAAAAAGGGTGTTACAAGTGAGAAGAACAAGAAGGAGGTTGTGGAAGATGAGACGGGCGTGAAGGAGGGAGAACCGGTGAAAGACGAAGAAGACGAAGAAGACGAGGAGGAGGAGTACAGGGAAGAGTCCATTGAGACTGATGCTGCGCAAGACAACACCCATGATACCACGAGTGAGGAGAGGGATGGGTTGGAGGACTATGAGCTCTCTACTGAACAAAAAGCAGACCTGTACACGCAATGGCTATTTGATATAGCCCTCCTGCGTCGGTGCATCGGCAACGTGGGCGAAGCCTCATCAGATAAGTTTGAGAAGTTGGAGAGGGTGGTGTTTGAGCGGACAAGTTTAGAAGACAAGGCGTTGCCACAAAGAGTTACTAAAGCGGCCAACGACTTTTGGCAAAGGACGAGCCTGTTGTTTGGCCTGTTGGCATGAGTTTTATATTCAGATGTAGGCAATACAATCTTAAACAGAGAGCTGATACCATATTTCGCCAAACTTCAAAATCTTTGAAATACTCGAGTCCCTGTCAGTCTAGCCTCTTCATCTAGTCTCTAATAACGTTATCCTCGTCTCTACCCCTTCACAGCTTATGCCTTTTCTCTCCAGCAGCCAACTTCCGGAACTCCTCCTGCGGCACACCCTTCATGAACCTGTCCAGGCCCGCAAACACTTCAGCTACATTCTGCGCATGCAGGACGTCCATCTCAGGTCTCCTGATGAGCTTCTTGATGCCCAGCAGACTCTCCCCGTTCAGGTGATCACCCAACCGCTCGTTGACCTCCCTCATCACCAGAGCCCTAAACTTCTCATCCTCACCCTTTGCGACGTTAAACACGCGGTTCACGTGCCCACACTGCTCCAGCTCCTCGACACTGATGCGCTTGCTCATCATCAGCGCCTCGTTCGCTCGCGCAGGTCCCAGGCGCAGCGCCAGCGCGCGCGACGCTCCACCTTCGGCGACGAGGCCGAGCGAGGAGAAGGGCGTGAAGAGGAACGTGGTGGGGGCGGCGTATATGAAGTCTGCGAAGCCGGTGAGCGCGGCTGTCAGACCGACGACGGGTCCGTTTAGACCGATGACGAGGATCTTGGGATGCGTGGCGAAGGCGTGGGTGATGTTGAGGTTGAAGGCGGCAAAGGTGCTCAGCCAGCGCTTGTGCCGCTCCTCGGGTTTTGTGTCATCGTTTTTAGATATGGAAATATCGGCGCCCCTGTACGATGAAGATTAGTGATTTGTCTGACATAAAACACGAAGATGGGTGGTTCATCTGTAGGAGATAGGAGAGACGTACGCGGAAAAGTAACGGCCCTTGGCTAGAATGACAGTAATGAATACTTCATCATGTGTCGCGACCTCGCGTAGCTTCTGCGCGAGCTCGTAGTATTGCGACTGCGATAACGCGTTAAGCTTACGGTCGTTTGCGATGGTAAGCACAGCAACACGACCTCGGTAGTCGAGGTTGATGACGGAATCGTCAGACATGGCGGTGATATATATATATATATATATATATACTACTAGAGTAGTACGTAGGAGTGTATTTGTGTGTGTTGACAATCTTCTTTGAACGAGTTTAGGTATGGTATATAACCAGAGTTTTCGAGAATCAAAAAGAGAGACTATTGCTAGATAGAAAAACAGTCTCAAAAATGGGAGGAGAAGGCAGTTGATGCGTGTCCTCGATCGTTCATATCACCTTTTTGGATCGGGATTCCCCACACGCCGAAGCTGAAGATGCCTCGGCTCGGGGTGTTTAGTTACCGAGTGGAGGCGGCACCGCACCGCTCCGCCTTTCGAAGCTCGAATGTCTAGCTAGAGTCTGGGCAATATGACGCGAAACAATCTGTGGCATTGCATTGCCGAGGTTGATCACCAGTTGTAAGGCAGTTCGATCCAATACTCGGGATACCATGTCATGACTCTTGATATTTTTGTACTCCTCCCAACGCCGATTGCGCACCAGGAAACAAGTTATATACTGCTGCTACTAATACTACTGCTACTACTGTACCTTGAGAGAGCTTACGACTTGCTCTCTCCGCCTCCTTGAGCCACGCCTTCTCTCTTTCCCGAATGATAGATCCCCCCAGAAAGTCCCTATCGTCGCTTGGGGGCGATATGTCTCTGCTTAGGGAAGTTGAGCGGCAGCGCCAACCGCGCAAGGTGCACCGTCGTCTTGGTCTCCTTGTTGATGACCGGCCGAACTCGGCCACCGATCTCGTGGAAGTACGAGTTCATCAACTTCTGGTCAATCTTCAGATCATCTCGCAATGCCTGCGTGTCCACCTCGAAGTTGTCGACGATGCTGGCGAAAACGCAGCAGTGCGTCATGAGCAGGTCGATGTGGAACTTGCGCATGACACCGCCATCCGAGAACTTGCGGCGGATGTTCTCGATAACAGCCTCAGGCGCGGGCGAGAGGATCTCCCTAAGCTTGTCCCGCGGGGGTAGCGATCGCGTACCCTTCTCCCTTCCAGGCTTGGTGCTGAGGTACATGAAGATGACAAAGGCCAGGTAGCGCAGCACACGTAGGCGAAGTACAGCAGCCGGATCGTCGTTTGATGCCACGCGGTTGACGCGCGATGCAACAAAGCGCGAAGGCACCTTGATGCCCTCGTTGTGTCGCACGTTCTCCTGCCATTCTCGAATCGGCACCAGGTTGAGGATATCCGCTCCGATAATTGCCTTGGGGTTGTAGACGTCCTGGATCTCCGTCGCGTCGGGGTTGGCAGGTGGAACTGGCTTAGCCTCGTCCACAACCGCTTGTAGCTCTTCCCTCGATGCCATGGTCGAAGTAATCTCTCCGACGGAGTCGAGCATCGCACGAGCGGCCGAATCAATCTTGGTCGCCGGACCATCGCCAGGTCGCTTGGTGACGATTGCGTTGAGAACGTTCTCTTGGATGGCCTTCTTGGCCTTTTTCGTACCAAAGGTTTGTCCGAGATCTGTCCTGAGGTCCAACATAGTCTGTTTCGAGTTAGCTGAGATGGCCCATATGCCATATGTGCCGTAGTTCGACGTGACAAACCTGTTTGCTATCGCGCTCGGCCGCTGAAGCCTCAGAAGCCTGTTTCGCTCGCACCGCGCCACGAACCACCATCTTCTTTGCTTCCAACACCTCCATCTTCCCTGTTTTCGGATCGTAGATTCCCAGGAAGTGGTTCAGCGCAGGCTTGGCCCCTCGAGCGCCCTCGGCCTTGACAGTGTAGTCTAGACTACGATGCGCTGATGAGTGGAGGAGAAAGTCATTCTCGGCGGCAGATTTGGGGTGCCTCGACTTCGTTTTCGACTCATTTCGAGGAGCGTAAGAGTGAAATGGGATGTCGTTTGGTAATTGAATTCCAGTGGTCATGGCTGGGATTCTTTATTAGTTTCATCGTAACGATATCAACAACTTGCGGATCGTTGTTCATACCAATCACAGGAGGACAGTATTTGGGCCGCAGAACAGACGAGACAGTAGCTGACGAGGCCGGCGCATCGATCGCTACCTTCTTCTTAGGCTTTACGCCGGCCTCGCCGTCCCTCTTACGCTTCTTCATGCTGGATTGGGCCATTTTTTTTATGTGCTGTTGTCGATGCGCTGCTGCCGAAAATGAGGTGGCATGGGGATTATTCGCCCAAAATTTTTGTCAATCGTAAACGGCAGAAATTGAAATACCGCGAATTAGCCGGGGCGGTGAATAGAACCCCCACCAAGCCTCAGAGGCCCACCAAAGCAGTTGCCTGCATAACTTCAAATACCATCACAGCTATTTGCACAAAGTTATGCCTATCCATGCAAAGAGCTCTGCTATGCTCGCGAAACAGCTAACCCCACCACCCATGACGTTTGTGTCTCGCTAACGAATCGTCACACGCACCAAGAGCTCTTACGATTAATGTGCGAAAAATGACATGCGATCGCAAGTGCTCACGCGACTATTGAGTTTAGTAGCAACATGCTCAACAGTCAATTGCAATAAGCCAATTACAGAATCTCGAATAGAACATGTCACGTAGGATGGAATTAAGAGGGAGCGAGTGGTTCGAAGCAAATTTCTGTTATGGTATTGTAGCAACGTGCCTGCGAGATCGTGGGGGCGCCGTCCTGGACAGCATGCCTCGTTCGTGGTCGGTCCTAAACACCCGTTCCTTTTCCCGACAGTGCAATTGTCAAATCCCATCCACCATGATATCCCCAAGTAACCATCATCAGCTGGTTGGTGTGCGGGGTTCAGCCACCCGTAACGTAGCTCCCGAAGTCAAAATCCAGCTTGTCGCGAGACTCGATAGGGCGTAGCGAGTAGAGAGTGCCCAGCTCCAGCTTCCGCAGTCGTTTAGGCGTGTGAAGTCGTGATATCATGAAAGATGAGCCGTGTCAGGTATCAGGGCGAGTTGTTTACTTGCTATAGCGGAGGTCAGTAATCTAATTCAAAGCGCGCGCAATTCTAGTCGGCGACTTACGAGCGAGCCCTCATCTTTCTTCTCTTGCGCTTGAGGCGGCGAACCCGCTTCTTTCTCCACTTGGCTCTCATCTTGAACGACGAAGCTATCTCGATTGTTAGCCGGGAATTCAATGGAAATGCGCGAGGCAGAAACAGTTTATCCAAGATGGCATGGGGCAAAGCCCATTAACCATGAGGAATTGACTTGCATTTGCCGACAGCTTGGGGACAGGTGGGCTTACTCTTTCTTGAATGAGAATCAGTTGTTGGATGAGGAACAATTCCGGAAATCGCGGGGAGATTTCTAGAGCTTTAGCAAGGTCATTGTAGGGCACAAAACCCCTGAGGGTCACGTGCACCTTGATGGACGACTGAAAGCTGTGGTGGGTATACAGTGTCAGTACTGTGCTATTCATTGGATCGTACAGTGATTGAGTGGGCTAATGTGTTGGAACAGAAAGAACGACCAACGCAGATGACAAGACTGGTGAATCCTATTTGAGAGACGAAGTAAGATGAAAACTTACGTTGTTGGAAAGACTACCCCTTCAATTGACAGATCATTGACACGCAAATCGTGTTTAATTCGGTCCATAACGCCTATGTTCCATATCTTTCGCGGTTATTCATTATACTTATTCACCACTTTCACGACTACCCTAGGCCACTTACACGATTGAAAAAATTGGGCTCGTAGTGTTTCGATTTTCATCATGCAAGTGCTCTCCGAGGACCAAATGACGCCCGACGAGTTGCCTGTAGCATATCTTTACATGGACGACGGTCAAGGCAACCATAGATCTCAGCGTAGGTCATTCTTGGCCTTAATACAACATAAGCATTATTATAACTAACATCTGGATCTAATGCATTGATAGAGCTGCTACCGATATGGGAAAGGAAAATCCTTAAGATTGGCCGAGATCCATTGTCCAAGTACGTAAGATAACAAGAAAATCCCTCTGGTTGCGCTTACTTACAGACTGCAGTGACTATAACGTCGATGATGATCCTAATCGCAGCGTGTCCCGAAACCACTGCGAAATTTATGTTGTCGTTTACGAACCCACAGTCAACCATGTCTTTGTTCGGGATCGTAAATCTGTCAACGGAACCTTCGTCAATGGCGAGTTGATCGGGGCTCACCCGGATATCACCCCTGGCTACCTACTGCAAGACGGCGATGTCATGGAAATTCGACCTCACTAGAAGTTTGTGTTCTTCCAAGACAGCCCACCACCCAGCAAGGACCTCACTAGCCTTCAGCTTCGGGAGTGCGAGGTGTGTGGAACTCAAAAAATGGTAAAAATCTTCAAAGCTGAAACACACTGACCTATATACAGAAGTTCTCACACAAGTATGAACTGACCAAAAGATGCCTCGGTCAAGGTGCGGAGGCATCCGTCTACCTAGCACGCGACGTAACTACGAAGAAGCAGCTTGTATGCAAATTGGTGAACCTTGACCGGATCAGAGGTGGAAAGCCACGCGAAGAAGTACGACGTAAATTGCAAGAAGCGGACATTTTACGACAGTTAAGACATGTGAGCTTACGAAGTGCGTATTGCTGCTCTCCAATGATGGCTGACTTCGTTTAGCCAAACATTCTCCCTTATGTGGACGCGATCTGTTCGCCGCACTCACTGTAAGTCCAACCAACATCCCCGTTTGGCCGGACATTTGGTTGATCATTCCAGTTACATCTTCACAGAGTTAGCCTCCGGTGGCGATCTCATGTCTTTCATTTCTCGTTACGAGTTCGTGAAAGAGTTTGACTGCCGCATCATCATTCGACAAGTAGTTCGAGGCCTTCGATACCTCCATAGCAGAGGCATTGTACACCGCGACCTGAAGCCCGAAAATATCCTGCTGGCTTGTTCACCAAAATTAACTTACCATCGCGTTATGCTCGCTGACTTCGGTCAATCAGCCGTACCTCGACGCAGCAGAATGTTTACGAACGCAGGAACCATCAACTACCAAGCACCGTACGCCAGTCTCCTACCAGATCTTTCATCACGCTGAAGCTGACACGAATGTAGTGAGCTAGCCGCACATGCTCATCCACACACATCGGCCGTTGACATGTGGTCCCTTGGCGTAGTTGTGTACATCTTATTGTCATCTCCAGAGGAACACGACGTCCTCGAGCTCCCCAAGATGAGCCAAAGTGAGCTAGGATTTCATCTCATAGAGAAACTATCTAGGATAACCCCGTCACCATCTTCAAACGCCAGAAGCTTTCTCTGGGCTTGTCTCCAAAGAGTACCGTCAGATCGGATTACCGCAGTTTCAGCAGAACCCCACGACTGGTTGTCTTCTCCGGAGAAGCATCTTCACTTTTTCCAGATGCTAGACCGCAGAATGGCACCAAATTCATCAGCTGAAGACGAGTTGAAGCCGATACCGTTGGAGCTCGACAGTGTTCGCGACGACACATCACCTAGAATAATCGTGGGCTTGGAAGGGCTTGACAGTCACTATTTCCCAGATAAACCAAAATATATTTCAAAGGTGGCCATCAAACCCACAATTTCTTGCAAGGTCAATGAGGAAAACCAAGGCATTGTGCGAGATATGCCAGCGTCAGAGACCCCTTCGGATCCAGCTCATAGACTTAAGGACGACACCATGGACGAAGTTGATCTGGTCCCCACAGAGCAGACTATGCTCGCACACGACCAAAAATTTCAGAAGCCGACTCATCCTGCCAGATCCTATCCCAGCCCCAACTCCAAGAGACCTTTGATCAAGGTTCGCGATACAGCTTTCCTTCCCTTGACCGGTCTCGATCGACACTTGCATCCTGCACCCACGAACCGCTTCCACCGACAGCAAGTTCTTAGAGAACTCAAGAACAGAAGGTCAACATTCTTATCGCAACCACTTCCTACGATGCCAAGTACTCCAACGAGAGCAACAGACGCGCCAGATGTTACTGTAAATCCGAAACGACAGAGGAAGTCTCGTGGTATTTTGCGGAATTCCGACAGCGTGGGAAAGCCTGAATCGATAAGTATTCATTATCGCTAAGAACAGGGGACCTAGGGGATGATCTTTGGTTCTAATCGATTTGTCCGAATTGTTCAGAGACTATGGAGATAGTGCATCTACTATAAACTGGATCTTTCCAACAACGGAGGATATGACAGGTAAACAAGCCATGCTGATGAAATGGAGTAGCTTACGGGACAACATTGCTAATTTGGGTTCATCTGCGAACTTTGCTCGGGGAAACCAATTCAGATAGACATAGACAAACAACGCATGGGTACTAAATCTGCTACTCTCAATCAACAGGTTCTGTTCTTCAACGCAAGTCGCGAAAAGACCTTCCGCGGCTCTCGGCTGTTCGCTTGTAGAACATCCCTCCAGTTCTTCAGCCCGAACGTCCTGTCCACCACATTCTCCTTCCCATCATTCTCATGCCACATCGGCAACGCCGTCGCCTCATCCCCCCCATCCCTCACCGTCAACCACTCTGTCGCCAACTCAGTCTCCTCTCCTCTCCAACCCACACCCCCCGCGGGAGACTTCTCCTTGCGGCGTTTTGAACTCGCAAATTTCCACTTCTTCAATCCATTCTCCTCATCCGCCTTTTCCTCCCCGACCTTCTTCTTCAACCAGGTCTTCGTCTCCAGGCATACGTCGCCATGTCGTCGACAACGAGAACACTCCCCTCTCGGGGGATTGTACTTGGATGTGGTCTGGTTCGAACAGGGCAGACGACGGGCTTGGCAGGGTAGGCAAGCATCCCGCTTCGTAGGTACGGGAGTGTCCCGCGGCAAGACCTTGGGACGGACAGCTAGGAGACTCGATGGGAAGCCGTCCATGTATCGGATCTTATCAGCGCTGCCCCGGTGGCGTAATTCCTCAGTTAGGTCGGCCATCGCCCTTTCAAGAACTCTCAGTCTTCTGCGATATCTCCTACCACTCTCCCCCTCCAACCGCTTCACATGCTTCTGAATGTCTTGATCAACAACCATATTCATCTCCTCGCAATCCATCTCCCACACTTCATTCGGCCTCGTCTTCTCTTCCCTTACCCGCGCCAACCTCTCCCTCTCCCTCTCCTCATACGTCACCTCCTTGTCTTCTTGCAGCTGAAGCAGTCTCTGCTTGAGAGCCCCTTCGGAGTGCTCCTTCTTACTCCTCTGGGTCGCCCTCTTGCTGCACGCGGAGAGCTCGGCGTTGAGGTCGGCGACTTCGGAACGGACTTTGTTGTGTCGTAAGGTGGTTAGGTGTTTGACAATCGCGAGGAGGTCACCTGTAGGAGGGGGAGGGGGATTAGCATATTCATCTTCGAGGCGAGGAGGGGGCCCACGGTATTGCTCGAAAATCGGGCCATGATGATGGTGATGATGATGGAGGGGTTGTCTGGGGTTGTTGTTTTCCATTGTTCGATTTGAGGATTGAAGAATGCGACAGAAAAATCGCAAGGCTCTGTGAGACGAATCTGTTAATTTATAAGAATTATCGAAACGACATGTAGGCGTAAATTCTTAGTAGATGTTCGTCGATGTGAACACCAGGAAAAAAATGCACCATCTCCGTTCACCTTGAACGCTTGAACAAGGCAGTCGGTGACAATGGATTACTCACATGTTTTTGGGGAATGGGGTTCGAAGGGTACAAAGAGGTCATGCTAGGTCTAACGGATCGAATCAAGTTTAAGATGCCCCATTATCTGATTGCTTTATATACGATTAAAAGATTCCTTGGTAAACGTCATGTTGTAAGTTAACACGAAGACCGCCCCCCCTCCCTTTCTGCCCATAGCTAACCCTCTCCAAAGAGACCCTAAATCCAACCAAGGGGACATCTTCTTATCCGCTTGTCCAACGCTCACTTGCTGAGGTCACTTGCTGAGGCGTGGACAACAAAAGTGTGAAATGCAGCAGAAAACAAGACCGCAAGTTCCCTACCTCTGTATGAGCTTGAAAGTGAGAAAGAGAGAAAGAGAGAAAGAGAAAAAGAAAAAAACAAGGCAAGTAATATCAAAACGCCAACCGATGATTTTGTCCTTGGCATCATATGCAGTTGTACCATAAACGCCTGCTATCAAATTCCATAAACAATCTGCTCCGCGTATGGGCCCTCCTCCTATGGGCAGCTGGCTATCATTTCGCCATGCTAAAAATCAAATTTAGGTTCGATGCATGCTAAAGGAGTGGGAAACAGATCGGGCCGTGAGGCTCTTTTAAAGAATACTTGTAAGAGGAATTGTCACATCAACTGTGGGACCTGGCCACAATTTGACGTTACGAAGATGAATGTGAGGGTACGCTGCGAGGAGTGATATCGCCGCTTCGTCGTCTTCCCGCAAGATGTTGGTCTTGTTGAACCTTGCTGACAGCTTCAGCAATCATTTGTTGCTTCTTGCGAACCGCAACCAATCGTCCGGTGATCATCTTGATCACTATTGCCTGTCAGCACACAACTCATTGCGTTCTGTTTGGGAGGATAAGGGACTTACTCTTTCGAACATGGGCCTCTTCGTCGCTGTCCAGGTCATTCGTCGTCTCTTTTGCCGTGTCCTTTCCAGACTCGTCTCTGCCATGCAGCGACTTCTTGCCCAGGTGAGCTTCGTCATCCGTATCCAAGACGGCCTCCAGCATGCGGATCGCAGTGATGTACGAAATCTCGCACCCGCCCAAGTTCTCATTCGTGACCTCATCTATGGCGGCCGCGCGGCTCATCTCTAAAGCGCGGTCGTACATGAGCTTCTCCGCGCTGATGCCGGGAGTGAGATACACCTGCTTAGCCCCGGGTCCGGCAGCCGAGACGACCGAGTCGGTGCCGTGGTTCGCAGGGTGACTGGAGTGGTCCTCGGGAAGTTGCTTTTGAGCCTCCGTCAGCTTGAGTCGGACAATCTCCGACTTCTCCAAGACCTCGTTGAATCGCTGTCGGACCCACTGGACCACGGCATTGATACGCTGGACAGCGGTATGGGCGACAGCTGCCGAGACGCCGCTGGCAGCCTCGCCTTGGCTTCTCTTAGCCCACCAAAGACTGGCGATATCCATAGCTTTGGCGAGCAGGGTGAGCGATTTAACATAGAGAACCAGGGCTTCTTCTGAGAGCGCTACGACGGCCTCCGTAGTCAAGCCAGCCTCCTCAGGCGCCATCTGCTCGGGCTCGACACCGCCTAATCCGACATCCGCCGAGGGAGCCATGGGAACAAGCTGTTTGAACTTAACCTCGGCGAAGCCATAGACGCAGTCGCTACGTGTGGCAAAATCTTCAATCGCCTGAGCGGCACGGCCATTCTCATCGGTGCCCCGAGAAACTCTGCTGTCGCCAAGCATACTGGCAAGAACGGTAGGAGTCGGGTACGCAGGGAAGGGCTGGTACATTGGTGGAGATGGACCCTTACCACTTCGAAGAGGCGGCACCTTGAAGCCAAACAGGCGCAGACTGGCATCCTGGATAGCCTTGGATATGGCCGATGCCGAGCTGGGACTGGCGGATAGGACCTTCTCGTACGATGATCGCCGGTCGTGACGACCTTGGGCTACCAATGCGGTTCGCGAAGAGGGGTTAGGTACAGCACCTGTCGTCGAGCTCGGGGCCCCTTGCTGCGTATATCGTCGGGGCATCGCCCCCGATCTTGGCGGGTCGTTCTGCTGAAGCCTCTCGTTGGCAGCCAACTCATCGGCAAGAGCGTTGACTTCGACGTGTCGCCTCTCCACGACTACGTATTCTCGCTCCAGCATCACATCCTGCGCTGCCCGCTCTTCCTCTGTAGGCGAGCGAGGAGCAACGCCGCGGGCCTTACGCATCTCGTTCAAGAGAGTAGTTGGGGGCGAGGCACTGTCTCGAGCAGGACCTCTCTCAGGAAATCGAGACTGGTTGGGAAGCGAGGCTGTGTGATGGACCATAGGCCGGCGTATACCCAGACCCTCTCCGACATCTCGTGGAGAATTACCTTGGCGCTGCCCTTCAGTAGCTGGCCGCCGATATCGACCTTCTCTGGGGCTACCGGCCTGCGGTGAGTGAGAAGATTGATCGCGCGGCGAACGTGAATGGCCTGGTTCTCGAGAGGGAATATCTGCGACCTGCTGTGCCGTTTGGATGGATGAAGGCAGAGTCTCTCTCTGTGGGATACTTTGGAGCTCTCGAGGCTCCTGCTTGGTAGGCCTGGGAACGTCATCCTCAACAAGACCAGGAATTTCACCAGTGACGACGGAGTGGGAGAAAAAGTTCTCGAAACTTAATCGTTCCACTGGGCTCCGCTTGAGTAAAGCTCGGATGAGTGACTTGAGGTCTGAGGTGATTGATACTTCTCTTGGAAACTTAATGACATCTTCGGCAGCTTCAATTTTCCTTAACAATTCAACGTGATTTCTAGCCCGGAAAGGAGGTCGACCGGTAGCCATCTCGTACAGCACAGTCCCAACGGACCAGAGGTCGGCTTTGGCATCATATCGTTCATATCGTAGGATCTCAGGAGCCATATACAAGGGTGATCCGCAAAGGGTATCGGCTAGGGAAGTTGAAGGTAGAACACGGGCAAACCCGAAATCGGCGAGCTTGAGCATAGGTAGCGAAGCCAGGCCGGACATGGGGATCAGGGAGTCGCGGCTAGCTTGCATTATAGGAGGGCCTCGCGTATCCCGAAATGCCTCGGCCGGTAATAGTAATAGATTTTGGGGCTTAACATCGCGGTGAACGTAGTTCTTTCTTCTCAAAAACTCTAGTGCACTGGCCAGCTGCTTGAGGAAATGGCGGATAATGACTTCGTGAAGACCTGAATTAGGAAGGCTTGGGTACTTGCGAGCCATGTCATGTGTAGCAGAGTGCGTTGCGAGCTTATCGCGCTTCTTGATAAAGAGGGATAAATCACCGAGTTCGCAGTACTCCATGACTAGGTTGATGTGGGTGGCGGATTCGAGGCAGTCATGGAGGGCAACAATATGGGGATGTCGCAACGTCTTGAGGATCTGAATCTCAGCATAAAGATTCTCTCGTAACTTTTTGTTCAGGCGCTCTAGCTCTACGGATTTGATGGCAACTGCTGCCTTCGTCTCCTGTCTGGTGTTAGTCAGCGAAAACCAAGTATTCAACGAGGCGGCCGTACCTTGTGCCATCCTAGATAGACCTGAGCAAAGCTGCCCTTGCCGATTTCAGAACCGATGTTGAACTGTCCCACGGCACCCCGGGACTTGCGGGCTGTGCCGGAGGAACCTTCTTGAGGACCCGGCATGTCTTCCTGGTGGGCTTCCTGTTGATGCCGCCGTGGCAGGAGACAAGTCGAAGCGATGTGTAGCCCTCGAGCCTATGGTATTCGCAAGGTGTTGGTAACAAGATGGGCCGTCATGTATTCAATGGGGTGAGAAGCTGGAAAGAGGAACCTGGATAGACCGGGGACCGCGGCACCGTCGACGTATGAGTAATCGAATTGTTTGGTGGCGATGCGAAGCTGGTGGAAGTGCCTTGACCGGTACCGTTGAAAGAGCTTTTGAAATATCTGAGGCGCTGGCTAAATCACGACGTCTCTCGCCTGTATTGACCAGAACTAAGTCAGCGGCGTGTAAGCGACAAAGATCCAAGCTAAAGAAACGAGGTTGATGCGGTGTGCTGTGATGTGATGTGACGTGACGTATAGGTAGACGATTGTGTACAACGGCGAAATGCGTCTGAGGCGATGCAGATGGATAGTTCAGCAGTGTGGTAATGCCGGGGACGCTTGCGAAACGGCGAGGGGATAGTAGATATGGATGGGTAGGTGGGTTGATGGATGGATGGATGGAGAGACGAACAAAGATGCCTTACACGAGACGACGGCGGATGCGATCGGTGTTGAACCAAGTCGACTGATGAAATGCGACAGCTGACAAAGGTGCAAGTCAAGTGGTTTGAGGCTCGAGCGTGATCGGAGGCCGTAGTTTCGATAATAAGGGACTCCGGCGGGGGCACGGTACTCAAGATGATTCAAGCAGTCAGTCCAGCGTTGAGCACGCAAGAAGGCGGTGACTTGACGAGGAGCAGGATCGCGAAGGTTCGTCGAGAAGGTGGCGTTCGCTTGCAAGATTAGGTTACTTCAGGGATATCAATCAGATACTCGGAGCTGAGCGAGGCGACCATGTATCAACGTGGATCTAGGACGATGGAGTGCGCCGTGCTTGTCGTGTTCGTCTGTTGCGTCACAATGATGGATAAGCCAGCCGGTAACGGACGGATTCGATGCTCTCTGGAACGATGGTAGAAGAGAGAGACTAAAGGTGGATAGAATCGCGAAAGTAAGAATCGAAGGTGTGTAAGATAGGGGAATCGCTTGCACACGTGATGGGAATGAAATGAACCAAGTTGGATAAGCTACGGTAGGAAGGAAGAGAGAGGAAGTATGAATGACCGATAGCGAAGTGTCGAGAGAAGGTGGCCAGCAGGGTCGTCCGTTAGTAGACCTTAACGTGAGGTGAGGCAGGCGTCGGTCCTGGAAGAGCAGATACCAAGCTGATGCTGATAGCAGATAGTGGTGGCTGATAGCAGATACCGCAGCAGGTCCACAGCTCCCTAGAGGTTGGGGAGTACCCTGCCAGGTGATGACGGGATGGCTTACAGGGTACACCTGTACAGACTGCGCAGCTAGCACGTGTGTACCCCCACCGCCAGGAAACGCTGGGACAGGTACGCGGGAATGCAGCAATGGGCAGGTAGCGCAGACTTGCCTGCTCCGTAGAATGTCCCCACTCAAATGCCGCTCCAGTGAGCAACGCAACACACCTCCGCCGCTACCGGCAACGCGAGGCTAGTGCTCGTGAGCGTGGTACCGCGTGTTAGACTCTCGGTGGCATCTGCGCTCAGGATGCTCTTGAAGAGTCACAGAGGTGGCGACCTGGAAGTCTGGTATCGGCAGAGCCAGCGACGAGCAGACGAGTAACTTGACGCGAGCTCGTTTGTCACGTCGACAACTTGTACTGGGTCCATCGCTATGCTCAAGATCAAGGACTCAAGTGCGTATTAGACTACGTACTAGCCAACTGACGCCATGTGCACATGCGGGTTGCGCGACTATGCTTTGAGGGTCCAAGTCCCCAGTCAGGTCTTCAGTGGGGGGGGTTCCTTCATCAACAAGCCAGACTTTGATCGTAGGGGACCTTTCAAGGCCGGGCTAGGCCAGGGTCGCGCGCGAAGCACGCATGAAGTCGAGTCGCAAGCCAGGGGGGAGGGGGGTCCCCAATGCGAATACTCGGCTGTGATGAGTGGTCTCTCGCTGAGCAGATGACTCGACGATACCACACTACGACAACTGCCTAACAGACCTGCAGCCCAGTGGGGGAAAAGGGGGGGAGAGTGCGGACCACGTTCAGACGAGACTGACCCCGGTGACTTGTGAGCCGCGTGATGCCTCGCTGGAGACAGTTCTGACACGGACTCGATATGTACCGTAGTACGTACGAAGGAGACCATCCATCCATCCACCCACACCAACCCTGACAGCAGCAGCAACAGCAACAACAACAACAACAACAACAACCTTCTTCCAACGGTTCTAGGTCCAGCTAGCTTCGCCTTAGCTAGCAGCAGCCGCTGTAAGCCAACCGACAATTGCCTCATCCACTCCGCAACCAACGTGCCAGGCTAAGCAGATGCTGACGCCTTGTAAGGCAGAGGCCACAGCATGGGCATCGCCTGTCGTAGTTCAGGCAGATAAGACCCGCCGACGACGACGACATCGTTGATCCCCTAACCAGCGGCAACTTTGAAAGGGGAGATATAGTACGCAGGCGAATCACTGCTTAAACAAATAAACAGAAACAGAAGAAACCAGAAACAAGGACGATCGGGATCTTGCTTGATGAGGCTTGCGCCAACAACGCACACCCGAAGACTAGGCGTCTGCGCGAAGCAAAAGACATGGCGCAAGAGAATTCATGAGCGTGAGGGCGTCCAGTGAAACCTGCGAGGGCCCTCTTGGACTGCCTGGAGATAATCAACGTCAGCTTAGTAGCCAAGCAAGCTCGAAAGAGACGCCGACGAGTCTCTGAATGATGGAAACTCCCCAGTAATAAGCTACCAAAGTACCCAGCTGGCAGGGAATTACATACGGAGCATAGTTTGGAGGCACTGCAGAAACAGAGTCATCGCTGTCACCCGATGGCGTCAGCGAAAGGCTGTATACTGTACGACAGCCTTCCTCGAGATGAGTTACCGCGTTTATGGGTCTGGTCACGACATTTACTTCAGCAGTACGTATGCAGATGTGCGGATTACATCTTGTCGACGCAACCAGCTTTTCACACCATCGCAGGTCCAAGTAGTCTACCGTGTCTTACCGTAGTGTTATCTGGACTATTTTGATGGATGCCGCAAACGGTAACATGCCCTGCCCAGAATTCGTCGCCTGGCTTATTGTTTATTCAACTTCTAGCACCGTGTTGCAATGATGACTGGCACCCCTTCCTCTCTCTCCCTTCAGCCCTACAGTGCCAGGTACACAGTACAGAGCTGCCGTCCAACTTCAGCCAGCAACATTACACCGCCGCCGCCGCCACACCCAGCATCGGCATCGGCATCAGCATCATCTCAACATCGCCGCACAAGGATCGTCAGTTACATCTTCTACTTTTGTCATATCTCTTCAACTTTTCCTCTCCGCAATAAATACTGTATGGGTCACAGAGGCGACAGAATGCGCAACGATCATCGGCCACAGCGGAGTCTACATACGATACGGTACATGCTGTACGCGCAAATATTTCCCGACGCCCAGATAAAGAATCCCCTGCTGCTGCTCCTTTCAGCAAAGCTTTAGGTACAGTAGGTCGTGCTCCATACAGTACTTTGTCAACTTGTTGGTCCCGCTGTTGTAGGGGAGAGACAGAAGATGCAACTAGGTTTGAAGATCGTTCCGTCGAACCACACCTTCCTCTACCGTCAGAGGTCCCGGCAATTACTCTTACTCGTTGATAAACCTGCCCCTTTTCGCTCAGGAGAATGTGAATCCTCCTGGCTTCTCTCTCTTTCTTTTTCTGCCTCGTACAGTACGGACGTGGTGAGCAGTGCGCCTTGTCAATCAGCCCACCTTCTTATCTGCCGTCTGTCGATCCCCCGGATTCCCGAGTCCGACAAATTTCAGATAACGTTGAGTTACTCCATAAGATAGTCCAGTCCATATCTGGAAGCCGAAGGACTGGGAGACTACAGATTAAGCTACAGCACGTAGTACTATCATCCTGCTGTGGTAGTCTAGGTGACAACAGTCAACGAGACTTATCATAAACTCTCCTTGCTTTATCTGTGATCCCTGGAGTATGCAGATCTCGAGTGGATTCTGGACTACCGTATCACGACAATGTCACCTTGCAGTGTCGTTTCTTTTTCTACTTTTGATCCCTCGCCTAAGCTCGTAATTTGGGTTGCCATGATCCAAGGGAACCGCAACCCCTTCCCAAACATGAAAAAGCATTACTTTTTTTTTTCTAAAGAAATTTCAGGGGAATGACATGAAAATGTTCGCCTTGGTCCTCTAACGTAGATAGAAGATCCCCAACCTCGCACGTACAAGTATCTCCCCATCTCACCAACGGTATCGGCTTGAGATACACTACCTTTCCCCTACAGCCTAGTCTCACTAATGTCCATAAACCAGCACAAGATAGTAACGAACTGCTCTTACGTGAGGCTAGCACGCCTTATCAACCACACCTTTGCGTCTAACAAAAAAGATGAGGCCATCCACACCATACATCCATCCGACGTATAGTCCCAATAACCGCCGCAGGGACAACGCGCGACACTTGCATGTGCGCATGCATCTATTGACAACCTCCAGCACACACAGATATAGCTCCTCGAGAAGCCTAATCCATTGGTACGTTGACGACTGGCCACCTCGCTCTCTTTGGGTTGCAGGCCTCGTACCGCCACCTGCCTACCTCTACAGCAGACCCAGAAACATAGTACACCGCATACTCTAATCCAGGATGAAGCTCGCCGTCTGGTGCCGACACCCGAATGCCGTCCCTTGTGTAGAGGAACACGAGCTTTACCCCACACCTTCGAGATTGGGCTGTTCTTGTCACAGCATATCTAGGTACATGAGCAGACGGTGTAGAGCCATCGAACGTCAACCATTGATAAGAACACTGACAGCAGATGGTTCGGATCAGTTGTAACCCAGTAGCTGTTTGCCCGCCAGTAATTGAGCTATGGTTTCACTACCCTTATGCCGGAGTGTCACAAGTACGTCGGACGATAACGGAACCATTGGATGACTTAAAGACGATCTGACCTCGTGGTTTATTTATACCCTTTATCTGATCTATTCAAATTCTGACTCATCGGTTGAGATTTGACCCATCGATTAAGACACGGAAATAGCAATCTTCGCCAGTTGCGCCAGGGTGATGGTATCTTCATAAACGGTATCGTGTCGCTCTAATGTCATAGCGTCTTATACGAGCGAGCTCTCAATCAAATGTTCTCAGTGTTGAGCCCGCCCTCGTCCCCCAAAGTTCCGACCCGAGTAGCCAGAAGCTTAGTGGCCCTCGGCCTTCTCGACGTTGGGAAGCTCCTTGACAGCCTCGGTGATCAAGTCCAACCCGTGCCTCAACTGCTCCTCGGAGATGACCAGAGGGGGCGCGAAGCGGATGATGTCACCGTGAGTAGGCTTAGCCTGTTTGGTCGTTAGCATTGGGATGACTGTCAACGTGTGTTGACTATGACTTACCAGAAGACCCTTGCTCTTGAGCAGGAGACATAGGTCCCAGGCCGTACGGCCGTTGGCAGCTGACTCGTCAATGACCACAGCGTTGAGTAGGCCCTTCCCTCGAATAGTCTTGAGGATGGGCGAGTTGAGCGCGGCAAGACTGTCACGGAAGATGTTGCCTAGGCGATCTGCCTTGGCCGTCAAGTCTTCCTCCTCCATGATCTCGAGGGCTCGGATGGACACGGCGCAGCCGAGTGGGTTGCCACCATAAGTTGACCCATGGGTACCAGGCTCAACGACAAGCATGATCTCCTTGCTGCTTAGAACACAGCTCACAGGGTACAGACCACCAGAGATAGCCTTGCCGAGTGTGACCATATCAGGCTTGACGTTAGCCCACTGCGAGCAGAGCATGCGGCCTGTCCGACCAATACCGGTCTGGATCTCGTCGCAGATGAAAAGCACGTTATGCTTCTTGCAGAGGGCTTGAACGCGCGAGAGGTAGTCCTCGTCGGGAACCACGACGCCAGCTTCACCCTGGATGGGCTCGCAGATAAAGGCAGCCGTCTCCTTACCGTGAGCCTCGAGAACCTCCTCCAAGTCGGCAATGTTGTTGTAGCGGATGGGCTTGCCAGTGGTGGGGTTGGTGGCGCCAATGTTGGGGACGTAGGGTCCGTAGTTATCCCTGGACTCGGGATCGATTGATAGAGTGATGGCAGCCATCTAAAAAGGGGGCCGTCAGTCCAATTCCCGGAGAGATGCTGCGCATCGAAAGACTTACTGTTCGGCCGTGGAAGTTGTCGCTGGCGCCAAAGATCCAGGCCTTATCCTTGGGAACACCCTTGACCTTGTACGCCCACTTGCGGGCTACCTTGATCGCAGTCTCGACAGCTTCGGCCCCGGTGCACATGGGCAAGACCATGTCGTAGCCAAAGACGTTGCGAACCTTCTCAGCCCACTTGGGGAACACGTCATTGTGGAAAGCGCGAGAGCTGAGGGTCAGGCGGCTGGCTTGCTGAGTCAACGCCTTGACGAGCTCGGGGTGACAGTGACCTTGGTTGACGGCGCTGTAAGCCGAGAGGAAGTCGAGATACTTGCGGCCCTCGGGGTCCCAGACGTTGACGCCCTCAGCGCGCGCGAAGACGACGGGGAGAGGGTGGTAGTTGTGAGCGGCGAACTCATTCTCGGCGGAGATGGCACCGTCGGTGGAAGTGGCGTGAATTCGCGACGAGGTCGACTTGGGCGCGGGAGCGACGTCTGCGTGAGGAGCCATGATGGTGAGTGGTGAAGGTGGTCGGTCGGTCGGTCGGTCGTCGTGGGAATGGCGGGGGAGGGGCAACGCGAATGCGACGACGAGATGCTGTGTCGTCACTGATAGAGTGTCTGAACCTAAGATCAGAGTCTGAAGTCGTATGAGGAAAAAGAGAGCTGCAAGAAATTCTTAATGCCACAGTCTGACCGTATGAGGATGGGAAGAAGTTGCAAAGAATGTAGACTAGAGGCAAATAGTGGGAGAGGCGTTGCTATATAAGTAAAGCACCGGCGTCCAGAAGTGCAAATCATTGGGTGGACGCTGATTTGACAGACTCGATTGAGCTAGGCCAGGCCGATGGGAATTTAAGGTACAAGGGGCAAGAACCAGGCAAAAATTTAGGTAATTGCTGCTTCGTGACCAACGCCCGTACGTTCTGGATGTGCTCATGCTCCTCCCGTATTCTGTACTATTCCCCTAAGTGCAGGTCGAGCGAAGCGGGAGGGGACAAAGTGGGAGGAGGCGGCGCCGGCGGCTACGGACGAACGAGATGGGGCCAACATGAGAGAGGGAGGGAGAGAGAGAGACAGCAGAGACGAGACGTCCCCTTGGCGACAGGAACAGCATCCCATCCAACCGATCGGGCAGTCCAAAGAGACGCTCTTCCTATTCAGAAGCAGAGCGAATCGACAGAGTTGATGGCTGGAGTCGTTTTGCGACCAGCACAGCAAGTTGCAGTGCTATCCAGAGTAGAGGAGACCAGTAGCTTTGTTGATCTGATATACAGATGATACTATCTACAGTATGTACAGTTGAATGGACCCCTGCGCCAGGATTCTATCGGACGGGGCCAATAAAGTGTCGCTCATTAGTAGTCGAAAGAGCCCCGCTCCAGAATAATAATGTGTACATACTGACTTACAACGTTATACGCACGGATAGTTATAGACTCCAACATAGCATATCTGTCCTCTGCCGCATAGACATGCTTCCATCATTCGCAAAGCCGACGATGCCCAAGAGGTCGTGTTACCGAGTTGCCGAAACGTCGAAAGTGTGGCACAGACGCTGGCGGGCGCTTTTACGTACGAGACGGCCGCAAAAGGGGTGCCAATTACGTATCGTGAACATCCTGCCGGTCCGAGGTCTGAGGAGGAGCAACCAAGGAAAGGAACCTGAGGCGCCATGGACATGTGGCTAGTGCGGCTTGCATCCGTGGGACATTGGCCCACTGAAACATCATATCCTTGACCAATCATATTACACAACCTTCAAACGACGTGGGTAGAGGAAAGAACAGGCTGGCTGGCTGGCTGTCGCGTACTTTCTACGTACTTGTAGTTTTCTAACGTAGTACTGTAGTGAGAGCGAGGGAGCAGGATCAATGGCGATGGCGTCTTCTCGTTCCAATCCAGGATTCCCAACCTCGGATATACAAAAGACCAAACCGGCTGCTCTGCTTGATCCTGATCTTGTCGACGAAGCCCGGAACTACCGCAATCGTCGAGTCTTTCTACGCAGCATCATCGTCATCCGCCTCGTCAACGCTTGGTGGATCGCCACCTTCTTCCAACCCGATGAGTACTTTCAATCTCTCGAGCCCGCCTGGGATATGGCTTTTGGTCCTAATAGCGGTGCTTGGCTGACCTGGGTATGTCGATGGCTTTCCAATTCATACCATTCTTTTTTTCTCTTTCTTTCTTTCGTTCTTCTTCTTCTCCCCCTCCTCTAATCAGCGCTTTGCCGTGTGCTCCTTGTAAACCAGTGCTCACAGTCTCGTAGGAATGGAAATATCAGCTGCGCTCATCGCTTCACCCAGCACTCTTCTCAGCAGCCTACATTCTAGCCGACTTCCTCAGCTCTGTCGTCCTCCCGGCAGGAAACGTCCTCCGTGCCGAAATCCTCGTTGCTGCTCCTCGAGTTCTTCAAGCCATCATTGCCGCTCTCGGTGACTGGTTTACATGGCAACTCGCAGTCTCCATCTATGGCCCAAACACCAATGCCTCATTCTTCGCAGTAAGCAAGCCAACAGATCTGACTCGACTCATGACAAGAACACGTCTCATTTTCTGATGCCGTGTTTAGCTCTTCCTTCAGCTTTTCAATCCCTGGCAATGGTACTGCTCTACACGAACCTTCTCCAACTCCTTGGAGACGGTCTTGACTGCAATGGCTCTCTACTTCTGGCCTTGGGAATTGCTCGGCGTCTCGCAGACAACCAAGGAGAACCCCAAACCAGTTCCTGTCTTGCGCAATCTCTGGTCCCTTCGGGCGTCTCTCTGCCTAGCGGCGCTTGCCGTCGTTCTCCGTCCCACCAATATCCTCATCTGGGCCACGATTGCTCTCGTCACCGTCACACGCGTCTCTCTCCGCGGCCAATCCCCTTTGACACTCCCTAGTGTTATAATTCTTATTCGCGAGGCCAGCCTATGCGGCTGTCTAGTCCTCGCCATATCCTTTGCCTCGGATCGCCTCTACTTTGGTTTCTGGAGCTTCCCCCCTTACAACTGGCTCAACTTCAACATATCCAAGTCGCTGGCTGTCTTCTACGGACGCAATCCATGGCATTACTACTTCCTCCAGGGCCTACCCCTAATCTGTACTACATCTTTACCCTTTGTTCTGATTGCTCTTTACAAACAGCCTGCATCGTCCGACGCTCAAGCCAACATTATCAAGACCCTCGCATATACCGTTTACACTACACTCGGTGCCTTGTCTCTCATCTCGCACAAAGAGGTTCGCTTCATTTATCCCCTGCTCCCCGCTCTCAACGTACTCGCAGCTCCGTTGGCCGCTAGCTTTTTTACCACTCAGCCAGCTCCAACCACCAAGTCACGGCGTGCTCGTCCGCGCCTTCGTAACAGGAACTATCTCTACGCTGGTCTTGTCGTGAATCTACTCCTTGCTGGGTACCTCACTTTCCTGCACCAGCCTGCGCCGTTGTCAGTCCTCAGTTATCTCCGCCACGAGTACGAGCGAATTCACCCAGCTTCTGTTCGCGGTCTCCGTGACCCATCTGTTCCCGCAGAGTCCCGGGATGAGAGTGAAGAGCTCTTCGCCGTGTTCCTCATGCCCTGCCACAGCACTCCGTGGCGCTCCCATTTAGTCTACCCCAATCTCCACACGTACGCTCTGACGTGCGAGCCCCCGCTGCACACGCAACCCAACACTCCAGAGCGCGATAACTACCGCGACGAGGCGGATCGCTTCTATGACAACCCGGTTCCATTCCTCAAGGGGGAGCTATTCGCCACCAACGGTACCATCGCCACCGTTCCTCGCTACATTGTCGGCTTTGAGGGCATCGAACCGTGGCTCAACGAGTTTGCCGAGTCTGTGGAAGCCCGCAATGCAGGCTTTGGCAAGCCACGTCGAGTTTGGGGTGGCTTCAATGGCTTCTTCAACGAGGACTGGAGACGAGCAGGTAGGATGCTCGTCTGGGATACTGGAGTGTACGATGACCGTCGAAAAGTAAACATGTAACAGTGCATACCATGTATTAGTCTTCAGTCGTCCTATTCGAAAACAAAAGTCTTGAGATTTTAAATACCCGCCTTGTTGAATTGGCACCGTAAACAAGGTTATAGAACAAGTGCACGATGAAGTTCAAGCACACTGCACGGTACGTGTTGCACCATGTAGCTTTAAAGATCCATGTTCATGATGTTCCCCTACGCATCCCCTTTACTTCCTGCCCGTTCAGCATGAATAACGAAGAAGAGAAATCTTTATGGCCCAACACCTTGAAAGCCAAATTAAACACATATACCAAGGATATCAGATGGGCAGGTAACAAGGGGGTATAAAAGGCCCAGCGGGTTTTCCATATAGACAAGTACGCCGCCCCCAGCGCCCACAGTGCCCACATCCGTAAAGTAAAGCCCTCCGTTTGTTCCAAGACAAATAAAAACAACTAAACTGACATTTCCTCCGTTCCTACAATATTTTGCTCCGTCAGATCTTCGGCATTTCGTCTCTCCTACTCTGGGTCGAATTTGGTTTAGTGACGCGCGGTTCCTCCGTTGTCTCTCATTCGAGCAACCAGTAGGCTGCTACGTTTACTTCATTGGCTCGTGTTTAGATGATTGCTCGGCAGGTGCTTGAGTAGGACTCTCAGTATAATGTTGAACCTGGATCTGTTCCGAGGCCTGCGTTGCGGTATGCGCCGGTAACTGCTCCGCGGGCTGTGTTGGGGGCTGTGCCACGAGCTCTGAATGGGTTTCCTGTGATGGCGGTTCAGGATTGCCGGTCGGGTCAAGTGCGGGAGTTGACCACGCCGCGATTGTCTGCTGCGGCGACTGCTGTTGCTCTGCTTCCTGCGCCTCCCCAATGACCGGATCCATACCTGGTTGTTCTCGTTGCTCCGTTCTTAAAGCTGGTTGAATGTCTTGCTGCAAATGCTGTTGCTGCGCCGACGGCACTGATTGAGCCTGAGTTGCGCCAGCGGACGTTGCGATATACTGCTGATACTGATGTTGCTCCAATCGTTGGGGCTCTTGTTGAAGGTACTCGAACTCTTTCTGAGTAGCAGGAGCAGGCGTAGGGGGTTCTATCATAGTTGAAGGAACCGATTGATGAGTCATGCGAGGAGGCATCTGCACTGTTCCTGGAGCTCCAAGCGGAACTGCCTGAGAAACTGAAACTGGTGTGGTGGCTACAACTGGTGAAGGAATCGGTTGCACGGCAGGTACGGTCATAGGCCTCTCCTCATCCTTAGCTGCGTCGCGTTTGTGTTCGGGTGTAGGATTGCCTGGAGGCAGGAAACCGTAACCCGGAGCCGGCTGGTCAGCGGGCGGAGGTGATTTATTCCTCCTCTCGGCGCTCTCCTTGGCTTCTCTGTACTTATTTCTGATCCAACCAATAGGTCCTTTGGAGTCACTGTTGGAATCAAAGCTGCCCTGAGGCTCGAAGCCAACCACTGTATGCTCGGCGCTCTCGCTCTTTCGGGTTCGGTGACCAGAACTGGAAATAGACAAGGTACTAACATCACCGGTTTCGTTTGATCCGAGAGCTAAGCGCGGTGAAGTTAAGCCTGAGCCGGTAGAACCATCGCCGTTCTTACTTCTTGAAAGACGCCAACGCCTCTTCCTTTCCCGCTCTGCCTGGTCGGCTGTAGAGATGGACGCATCGTCGACAATCTGGTCCAAGTCAGAACCTTCGTTGAATGACGAATGAAGCGATGTTGGTGGAGATTTCTTGGCCTTCAACGTGTACTCGGAGTTAACGGTGTGATTAGTTGACACCTGAGATGCTCGGGGAGTATGATCATTACATACATCGCCTCTGTGTTGAAGTACGGAACCGGCAATTGCATGCTCTTGGGGTTGAGCCTGTGGATAGGATTGGTATTGCTCATGCCGTCGTTCTTCTTCAATAGTTAGCGGCGATGGATTGTGAATGGTCGATTCGGGCTCCGGAGAGTGCATTTGCTCAAAAGGGTTGGACGATTCGAACCCTGGCGATGGTGCATTGGGCTGACCATATGGTAGTGAAACACTAGAGCTCTGTGCACTTGGATTTAAGCTACCCGGTATCCTCTTCTTCTTCAACTTATTAGGTTGTCGTTTTTCCTCATTGGGCGTGCGGTTGAAAAGACTCGACAGCTTCTGTTCCTTTGGTGGTGTTGGTGCTTCTTGTGGTACCTCGAGCAACCTCTCTTGGCTACGACCAGCATTGGGGGGCTTCGAAGGGGTGGACTGGACTGGATCAATGGCTTCTGATTGGGTCGGAGGCTTTCTGGCTTTTGTTATCGTTTCTCCCGAGTTGAGTTGCGTGAGGGCCTCAAGCTGGGCTGGCGAGTTCGGGTTTGACAGGTCCCGTCTCTGGAAGCGCCCACCTGTGATACCAGGAGATTTCTTAGAAGGAACCGTATTACTTCTTCCCAAACCGCCTGTAGGTGTCGCCGTGAGAGCCGGACTATTAGGAGTGGAGGTGCCGGAGTTTCGAGACGACACCGAACGGTTTCTTCGTATGTTGCCGTCGCGTCGCACACTGTTTGCACCGGCGCTGGCATTTGATGCAGATCGGTCGAGGCTTGTGTTACGGTTTGGATTGGGGGTTAGAGGAGGACCAGGAGTTCCAGACTCGACCTCCTTTTTGGTCTTCTCATCAGCCGCTGTACCCTGCATGCCAATCAAGAAGTGGTCCTGATTCTCGATTAAAAAGATAATGACACACTGGTTAAGTCGATACTCTTCGGGCGCCATAGCATGAGCCGGGTGTGAGAGCATGCCGGGCTGGAAGATGGCAGCAAGATTCTGCGAATTCATGCGGTTCTCGTCGGCCTTGGCAGCGAAGACTGCGAGAAGATCCAAAATGTACAGCAGTAGTTGCCGATTCAACGGGGGAAGTTCGGTAATGAGTCTCTGGTATCTTATAATTGCGGCCTTTTCGTCGAAATTATCCACAAATTGGGGACCCTCGACATCGCCCACTGCTTGCTTTGTCGCGCCGCGTAGAGGGTCGCGGAACTTCTCGTAAAGGTCGAGAGGTACGACGGGCTCGGGGAGATCGTTGAGATATCGGCGGAGAACATTCGCGGCATCGTGAACTGTATAGCCATCCCAAATCAGACCCTTTCCGTATCGATCGGGCGAGTCAAAGATTGACTTGAGCTCCTTGATCCTTTTTTCGGAACCACTCAATCGGAATATTCCTTCGACGCTGGTCGCTAGCGGTCAAACAGGTCAGCATTGTGAAGGACATTGGTAACGGCTACACCCACCTTTCTCCTTGAGAAAAACACCGCATTTGGCTACTACGATGGGCACATAGCCGTAGATGTAGCTTTGCCCCTCCTCATCGATGAGAGAGATCGCAACGTTCGCGTATGTTATACTTTGACGTAGCGGGACACCGAAAATCCCATGTGGACGAGGATCTGGCAACGGCATGTCAGTGTATACAGCATGAGAAATATGTGCAAATGAAATCATATGAAAACCAGTACCAGCTTCCTTCAACATTTTGTGAACGCGTCGCTCAGTGGTAAGCGACTATACATTCAAATTCAAATATGTTATAATGCGAGAAGAGGGTGTGAAACATTGCGACAAGTACTTAGGAAGATAGACAAGTTGGGCGTGCGAAAGGTATGGCAGAATAGGAAGCATACCTTGGGAATCTTGATGTTTAGACGGTATTTTGAAGCCCTTCCACCACGACTTCAAATCGCGCTTGCTGGGCGGAGAGGATGCGGCGTTGTTGACATGAGCATTGTGATAATTCGGCGGGTTTGCCGGGTTGGCGTTGGGGCCTGCAGACGTCATGGCGGATGACAACGCGAGATGTTGACGGCAGCGGCGACGGCGATGGTAAAAGCGTGAGCAACGAGGTCTCAGCTAAGCCGGCCAGCGTCTGACTCGCGATGGCACGAACTCGGCCTCGAAGTGTCGCGGGTGGTGACGCCAGGGGAAGTAGCAACAAAGCGGTCAGTGTCGACGGTCGGCTGAACGATGTTGTAGACGGCAGAGGGATTGTCGAGATGCAAGGCTAGGAGCTGGTGCAAGCGAGTTGGACTTCCTCACTCTGCTAGACTTGGGGAAACGATGCGAATCGTTGATTGGTAGGGATAAGGTCGTCGGGGGCTTCGTCAGAGCGTCAGAGCGCCAGTGCGTCCAGGCGTCGAGAGAGATCGTCTTGTGCCTTTGTTGTTAAAGGCTGGAAGCGGACTGGGGCCACTGGGTAGGTAGGTAGCGGCGATCCGTTTGTAGGGGCAACGGTGGGTTGATCAAAAATCGACAATTGAGGGTCAACAGCTCGAGGGTGGTTACTGCGTCCGAAAAGAATCGAGGGCAACGACCTTCTTATCGCCCGAAGGGTTGATGCAGATGCGCGCAGCAAATTCAAGCGACAGCATAGAGAAGCAGACTGACAAAACTGACAGAAGGAAGCACGGGTCGGAGAAGGCGGGAGCCAGCTAGGAGGAAGCTCTGGCTCAGCGCGGGGCCGGGGTGCTGAGAGCAAGCACGGTCGGTACCCGAAGTACGTATTCACGCCTTTTTGCGCGTCTGCGCCAAGGTTGGGTCGGTAGTAGCCAAGTCGAGAGTCGGTAGCGTCGCGTGGTTTCAGTGTACCAGGAGTACGTGCCAGATCAGGTCAGTGGACGGACTTGAAGGCGGCCTATATGGCTTCAGAAAAGATCGAGAAAGATAGACACAGAGCGAGGGATGATCGCAGTATAATGGGTGCCCAATCCTTGGAACGGCCGTAAAGACGGGTCTGTTGTTGACAGGGTCATCCACACCATGCGACAGAAGGGTGACGGGGTGCGACAGAGGCCGTAGCGAGGTATTAGTAGAGATGTGCTGTTAATGTACCGACGCGAGTAAGACGATAGAGACTTAAACGAGTGTCCGAAACCATTAACAACAACTGTGGCAAGGTGGAAACGAAGAGAGGTTGTGGTGTAATTTAGAGGAGCCAGAACAAGAGAAGGGGAGAGACGGGGAACAGAAGCGTACCTGCCTTAGCTAGAGGCACTGGAAGATACGGCAGTGCAGGTGATACAAGCGGTGCAGGCATTACCGGAGCGCCTGCAGTACAGTGCAGTTATACACAACGGTGCCGTCTACAGTGTGAGGATATAACCTATAGCAAGCTTGAACTTCTATAATACTGTGCCCGTAGTTCAACTCAAACCTCCTTGGGTCTCGATGAAAGCAGCTCGTTGAAGATAGAAAGAAAGAGGCAACCTCCTATAAGCAGCCATATGCGTTGGCAGCAGTTGTAGCAGAGATGATACGACATACTCTGTTCTTCAACGCATCGAGTCTTCATGCCCAAGTGTGAGGCATACAGGATCACTTCGAACTGAAGCTTCCGTTCTACAAAAGGCAACTAGCACGTTGGCGGAGGAACGTAATCATTTTTTCCCCTTGGGGAATAAATAAAAGATTATGAATTGCAGTCGCCGAAGGGAATGAGGTTCAAATTAGCTGTCCCGGAGCTGCATTGAGACAAAGATGTCTTATGCTGTAACTGTCAGCTTCCCATGAAGGAGCTGACATTGGTTGATCGCAGACTCGCAGAAGTAGCTACTGATATCAAAAATCAAGATTGCCATGCACAGGATAGACAGTACTTATGCAATCCTGGGTTTATCACGGCATCACCATCTTGATCCTCATGGACGAACGTTGTCACATGGGTTGCATTAGGTCGACGCACCGGTATTGAGCCCACCGCAGCTGGGTAACCCAAACGCCCCGCAGTAAAAACAGCACGGTCAAAGAGTTAGCGCGCGTCTAGAAGGACGACGGTACTTTGTGTGATAAGACATATCAATACGGATGGACGAGAACATCCTTGCACAAGCTTGATTCCTTTTGTCAGACTGGCCTTGCCTACTCTGGACAGGCGAGGTGGGACTTAAGCATAATCGAGGCTTGTAACCCACTTTTCTTCGCAGCCATCGTGCTTACATCATTTCATCCATCTCTCATAGCTGATATGATTTGATTCAAGTTCTGGTTAATCCCCTTCTTTGACAGTCAAGGTACCTTCAACAGCCGTTTTCATCCCAACTCCGATCATGAGAAGTGGCTTGCATAATATTGACGTACTCGTAAGCTTAAATGTTGGGGACAACTCCTCCACACACACACAAGAACGACCCCTGTTGGTCCAGACCATTGCAAATCAGGATGATATGGCCAAATCGAGATCCCTTGGCCACTGTACCTTGCCAGGCAATTTAAATTTAGAATGTCTTCCTCGTTGACCCTGCCAGGTCGCCGGACATAGGTGGAAATCTCACTGGTTTTCACGTACCATCCTGCACTCCACCAGTCGAGTATGACTGGGAAGTTGAACCGGCAGACGGTTAGCAAAGGGGCGATCGCAGGCGATCAGGTTTCGACCGTGGCGCATCTTCTGCAGACGTGGTGCTAATCACCAAGGATTGCGTATACCACCCGTAGCTTGGAAAAACCAGGCAAATAATTTTGTTGATTCTTAGATTGTAGCTTAGATTCCTTGGGCTAGGCATGCATTATTGCCTCTGTCAGGGCCCTGTCTACTGCTGTCGGACCTGGAGCTAAAGCCGGTATGATAGTTATCATGACTTTTACCAACGTACACTTCTTCGCCAGATACATACTTATACGAGGAGCTCGGCGTCTTCCGGGTCGGCTACTATTTTACTTGAGTACAGACTCTACAGTGATCTTTGTGCCCGTCCTTGACGCATGTCCCCCACTACGGCCCGTGATTAGCGGCTACTACCCTGGCGATCATGTCCAATTACACATATAATGACGTTATGTCGATGATCTCTTGCTTCCACTGGGCGTCCATAATATTGTACAGTAAGTTGACGAGTCGCAGCCATCTCTTCGTATTTTCATCTCCATCGTACACAAGGAATGCGGCAGTCAGCACCTTGCTTAATCTTAGATCCCACTCTCGGCTTGACATTAACTCCATGGCGCATAACACAAACATCCGTAACTATGATAGATTAGGTTTATCACGTTCACTAGAGTGACTCAAGGCTTTTTATTGTAGTAAACAGAATCAAGGTCAAGCTCTTGTACACTTTCATTTCCGCGCAACAGCAAAACGTGTTATCGAGCTGAAAACCGGGTTGGCACTCATCTGATACTCCCTCCACTGGGATTATAGGTCTTCTATTGCGGCAAAACACATAACTTGTTCAGACACTTTGGCCGAGTGGTTAAGGCGATGCCCTGCTATACAGCCTTCGGGCGCTTAGTGGTTCAGGCATTGTGTTCGCACGCGCAGGTTCGAATCCTGCAGGTGTCGTTTATCTTTTGACTTTTATAAGTCCTAGTTACTGAACAGCTAGGTCAACCAAGCACACAATCTGAGCTATTGGTTTTCGGTTTTTTGTTCTTCTTGTTTTTCTTATACTAGCTAGTGTTTTTAAAAACCTCTGGTCTAAATACTGGGTAGGCTAAGAACTGTATTTGTTTAACCTGCCTAGCTGTTGAGCTTGATAGAGTATCCAAACTTTTTGCAATGTTTTCATTAGCTACATCGACAGTTTAGCAGACCCTCGTTCTAGGTTGTGCGCAAGCTCCTGCGTGCGATGCGAGAAAGTTGTAAACAAGTGATATTTGAACGAAGAACACTTATGGTCAGTTGCTTGTAAGTCCAAGCTGCTGGATACATGAAGGCGCACAGCTACTGATGATTGACTTCCCAACGCGTGTCTGTTCCCCTCCAAAGACTACCTGCCACTTACATACAACAATGAAGAGGCACTGAAGCGAATTTGCTGATAGTTGACGTCTTCCCCAATGTCGTCGGATGATACAACACTGGCAGTTAACTACTAGTACTGGTATAGTACCAGGTAAGTATTGTAGTGTCTCAAGGCGAAGTCCACTACCAAACGTTCCCTAATCTAGATCATTTCCAAGTTATATACAGTCTGCACTATACGCACTATTCGCCAACTCGCGGAGATAACTCAGCATCTAGAAACGCAAACAGTCCCGCAATGCTACGAACATTGTCCAAGACTTGCCAGGTGCATGCATACATGGCCCACCAAACTTCAGAAAAGCGTTTAGTCAAAACGACAAAAAGGATACCGACACCTGCAGGATTCGAACCTGCGCGTGCGAACACAATGCCTAATCCGCTAGTCATCCGAAGATATGGTAGCAGGGCATCGCCTTAACCACTCGGCCAAAGTGTCAACTGTTGGGATGAAGTGGTTATTAGGTCAGGTCTTGTATGCGAAGCGGTAGTGTAGCACTGACGGCACCTAGCGCTAATCAAGTGTAGCAATAATGTAAACATACTTCTCTAAAAACCAGTAGTATTGAGGAAGAGGAAAAAATACGTGCGTATCTGAAGACTAACAAACAACGCTTTAAGATAGAACATTATACGGCAAGTTTCTTAACCACGAGGCCTTGAGGTAACGTAATAGGATATCGGGTCAAAAAAACAAAAGATAAACGACACCTGCAGGATTCGAACCTGCGCGTGCGAACACAATGCCTGAACCACTAAGCGCCCGAAGGCTGTATAGCAGGGCATCGCCTTAACCACTCGGCCAAAGTGTCTTACTTGATGAAATTGGTTGCCTTATGTCTACTATATTGTTAGGACGTTATTGCATCAATTATTATAGAGACCATAGCCTACGCTAGCTGGTCTTTATGAAATGTAATGGAAACAATACAATAAATACTGACTGAACGGTGAAACTCACTGTCTATAGTTAAAGTATTATCGGGTATATGAAGCCTACCAGCACGAATTTATCCAAAGGTATATACAATTGAATCATCATAATGACTCGAAAACATATATAGACAGTAAGCGTGAAGATCATAGCTTCACAAAGGGTGGCACTTTGCAACGTTCTCCCAATTTCCCATCCACGATGAAGAACAGGAGAATTGCTACAATCAGATGCCTGGATTACCACTCCTTAACAAACTCAGGTAAAAGAACACTACCAAGGCGCTTCAAGCAACCGCCAGTAAGGTTTGCTCGATCTTACAGAGCAACGCTGGCTACAGTAGACTACCCTAGTCCCGGGGCAAAATGATAATGCGATCCCGCCCGCCGATAAGCCGGAGCTTGTCCACTCCACTGCAAAGCTCTCCTGGCGCTGAGCCGTTGCCGACAAGCCTTATCGAGTCGCATACTCCAAAATTTCAACATCCGTCATCTCTCAGCGACCACGTTCAACTACCACTATCGGCTCTAGTCCTTCATCGTCCAAATCAACCGCCAAAAATGGATATGTATGGCTTCTGAAATACGCGCTCCAACTTCTTCAAGTAATGCCGCAGCTGACAGTACCTTGACAGGCTTACCAACGCCGAGCAGCGCACCCTTGAGCAGCGCATGCAGAAGCGCCAGGTCAAGGAGTTTATGGGTGTATGTCTCGTCAATTCCCTCCCATTGCCATCTCTCCTCAAATCCGCGACTATACGAAATCATCGACTGGCGATTTGACACGCTGTACAAGCCAGCTAACTCTTCCCCAGGCTTTCGGCGGCCTCGTCGAGCACTGCTTCACGTCCTGCGTCAACGACTTCACCTCCAAGGCCATCTCCTCCGGCGAGTCAGGCTGCATCAACCGGTGTGTCCTCAAGTGGATGGCAACTCAGCAGCGCGTTAGCGATCGCTTCCAGGAGCACAACGCTCAGCTCACGGCCCAGATGCAAAACAACTAAGCGAGAGTTGACGAAGCTGAAAATTGATGACGACATGCTTGTCTACGCAGGACCTACGCGTGTAATATATCACATGGGACTGCCAAGAAACGAGCGGGAAGGCTTGTATGAATACGAACAGGACGAGAGGAGTACGAGAGAAGGGAAGCAGCAATTGTTAAGAAACGGCATTGCCGAGGATGTCAAACTGGCAAGGCTCGGTCGTGTAGTATTCAAAACTGCTGGTTTGTACAATTATGATGGGGCATAGAAGGTGGCAATCGGGTTCTGGCGCTATATTCCAGGTGTACCGCTAAATGTTAAGCCGTCTCTTCTCATCGAGTGGGCATATTCTAACAAAACTTGCACCATGAAATTCATACTGACGAAACCAATATCGAACAAGCGGGCCATGCAACACACTTCATTTCCCTGACCGTGTGCTTATAACTGAATTGTTCTCTACCTGTAATGCATCTCATGCTCCATTGGCAAACGCCTTAGACCCAAACGTACATCATCTTCCCAGCATTTCCTAGAGTAGTTTCATCCATCCAAACAGCATCCGAATCTTATACCTCCGCCTCTTCGCTGAGTACGCTACGGACAGCTTTTAATTGGTTCACCGCCTTCTCATCCAGCAAATTGTCGCTTCCTGCGACAGCTCCTGCCACCGGCTTCATCCCTCGCCAGTCGATCTCACGCTGGCCAAGCGGCATAAGACGCTCCTTTAGCAACTTCCTCGTCGATAGCCAGAACTCGACATTTTCGAGTAGACCTGCCGCGTCCCACTCGATTGATGGGATGTCTCGATTGTTATTGACTCGAAGAGCCTGCAGAACCCGGATCAAGAGGGCCAGCGAGTGCACTTCCGATATAGCCAGCAACGTGACGTAATGTACGGATGACCTGGACTGCGTTCGGCTTGCGCCAGGCGCTTCGAACCGGTCAACGCTTGACTCCAGAAGATGAGGGAATTGGTTGAGCACATAAGCAATCTCAGGAGCCACCGTTGCCCCGAGAGAAGAGAGCAAGTTCAGCATCAGAGGAAGCAAGCCCTTAGCCCATATACCATAACAGCGCTGCGCGATTGGCACGTCTGAATAAGGCGAGATATTGGACTTGAGCATGAATTTGGTCAGGTTGGCAGAAAGAATGCTGCTCAGGATGCCGTCGCAAGCCATCTGTTCCGCCACAAGCGGAAGTGTCGAGAGCTCAAGAAGGAAGAGGATGCTTAACTCGCCGTATACAGGGTCTCCTTGATCCGCAAGTCTATCCGCCCACGAGTATAGCGATATAGCGGCATATGTGACCTGGTGCTCAGCCATGATGTTCAGTACCTGTGTTTGAGACTGGTCCATGTGTGGCAGGCTTAGGGAGGCTTGAAGAATAGCTGTCAAGAGTGCGAGATCCTCAGGCAACACTGTCGCCTCATTGTCGTGGATCAAACTGACCATTGTACGGAAGCCTCTTCCAACGACGCGATCCAGAATGTTCAGAACGGTTTGGATGACCGCTACTGTTGTGACATCTGGTCCGTCCTCAGACTGAGTTGCCATTTTGTTGCCGGTGACATGGTACGCCCTCAGGGTGACGAAAAGTGCCTTTAATAGGGTGCGGTAGTAGGATATTGACTCCTTTCCAAGTGGCTCCTCAATGCCATTCATCGTCGCTACCAACGTACTTAAGAGTTGGTCAATATATTTGACAGGGATAGCCGCCTTCACCAGACGCTGAATTAATACCAGCGCGAGACTAGCCCGAGAATTTACGAGCTTGAGGAAGATCGTCTCTGGTCCGGGAATACCTTGATTAGCACCCAGACATTGCTGTGCAACCTGCAGCATTTGTTTCGCAATCGTATCGTTGCCAGGAAGAGACGTGCTGAGCTCGAGGAGGAGAAACTCCCACGCATGATACAGAGCCTATGAGGCATGTCAGCAGTGTCTAGCCAGGGCCCAACAGTTTCCACTTACAATTTGTGCGTCAACCAGAGACAGATTGGCATTGGCAAGCTCCATCTCCATTTTAAAGCCATTATCCTTGCGTCCAGTCCATCCAGGGTCGAACTTAAGCATCTCGTTGGCACGCTCGAGGTTGTAGAAGTAACTCTTACCCAGCTCTCGTTGCTCTAGGATGGTCCTTTTGAAACTTTCCACGGAAGAGCCCGCATACTTGTTGGCAAAGTTCTTGGCGAAGTTATTATGAAGTGACTTGTTGTAGCCGGCAACCTCAACGCCATCGCGCAGGTAATAGTCTAAGTCGCCCACGAGGTTCTCTGCTAGGCTAGTCGAGTTTCCAATGTGACGCGAGTGATACAGCTGCATAGCGAAAGTCTCGGCAACGTAGGCCGCTAACCGAGCTTCAACAGCTGCACGAACAGCATCTGATTTAGCCGTGAGGTGTGCGGGCTTTAGATCACGGACATAGGCGCGCAAGCCATCCAGATATGATGTTTCCTTCTGAAATGTAAACACCGTCCACGGCCAAAAGTTCTGAGCGGAGGCCACAAAGTCAAGAATTACGAGCGCTTCGCCTGATTCGAGGTCCTTGAGTTTGTCCAGCCTTTTCAAAGCTGTTGCGAAGACTGATTGGGACGAGACCTTGGCCGTAGTCTTATCCTTCTTCATAGCTTCGCGCGGCGTCTGCCCTGTGAGCAGACAATTTGACATCCACTGCTGTCTGTTTCGCAGGATCGCCGAGAAGAACCTCCACGTAGCCTTGACATCGTCTGATAAGACAAAAGGCTTTCCGAGAACAGACATGAGTTGCAGAAATGACTTGGAGATCTGAGGCCCAAGGTAACCCAACAATGATGGGGGTTCATTACCTGCCTTTCCAGCATTCACCACCAAGGATTGAAGTAACCACGCAACAGGTTTGCGGAAGTGGTCAGATACGGCACAGAGACGGACGAGCACCGTTGAGCTCTTGAAAAGGTATGTCTCAATCATACTTGAAGATTTATCGAGGTAGTTTGCTACTCGCAGAAGTGCTGCGGAAAAGTCCAGAATCGAGATCAGTTGTGTCTGAACCATCTGATGGTGCCTTGGATATAGAGTGCTGTCGCTGGATGCAAGTGCTGTGACTAAGGACGACAGTAGCGGCTGGAACCTGAGAGAACCGGTTGCTGGTGATGAGAAGCAGTCGATGACATAGTTTGCAGCGGGCTGGAGGCAGGAGGTCAGGTTCTCTGACGTGGCCACTTCACCGATGCTGTAGCTATAGTCTATGACCTTGTGAAGGATGGGAACAACGTCCCGCAAGATGGAGATTCGGTGAGCATCAGAAGCAAATCTCCAGGTTGAGGTGCTTTCGAAAACGTCGACACCAGCCTGTGCGATCGCGAAGCTCACATGTGTCAGAACTTTATCGGCGGTCCCCAACCAGGGGTTTAGGTCGGAACTCTTTTTGTTGGTAACATAGCTGCCAGGTCTTCGTTGCACGGCAGAGGACATGGCGGTGTCGACGAGGTTCGAGAAAAGGCGCAGACATGAAGTTAAGAAATCGAACCTCTCAGACACAAGGTCCAGGCTTCCAATGATTTTGGTGAGCTTGCCAGCCTTCGACTCTGAGTTGAGTAGGTCGCATCGCGCAAAATAAGACCACATCCGACTAGGATAAATTGGTAGAACGGCATCGAAAAATTGAATGCAAGACGTGAGAATCGCCACGACGGCTTCTTCGCTCTCCGCAAGCTCAACTTGCATATAATAGTCCATCGTCTCGCAGACAACGGTGAGAAGGTCCCGTCCGCCATCAATGTGCTTTTTGGCTTCTGTAAGGATGTCGCTATTGGCATGTACCAACGCCTGGCTGGATCCCTGTCGAAGGTTCTTTAGATAGTCGACGCGAATGATGGTGGCAAAAAAAGAGATGGCTTCTGCAGTCTCATCCGGCTGAAGCATGCCCAACTCAGACTGATAACCCTCCTTCATCAAGTTGATTTCTAGGCGTCGAGCTAGAAGTGAGATGGTCGAGTGAGGGTAATCCATAACAACAACACGACCTGTGTCCGTGACAAAACGTCCGTATGTCCCTGCAGGTATCCGGTATGCGTCGTCTTCGATACGTCTGCCTCTCCAAGACTGCGTAAGCGAGATCAGGGGTATGTCTTCGTAGAGACAGAAAGCGTTTGTATTATCATCTTCTTGGACAAGTTCATATTCTTGAAAGGAGTCGGGAAGTGTGAATGTGAGCGTAGGAGTAGTGCGGAGTAGGTTGATGATCATGTCGGACCGGTCGTCGGTGAATACACTGGTTGCACTGGCTAATGTCCTGGACATGGTGATGAATGGAAGGAACTCGACAGGGTATCGATCTAAAGCTTGTTGAAAGAAGATCTCGATGGCGTACTCATCTTGCAACATAGATGCAAGCACATCCTGTTCTGGGGTGAGATTCTCTTGGGTATTGATATCCCAGTAATTCCGCCCTGCCGCAAGTATAGAAGACAACGCAGTCACAGATTCAGACTGATAGCCCACGAACGGATATGAGACCTTTGACAACTCCAGAAAGACGTTTCGGACACGAGAGCTGAGAAGTGGTGTCAGGCTTCCGGTGTCGGACGGTCCAACGGCCAAAGACATGTTGGCAATCACATCGAAAACACGCCCATGTGCCGTAACCAGATTACCGAGCTGCTCAACAACGGTAAGATCCTTTGATGACGTTTCATTCTCAAGAAAGTTGTCGAACCTAGATGATTCAATGGAGAAGATACTGCCGGCAGAGTTTCGCCTCGCAGCAGGCCGAATAACACGACCAGTCTCAAAGGTTTCTCGAGCGTTCTGCTGCAGCAAGTTGTCTCGCTTTTCCGATCTGCTCTGGTACGAAACGTTCATTCGATGCAGGAGCAGGGTCCAAGCAAATATGACTGGGCACGCACTCTCGCAGTCCAAATCTGCCGCATTCAAGATACTTTTATGAACCTGCTCCAGGACATCCGAAGACAGCAAGTACGTATCATATGATGCATCAGCCTGTGTCGCGTCTTCTTCTCTTTCCGACAGGTACATTAACGATCTGGCTGGCTTTAGCAAGATCAATGATACTGCAGCCGACAAGGTCTTCAGTGGGAGAATTAGGGGAGCAATGCTCTCGTCGATCTAATGGCAATATTAGCTGGCATTCCTCCGCAAGACTCGAATCTTACATACAGGTTGAATGGCGTCAAAGAAGCGATAAATGCTCATCAATGAGAACCACTGGTTAACGGTACTCGAGGGCGCAAAGTCGTCGCCGAAGCTGTCTGCTACTTGGAAGACGATTGATAGAGCGTGGATAGCCTCCGTAAGAAGAGTCCTTAGCCAGGCCAGTTCTACATCTTCAGTAACCCACTCATCATCTGTCACAGACTTGAAGCCCGCCTCAATGCTGCTCATAGCGTCTGTAAGAACTTGTAGGTAGGCTGGTAGCAATGGCTCAGCATCGTCTCTAGTAGGTTGTTTGAGAGCATAGGCTTCCGCCAAATTGACTCGGGTCTGAGAAAATGTAGGAAGTCGACCATATAGTTTGATAGAGCTGGCGTAGTCTGCAGATAGCATGAAGAAGCGCCTCTCGGAAAGGTAAGTGTCGAAAACTCGACGCCGCCTCGTCTCTTCTTTCTCGAATTCAGCCCAGATCTCCTCAGCGTCCAAAGCAGACGAGGCCCCAAGTTCTGATACAAAAGCAGAGCCTTGGCCATTGTTGATACCGGCGGCTTCTTGAAGATTGGTAGCATCCTGAGTTGATAGTGGTCCTGTCAAGTGACGGGTAGGAAGAGATTGGTATTCTATCACCACAATGCGTAACGCGGCGACGAGGTTGAGCTTGGCATTCTTGCTAAGCCATTCAGCGTCCTTTTTGATCGTCTCAGTATCGAATCGGCTGTCGGGTCCAGATGGGACATTGATGGGCGCAGTTTTCGTCTCGTAGCTCTGCTTGGATGCATCGCTAGGCGGCGCAAAGGTGGAAGCTGGATCCACTAGCAGATTATGTACGTATTCATCGCTCAGAAAATCAATGACGGTCGAGCTCGACGATCGCTGACCAGACTGGTCTGACAAGGCCGTCGCGATGAGCTTCCACGATCTATAAGGATGATTAGTCGCAAGGCGTAGTTAAACAGGGCAGGTTGCTGTAGAAGCCGGAACTCACAGGAGCACCCGCTCCCCGGTTAGGCATTCTTCCAGGGAGGGAAAGTAAATGCGATCGGCCACCGGTGCCATTGCAACGAGCGTCAGGAAGGCGAGAGCGGCATGCGACGCATCACCTTAAGGCTGAAGATGTGTGGAAAAGTCGAGCTTGTGTTGACGCGCCGGTCGCGATGAGCTTGGGCATGTTAATCGGCTGGCTGAAGGTACAACAACTTTTTGGGAGAGCTCTAGCCACAGCCGAAGTTGAGCCGACCACTTCACCTTTGATCGGGCTAAAATCGGTGTGTGTGTGTATGTGTATGTATTTTGACGCCTTAGGGGGGACCAAGGTCCCCGTTCTTTCTCTATCAGCAGATATTAGCTACTATTGCTAAATAGCTATAGTATAATCTTTAGAGAAGGTCTTTTAAGCTTTCCTAATTCCTTAAAGTCTTCTAGGGTTTAATTCTGGCTTTATATAGCTTATCTAGGTACTGTTTTTATTTTTAGGTCAGAACTGCAGCCCAGGGCGGGAGAACTGTAAGGAAGTTAGACCCCCGGGGCCTTCAGTAGAATAGCCCGAGCCGTAGGCAGCAGCCGCAGGCAGCGCCGAGAGGCCTGCAGCGCCGGTTTCGACGAAGCCATTGACCGGCGTATGAGGTCAGCGCCGCAAAGGCAGCTGCCGCAGTGCTCAAGAGCTCCTTTCGAAGGCAGCTTATTGCAGGTTTTTGGTGCAGGTAGCTGTGATGATCAGGATGAACTCTCCCTGAAGGTCCTGATCGCAGCCTGATAGGAAGGATATACTTTCCTAACCTGCGTGGCTGCTAACAGCTCTCAACCAGGGAAAATTTTTACAGGAGAGAGTTGGGCTAAAATTGGCCTTGAGGCCTGCGGCGCGCGCACTGTACATTAGCCGCCCGCCATGTGCTGGACTCAGGCTTAGATAACGTATTGATTGCCCTGCACACTGTCACACCGCTATCTTCTGGCTGGTACATTGCTTTGTCGGCATCTACTCACCTTCAACTCAAACCGACCATTGTTTCTTTCTTGGAACTTCTTTCCGGATCTTTGTCTTTGAAGCGCTGCCAAAGAGCTTGCCGTTATTCAAAATGGCTTCTCACAATATTGTCGATCATTCATCACACAATGCCGAACCATCGGCTCCCATCCCTACAGCTTCCAACCTCATTCTCATCGATAACTACGACTCCTTCACTTGGAACGTCTACCAGTATCTGGTACTAGCTGGCGCAAATGTTCATGTCTACCGCAACGACAAGATTACTCTAGAGGAGCTCATCGCCAAGAATCCCACTCAGATCATCATCAGCCCTGGTCCTGGCCACCCTGAGTCAGACTCTGGAGTGAGTCGAGATGCTATCCGTCACTTTGCCGGCAAAGTCCCTATTTTCGGTGTCTGCATGGGACTGTGAGTATCTGCTAGTTTTCCTTGGGAAACTACAACACGCTGACGTTTTATTAGGCAGTGCATTTTTAGCGTCTATGGAGGAGAAGTGAGCTCAGCGGGCGAATGGCTTCACGGCAAGACTTCGCCATTGACACACGATGCCAAGGGTGTCTTCGCTGGTCTCGAGCAAGGTGTTCCAGTTACTCGCTACCACTCTCTTGCTGGCACTCACGTCACGCTACCAGATGATCTCGAGGTCACTTCTTGGGTTGCCAAACCTGATGGCTCACCTGGTGTTATTCAGGGTGTTCGTCACAAGAAGTACTGCATCGAAGGCGTCCAGTTTCATCCTGAGAGTATCTTGACGGAGGGAGGCCGAAAGATGATTTCCAACTTTCTTCACATGCAAGGAGGCACTTGGGAGGAAAATGCGGAATTTGCCAACCCTAAGCCCCCCCAGGTTGACGACGCTGTCGCGCCCAAGCACAAGAAGAACAACATTCTACAGCAAATCTACGCCAACCGAAAGGCGGCTGTCGAAGTCCAGAAGCAGATTCCATCCCAGCGATTTCAGGACCTTCAAGTGGCATATGATCTCAATGGTGCCCCTCCCCAAATCCCGTTCGTCAGCCGGTTACGGCAAACTCCTTTCGATGTCGCCTTGATGGCAGAGATCAAGCGTGGATCGCCCTCCAAGGGTATCTTTGCCCTCGACATCAGTGCCCCAGCGCAAGCTCGAAAATATGCACTGGCTGGTGCTAGCGTTATCTCGGTACTCACCGAGCCTGAGTGGTTCAAGGGCAGCATTGATGATCTTAGAGCTGTGCGACAAGTCCTGGATGGCATGCCTAACCGACCAGCTGTTCTGCGAAAAGAGTTCATCTTTGACGAATATCAAATACTTGAGGCTCGACTGGCTGGTGCCGACACAGTCCTTCTCATTGTGAAGATGCTGGACCAGGAGCTTCTGGAGCGACTCTACAAATACTCCCTCTCATTAGGCATGGAGCCTCTAGTCGAGGTACAGACGGCTGATGAGATGACGACGGCAGTCAACTTGGGGGCCAAGGTCATTGGCGTTAACAACCGGAATCTGGAAAGCTTTGAGGTCGACATTAACACAACGAGCCGACTACGGAGTATGGTGGCTGACAAGGCCATCATCTGTGCTCTCAGTGGTATCAACACACATGACGACGTACTTATGTGCAAGCGAGATGGAATTAACGCCGTCCTGGTTGGTGAGGCCATCATGAGGGCGCCAGATGCGAGTGTCTTTATCTCGCAGCTTTGCTCAGGGGCAACCCCCCCGGAGCACAAGGACGAACCCAAGCCCTTGTTTGTCAAGATTTGCGGCACGCGAAGTGCTGAGGCTGCGAAGAAGGCAGTCGAGTCAGGGGCCGACTTTGTTGGCGTATGCCTTGTACCCGGGGCGAAGCGATGCATTTCGCACGAAACGGCCCTCTCGATCTCAGAAGCAGTACACTCTACCTCTGGCCCTACAAAATCGAAGGGTGAGATCGGCGGGGCTGAGACGAGGGCCACCGACTTCTTTGCTTCAGCAGCGACACGGCTCAGCGGCGACCGCACGCAGCTCGTCGGCATATTCCAGAACCAGCCCCTCTCCGAGGTATTGGAAAAGCAGAAGACCTACAAGCTCGACCTGGTACAACTTCACGGTGAAGAGCCCATCGAGTGGGCCAGCCTGATTCCTGTACCTGTGATCCGTGCCTTCAAGCCTGGTCAGGTTGGCATTGGCCGGCGAGGATACCACACCGTCCCCCTACTCGATTCAGGAGCTGGATCCGGAAAGCTCCTGGACGTTTCCAACGTCAAGGCTATTCTCGAGAAGGACCCCGAGCTTCGGATCATTCTGGCGGGCGGATTGAACCCCGACAACGTCGCAGAGGCTGTCAAGAATCTTGGTCCTCTAAGTGACAGGGTTATTGGTCTTGATGTGAGCAGCGGCGTAGAAGTGGATGGAAAGCAAAACCTTGATAGGATCGCGGCTTTTGTAAAGGCCGGAAAGGAGATTCGATAGAAAAGTACGATAGCATGCAAATTCAAGAGATGATTGAATTCTTCTACCTTCATATTGGTATTTTTATATACGACTTCAAGGGTATGGCTAATCTGGCTCTACCTCTCAAAGTGGAAGAGTGCTGTTCTTGTCAGACTGTTCGGTTCTCAAATTCATGATTCACTTCATCTTCAGGGGTATTTCTTACTCTCTTATGTGCCACTCTGCCAGCTATGGGATGCAACACATATAAAAGCCCTACTGTTTTCCTCTTCAGCATCATCCCATACGTTTCACATAGTAAGTGTTTGGTCGTCTTCATTACTTCTCACTCTTCATGAGTAGACTTTCTCTCGCAGTCCACTACGCTCATCATTCTATTCTCTCGACGAGCCTATTCTACTGCAGGCCCAACCCACGATGCCTCGCCAGATCTTCAAGAACCTCGTCTTCGCCACTGCAGGTCCCTTACCAGGCCAACTGGACACTGGCAATCTGAAACGTTGGATAGAGCTTCGCAAAGGCCGCTTCTCAGAAGACTTCGATGAGACGGTCACGCATCTCTTATGCACGAAAGAGCAGTTCAGCAAGAGAGTCTCTCGAGGTGAGTACCAATCTGGTGTTCATCTCATGCTCTATAGCCGGATTTGCACTGCTTTCGCACATTTCCTTTTCGAATGAGGATCTAATCACATCGTTTTAGTCAAGAAGGGTTTGAAGCTCGGCAAGCGCTTCCACCTTGTTCACTATGACTGGTTCGAGTTCTCCACGGTCAAGGAGAAGCGACTCCCCGAACGGGAGTATTCGATGCGAAACCTGCTAGCGAAGGAGAATGCGGCAAAGAGAGAACTTGCGAGGATCGAGAGGGGCAGAAAGAATGGTGAGAAGTTCGTGAACACAAGTATGCATCGCAAGTCCCTTTATGCTTTCTGCTGTTAAGATTCTAACCTCCAAGACTTGTTTCACATCTACATCGACAGGGACTTTTTTCAGTACAGAGTTGACCTCACTCGCGATGACGAAGGTAGTGGCGACGTCGGGCAGAGATACACGCTGTGTGTAAGTCGTGTCATCCATTATCGCACCATATCAACATGCTAACTAGCTACCAGCTCTGGGAATCCGATGCCAAACCCCATCTCTACTGGTTTGCAGCCAAGTTCATCAAGAAGAAGGGCAGCAGCCAGCCGAGCTATCACCGACAAAGTCCTTGTTCCGGTAAATGGCGAACAGAGATGGGCTATTTCATGGAGTTCTTCAAGATCAAGACTGGTATGGACTGGGAAGATCGAGTGATCAAGACGCAGACAATGCCGAATCCCTACTTTCAATACGCACCTCCGGTGAGCAGGCATCTCAGCAGTGAGATACAACTTGGTTGAAGCTAATCCGTGCAGGTCGGAGGAAAGCCCGTCGGACGCCGTCTTCGCTTCAGTTACGACCATTGTCGCGAGATCAACGCCCAATTGCGAGGCCTACCTTTGCCACAACCCGAGGACCTTGACGTAACCGGTGATAAAGAGGACGAGAATGGTGATACCAAGTGCGATGGGCCCCTGGCGGCAGACCCCGATGATGGCGACCAGGAAGAAGGAGAAGACGAAGATACGAGCGATAAGAATGGGAAGTGCAATCATGGTGCAGTGGAAGTTGGCCAGCTCAATACTTCCATCCCAACAACCGACGACTCCGTTTCGTCGTTGTCAGCAGACCCAGCAATGTCAGCTCACTCGTCGACGGACGAGCCGGACAGCTTCAAGAGCAAGAGCTCGTTGGCAGTGACTCCATCATCTCCTTGTGATGGGAATGTTTCTCCCATATCGCCTTGTAGCTCAGCGTCCGCGCCTACAAAGGTGGTGTAGGAAAAAGGGCTCCTCGTTCGCATTGACAGTGCCATCCGAATGCACGAAGGACCATAGAGAAGTGACGGATATCGCTGCAGCTGTTTGGCCTTTACTGATGATTCTTCTCATCAATAACATCGGTACTTACACGGAGGAATAGCGATTTGGAATTCAAGTGGCGTTGATGGAAAGGCTCTCACATGCCTTTTGGCCGAGAAAGATAACAATTGATTGAACTGCATCATATGTGCCAAATAAATAATACCCAGCCTTTATCAAGCTTCGTTTACGCCAGTCCACCACGCTCAAAAGACCATACAAGCCTCAGTATGGTACACAGTTCCAGCCTGCCCATGCTACGTTCTGTTCCCTGCTCAAAACCTCAACTTTGGCAGCACGAAGACCAACAGTAGGAGCGAGACCATCAGTCCATATACCCACGCAAACAACAACATCCGCCCCAACCATCCTTTCCCTTCCGTCATCCTTCGCAATGCACCCATGCGCCCCTGCGCAGCCTCCATTCCACGCTCCGTCTTATCCATACCCTCCCCAGCACGGCTTACCACCTCCTTGTCTGCCTCGAGCGTATTGCTGAACCGTTGCGAGCTCGCCTTGAGCGCCCCAGCCAACTTGAGAATCGATTCCGAGAGCGAGTCCTGCTCCTCGCGCTGGTGATCCAGGATAGCCTCGGCTGTAGCGGTGGATGCTTGCGGGCCTGAGGGTTGACGGCGGTTGGCGAAGAGGGCGGCGCGGGCGGTGGAGTGTGAAGATGGTGTGGGGGATGTTGCGCCGGCGCCGCGGGTTCGGAGGGAGGATGATGTCTGTGTTTGGTCTTGTTGAGAAGAGGGATAAGGGTATGTCTCTGGTGGTGAGGGCTGTGCAGGTTCGGGTTGATCGTGCGTTGGAGGTTGCTGGTCGTTTCGCGGGATCGGCTCTGGTGCAGGTTCTGGAGGTTCTGCCTCATCAGATTCTGTATGGCCCGTGCTGTCAGTCGGTACGTTTGTCGATATTGAGTCTGCCATGCTGTCGCTCGGTGTGGCAATGATACCTCCAAGGAGGTCCTCGCCGTCGGAACTGGCATCGTCTTCGTCCTCGTCGTCAACAGCCATCTGTCCTATTGTTAAGAGCTGCAAATATGCTTCAAACGCTCATTCCGTACCTGTCGTATATCTTCCAAACGATCCAGTAATGAATCGAGCACTTCCCGTTTCCTATTCAAGTCGGTCTGAACCTCCGTCCTGCGCCCGGGCGCCCTGATCCCCATTGCGTCATGCTCTAGTTTCGTAAGTGAGTTTCGAGCATATTCGATATTCTAATAAGTCAATGGTCAATAGGAAAAGCATCATGCGCTGATACCTAGAGGTGTGCTCACCGATGTGACTCTGGCCCTCTCGAACTCGCTGGTTCGCAACCTGCGCTCGCGCTCGCTGTCCGCATGGAGAACTGTTCGCTGAAGCTGCGAAAGGAGATGACCGAGCTCGGCTGAGGCGACGTCAATAGCGCTCCTATTGAGTGCCGCGCCCTGGGCCTGAGATAGTCGTGCCATGTTTGTGTTGAATGATTACCGGACCTACGATCGAAAGTCGTGTCTCAGTGACGTGTTGCTGTTAAAGCTTGGGGTCTGACAAGTTTGTGGCTGAAGCATGCTTTACGCCACAACCAAGCTAACAAGAGGATTCGATGAAACTTGGCGACAACATACAGCACGCGATCATGAGCACGAATCTATAGTTAGACGTAGCAGATTATGTAACCTATCTTATATATTTTAATGCTCGCGATGTCTTAAACTACGGCGGTGACCCTAAAATCCCCATAGGAAATGCCGATAAGTCCCTAGCAGATCAACAACTAAAGAGGCTCAAAACTATACAGAAAGAAACGACAAAACGACACCACGTTACAGAAACCTACAATTTATGAAACCCGTGTGTTGATGACTTTGTAGTATCTATACACGTCCAGTGATCAAGTGCCTTATAGGCTGTATATGAGTTGCCCAGAACTCCCCGCTTAAATGCCAGAACAATCTTCAAAAGAAAACGTACGCTTGCCCATCGTTACCACCCAACCCATGGTGTCCTACCAATGCACCCATGACATTCGATTCAGCGAACATGGTGTACCTTAAAGACCTCAATCGAAACCAGCATGCGCATCATATTCGTATGCAGCCTGCAATATTTTCATGGACTCCTCCCTTGTAGAACAGTCTAATCCTGGGCAGGCTTTTGTTTCTCGTCTTCATCTTCGAGAGCGCTTCGTAACCGCTCCTCTTGCCTCTTCCAATGACTACCCTCTTCGTAGTCAGAACTTATCTTCAACGCTTTCCGCAAGCGCTCGCTCTCCTTGATTTTGGCATCGGCCATCTCGTGGACTTGATGCTCCTTGAACTGCTTTCTGGGACCCGCCCCCCTCCGCCCAGAGTTCATCTCGGCAAGTAGTTTCTGTCGCAAGTTGTCGCATTGGCGCTCAATCTCGTCTTCGTCCACCCTAGTCGACGTTAGTGGTCTGAATGCTGCTTCAGGACTTTCAGACATGGCGCTCACTCTTCCTCCTCAAGCTTGTCCCGTAAGTCAAAGACCTTGACTTCGACCTCTCGTTTACGGTCGTGCTCGAGAATGCCCTTGTCCGGTTGTCGCTGCTTGTGTCGCAAGCTATCTAGGTCCTTGGGGTAAGGTGCACCGTAGTCGCGGGGCCTCATCTGGGCAAGGTTTCGCTGGACATAGCCAGAAGTGCCACTACCACGCGGTGTGGAGAGACCGACATTGTCTGTCATGTTGAGAGCTGATTCGGGGGTTCGGGGTTTAAAGTAGTACTTGAAGGGTTGATAGCCCAAGGTATGCGGTGGGATCGGGTAGAACAGTTTGTACGTGAGTTAACTTGCTTGTCAGTTGGAGTTATGCTATTATGGGTGGATTGTCCCGAGCGTGTGACGCAGGACCCTGCAAGGGCGGTGTGGCGCATCTTGGGCAGTCGAACGGCAGAATTGATAAGATAGACTAAGTTATGGTGGGGTAAAACTTCGCCGCTTGTGAAGCATTTCGATGGTGGGGTGAACAGGTAAGCGTGACTCAAAAGAATAATTTGGTTCTCTTGCATATCACAAACTTAGAGATTGATCCTTCCATGCCCTTTCTGATTATTCAAAAGGAACAATAACCGCCGTATTACTGTAATTTTGTCGATAATTATGCCGCACTTACCCGGCACCGCCGAGCCGGCTGAGGAGGGAGAAACCGTCTTCCCTCCCGTTACCAAAGACCACATCCAAAACTGTTCCTACGATTCCTGGTTTCCCAAGTATCGAAGCTCATGTTTGAAATCACGTATCATTCCACTACCACCTTCGTTTATCGAATATCTTCACGAAGATGGTATCGTCCTCGCCGATGACGACGGAGCGAATGTGGACAAGGATGAAGCCGAGGAGGAGTGGCATCCAAACAGCAATACCGCGGCCAAGGCACCTGTGCATGATCCTGACTCTTCAGATGATGAAGACGAAGAGCCTGAAAGGTCACCGCCGAATGTTCGGTTTCCCGAGACGCACCAGCTCATCAAAGCGAAGATCGAGGAGCTGGGCGGTTCTGTCGCACCTAAGCTAAACTGGTCTTCGCCCAAGGATGCCAAATGGATATCACCTCACCAGAACACACTCAAGTGCACTACGCCCAACGACATATATCTGCTTCTGAAGTCCTCGTCCTTTGTCTCGCACGATCTCGAACATGCCTTTGATGACTGCACATCAGCGCCACCTTCGCGGCCTTTCGCGCCTATACTTGTGCTACGACCGTTCTTCATACCACATGCGGCACTCGAGTTTCGCTGTTTCGTGAAGAACAGAACACTTATCGGGATCACGCAACGCGATCTCAACCACTATAACTTCTTGGAAACAATCCGTCCAGCGCTGTGGAGGAAGATCAAGACCTTCTTTCGTGAAAAGCTACGATTCACTTTCCCCGATGCCAGCTTTGTATTCGACGTGTACGTGCCCGAGAACTCGTTCGAAGAAGATGGTCTCGGGAAGGTGCGGCTCATGGATATCAATCCGTGGGCACCTCGAACTGATAGCCTGCTATTCTCGTGGCAAGAGTTACTGGAGATGCACGTCTCCAGGCCGCTGTATGGTACTGCGAGCAGTGAGGCCGCGGCCGAGGTCAGCGGAGACGAGACGGTCACGGAAGGGGAGGACGAAGGTTACGAGGAGTACCGGCCAGAAGTCGGCCCCGAGTTCCGAATCATCGAGAAGGATGACCCTGCGGCGTACAACTTCAGCAGCTCACAGTACTCGGCACACAAACTTCCCAAGGAGGTTGTGGATGCCAGCATGGCAGGCGAGGGAGGACTTAGAGAATTTGCGATGCAGTGGAAAGAATTGACAGAGGGAAGGGGAGATGGAATCTGGGAACAGACACTTAATGCAAGTAGCTAGACTATACATCTCAAGCACGGAGCCACATGCCTTGATGATTCTCTATCCCTTTTGTCATCCTCGAGCATCGATCTGGTGATGGATATCTCTGATCTCGTTGGCAGCCTAACCTGGAATACAGCAGCAACACCGATCAGAGTCGGTAGAATCTGGACTTTAGCTAACCGGCATTCGCCGCTTCTACAAGACACACGAAGAGGCGCATCAGGAAGCGGGAACAGCGTTATCTCAGAAAGTGAAGTGTACAGCGTCATGTGCACGAAGGTTAAAGCGAACACTGTGCAGTCACTTCAACTGACGTTGCGACTACACTCCATTCACCCGCCGACCTCACTTTAAATGATTTCGGTTACATCACTCTTGACAGCTGAAACCAGCTGCCAACAGTCTTCCGTCCGATCTCTGCCCTCATTTCCATGCCATCAGCTGCCAGCACTGTCAAACATCCGCATGCCAACTGTTACTCATTGTCACAGCCAACAATAACAACAATGACTAGATCTCGAATGAACGGACCTCGTGAGTCTGCAATGTCACGCCGCACCTGTCCAGGAAGAATCAACAAGCCAACAAAAAACGAGCCCGGCAGAGCCTCTCGCGGGAGGCGTCATGCTACACCACTCCTGAGTGCGGCGCAAGAGCAGCTCGATCAGTACGCGCAACGAGCTTCGAACGTGAGCTTCGAGAGCCACGTCAGCGAGTATGAACCGCCCAATCTCTACGACAGTCATAGCTCGCATGGCTCTCAGCTGGGGGACGGACTCTTCGACACGTCTTTGGACCTGATGGATGGACTCGCAACTCCAATGCAGCCCACCTTTAGCACCAGCACAAACTCGAGTTTCGAGAATGATGCAATTCCCAATGACGCACGATATCGACAGCTGGCCGGCGAGGTAGTTCAGACAGCTTTCACAGATGATGTCAAGATCGAGAGTTCTCTAGCCAAGAAGCTGGCCAAGGAGCCGGCGAAGCGACAGCCCCTCCAGCGCCAGATGGAACGAAAGCTCAACATGGAGCGACGCAGTAATGTCGAGGCATTGCTCGCCCATATAACGGGTGAAGAAGCACCTCAGCCGTGCAAGAACTGCCGTAAGGGACACGGTCCGTGGACGACGTGTGTTGTCTACGATGGGCAAATGTGCGGGAGTTGCACCAACTGCTGGTTCAACGCGAGCGGCGCAAGGTGTACTTATCACGGTAAGCACTCTACACACCTTTCGAAATCTGCAGATTGAGAGTGGGCTATTGCCTGTGGGAGACGTACCTAACATGTTGCAGATAACAATAATCCATCTGATCAGTCTTTGGGACCCGGCTCCGCCCCGGCTCTGATGCAATACCCGACCGTCGCTATTCCCACCGTTCCGCTCCCCGACCTGGTTTCCCCTATGCATGCCAGCATGCCACCCTTGCAGCCTGACATCAGCAGCTGGGGTCTAAGCGACGGAACCGGGCGCCTGGTAGGGCATGTCATGGGTGAAGTGGTCGGTTTCTCACGCCGTGATCGATACCTAGCCCGCATTGAGGTCGCAGCTAAGGAGCTCGGCATGCGTATTGCGGAATACGACGAGTATCTGCAGTCACCGGAGGGCATGATCGAGCAGCAACGCCAGGCTGAGCAGGCGCAAGCGGCTGAAGCAGAAGCCCATGCGAACGTCGAAGCGATGGCACGGGCCTCTAGCCAAACTCTCGACCATATGCAGCATTCCCAGGGTGCGTCACACGACCTGGATATGGTGTTTGAGTAGTTCATGTCCGGGACATGGTGAGGCGTCAACCGCATCGCCGCTCAAGAGTAAATAGCATCTTCCCGGCGTGCACCTCGAGGCAAAGGGCGCAAGAACCTTTTTCTTCTATTACACGGATCCACGAACCCCAGGAAACTGAAAAATAAAGCACAGAGACTTGTGCGACTCAAGTGAGTATGAGAAAACCACGGACGAGGCACGGCATACTGACCAAGTACTAGCTAGCCTCTTCCACGATCGGCCTCGCGATAGAATCATCTTATGAAATACTCTTCTTCAGCGGCCTCACATGGCAGCATTCTTAAGTCGGTATTTGGAAAATAAGGAACGATCAAAACAAGCACTTTGGGAACGCCTCTTGGAGATATTGATGAACCGGTCAACGCCCCCCAAAAGGGAGAGAGAGAAGGGGGGGAAACACCATTTATTGGGCAGAGCTGTACTAGCCTACTCTTTTTTTGCGTGGCATGCATGTAGGCACGACGATTATAGGGAAAGACGTAGTAAGATTTCGCGTGGAAATTTGAAGACGGCGATAGCATGAGCTCAGCGAATTGCGAATTGGGAAACGAGAAGCACATAGTTTACTGGCTCTTGTCGTACGACTCAAGGATAGTCTTATCACAACAAAGTACATGACCAGACCTTAGACAAGACCTTACAAGACAAGGCGTGAAACCAAACAAGTCGATAAACGGATGCGAACCACAAAGTAAACATGCTAACCAGCCATCATCCGGAGCAACAACCTTCTTCATTTGCCTTCTAAGCCGTGCACGTTGTACTCACTCCCAGCCTCCAAGAAACGTATACGACGACGACTAATCTTAGACCTACAGTAAATCGCGGTAGGGTTAATCCACCATCACGACTGAGAAATCCCTTGTCGTCATCCCAGCAGTCGCTTCAAACTAGCTTGACCAGGGCTTCTTTGCAGACAGGCGACATTACGACATTACCAAGAATTGCTTTTATTAAACACCGCCCCCAGCTCGACAAAAGGATGACAACCACAGTATTCGGACGGGTGGATATCAACAACGGCTCAGGACAAAGACAAGCTAGACTGGCCAATTAACCAACCTTGAAGAAACGACACTCTGGGCAGCTGAGGAGAGGAAACTACTATAACCGTTGTGCTCGTTCGCGTTGTGGTGTGGCTAACCTGCGTTGTCCCTTTATATCCAAACCCCCGGGCCTTCATTCGCCCTTACATCGTCAAAGGCTGGGAGGTACCGAGTACTGCCACTTGGAAGAGGCTAAGGTAAGCAAACCGTCGGAAGAAGAAAAGAAACAGAGACATTTAGACTAAGAAAAGAGAATCCACTCGTGGAACGATGTATTGGAGAACGAGGAAAGAGAAAAGAGAAACGCAGGAATCAATGTAGGCCGTATTTCAGACGAGTTGATGCGGATATCATGAACTCAAGAAACATGACACGCACATGTTAAGAAACACATTGGTAAGGTAGGAAAAGAGTTTCTCATGATTAAACAAAATAGTTGGCCTCCATTTCTCCGTCGCCCATGTTGTCAGATGCAATTGGCGCGTCAGGACCTACTCTCCTCCCACTCTCGCGCAAAAATGAAAAGTCGCCCCCCCCCCCCCCCCCC
>QUZF01000043.1:627146-726331 GCA_003693555.1 Coccinonectria pachysandricola
AAAAAAAAAAGGAAGAAAACAGGAAAAAGCAAGGTCGACCAAAGAAGGGGGGATGAGGGGGTGCTCTGCCAAGAGCACTATATATGGCGTGTGCGGTAAAGCCTGCGAGGCCTAGCACAAGGGGAATCGTGCGGCTGTGTGTCCCTAGGAACCTATGGCTCCGGTGTGGCAAGTACGGTGAAGAAAAAAAATCATGGGCCTAATCCCCGTGGCCCATCTATTTGGTGTCGTTATTAAGTCCGAGGGGTATTCGTATTTGAGAAGAAGAGAGTCGTTTAAATCAGACCGCAGAGACGGAGATTCTCCTGGATGATAATGTCTATTTACATGGTTAGCTCATGAGCGAATAAGGCTAAGGAGAGGAAACCTACCATTGACAGCAGCCATGACGAATCGAATTTGAGTGGTATCCGTGGCACAGGTGAAATGCGTGTAGATCTGCTTCGTCTCGTGCTGGTTCAAGCTTACGAATCGGTTGAGAATGTAATCGCAAGCGGCGGCGTAGTCGTCACCACCCTCGTAGTCGGGGAAGTAGTTCTTCATGGGGCTGACGGGCAGCTTCTCCTTGAAGCGATCGATCTTGTTGAGGAAAAGGATGATCGACGTCTTGATAAACCACCTTGAGTTGCAGATAGAGTCGAACAGGGTCAGGGCTTCCTGCATTCGGTTGACGGTCTCATCTTCGAATAGGAGCTGGTCGTACTCGGAAATGGCAACGAGGAAGAGAATCGTCGTAACGTTCTCGAAACAGTGAATCCACTTCTTTCGCTCGGACCTTTGACCACCTACATCAAACATTCGGTAGGTGAGATCGCCGATGATGAAGGTGGTCTCGGTGATACCAGTAGTCTTGACACGGGATCGAAGGACGTCCTGGTCGTTGGGCATGTAGTCGGGGGCGGCAATTCGGGCTATGTTGTCGAAGTAGCTGTAGCTTGGTAAGCATGCAAATCGGAGCGAGGGGGGCAACGGAATCAGAGCCACGTACTATCGCGCTGAGTCGTTCAGCTGGTACTCCCGCGATCGCTTGAAACACTCCTGAACACCACGGTCCTTCCAAAGGGCCTCAATCGCGCTGCCGACCTCTGGAGGAAGGACATCACCCTCGATCTGAGCGGGCTGCATGAAGATGGTTTGAACGTGGTACTCCATGCGCTGGTCTTCGAGAGGTAGCTCGAGAGATTCCATTGCCTCGAGGATAACGCGCATCGACTGAACGGTGTTGCTGAAGATGATCTCCTTGAAGTTTTCTCGCTCGTCGCGTGAGTAGCCTCCCTCGTGAATGAGCTTCATCTGCTTGAGAATGGTAGACTTTCCAGATTCACCGGCACCTGCAACATTGTTAGAAATTGTCCAATTGAGAAGCAGCACCATAATCCTGTAGCATCGCCTCCGGTCGGCGTACTGCAAGCGCAGCATGACGAGGATGGCCAGTGGGCGGTGGGAATGCAATCGAACGTACCAAGAAGCAGCATCTTGATCTCGTTGCGTTGCATCATCTTGTCGCGCTTAAGCTGATTCTCAATCTCCTCGTTTCGGGCCTTGCCCTCCTTCTCTTCTGTGCTCATTCCACAACCCATCGTGACGGTTTTACGGCTGTTGCTTCGTAATAAAATTGAATGCTCCGGGTATCTTGAACGATTCAAGGTTCGATAATGCGAGGCGAAAAGGTGTCGTCGAGATCGGTAGATTGATCTATTGTCGGACAGCGAATGTCAGTTTCCAGCGAAGGGCTGATTAGGCTGCCTGTCAATCGGAGAAAAGGAAAGGACGGTCTTCGAGAAGAGATGGAGTATGGAAGGAGAGGATGGAAAAGGTGAGGAAGGTTGAAGCGAAACAAGACGAGACGAAACGAAGGCAGAGGAGGTGGAGTGAAGAGAAAAGGAGAATAGAGCGCAGCATTTGGTGTAGCGTAGCGGAGGAGGCTGCAATTTGGTCCAAGACGCACGAGTCGTGCCAACAAAGGCCCAGCCCGGGGCGGAATCTCTCGCTCATCCCCTGGACCAGGGGGGGGGGAGGGGCCTGTGTTATTTGGTGGAGAAGGGGGCGTACGTATGGGATGGGCCGAGCGGACGGTGGTAAACACCAAGCGAGTGGTAGTAATTAGGGACAGAAGCTGGAAATAGACAGAGCAACCAAGGCAATGGAGACGATGACGACAAACGAGAGAAGCAGGGGAGACGTACAAGAGGAGTAAAGAGAAGGTAGATTGGCCTCGAAGAGGCGTAGCTGGCGACGAAAGCGGGCGCCAACTGAAGATGTCGGAGGTTCAGCGATGGCGAGGGACGTGTCGGATGAGATGGCTAGAGTAGATAGATGGAAATGCAAACTTCAAAAGCGCGGCAGCACCCGAGAGGACGAGAGGAAGAGAGCTCCAGATCTTGGGCGAATGGTAGGGTTTCGGTGATGCACTGCTCTTCTGTGCTGCGTTTTGCACAACCGGAAGTCGAGTGATGAAGGTATTATTCGGAGGGGGCGAAGACGAGAAGCGCGAAGACGGAGAGGGTTAGGTCGAATTGGAAGGATGGGATTGGATGACCGGGGGATGGATTAGGGATTTTGCAGGAAGTGACCTGATTGGGTCATCTCCAGAGCTGACAGGGGAACATGGGGGCGTCTGCTGGAAAGCAGAAATGAGCTCAAGGCTGGGCGTGGAGCCAGCGTCAAGGTTCAGCGCCCTAGAAGCTCTAGCGCACTGCCATCTTGCATGCGAAGCACTGGCAGACGGGCTACTGGCTCACTGTAACGCTGAGAAGCAGGCACTCTACAGAGTAGTATTGCAGTCTCCGCCTGGACAGGCCACCCGAGCCAGAACCTGGGTTCCTATCTTTTCTCTTCGGGCAACTGTCCCAATCTTGCAGCAACCGCTCTTATTATAAGTGATTATCCATCTCGCGGCTCCAGTTCAACGTTACAGCGTGTTTTGTATGGAGTTTCATTTGCATCGCCTGGCTTCGCCTGCATAGCCGACGATGGCACGGGGCTCCGGCTGGCTGCAAGCTGCACTGGATTCGACGCGGTAAATAAGTTACTTGACGACTCCCTCCTCTTACACCAGCGAGGCACTTTGCCCACTGGTGAGCGACGGACTGAGGTACTAGCGGCCCACCACTCGTAAAAGTACCGCGGCCGTCTTGGGAAAGCTCGCCCGAAATCCTGGGCCCCTCCCCCCAGTCCTTGGCGCCGCTTTCAAGATTCCTCAGGGCTATCGGAAGCCTTTTAGGGACCCTTGGAGTGTCAGGTTTGGCACCCTGGCGCCCCGGGACAATGCTGCTCACTCTCAGCCAGAGGGCCGCATCGGTACATGGGCTCGCGAGAATCACAAAGTATATGGCGTGGAATGGTCTGAGCGCAGGCTTGAGCTCGGGGAGGCGTGGTTCACTCCACCTCTGCAAATCCTCCATCTCCGTTCTCACAGCGGCTTTGATTACTGTAGCACCACCTCTCATAACAGGGTAAAGTACTGTACTGGTGAAAAAGCAGATTTTACCCAGTACAGTGCTAGAACTCTGCAGAAACCTGGGAGTTTGTTAGACCGAATCTTCTCCAGCTACGGAGGATAGAGGATAACGTTAGAGCCAAAGCTTACCCGATCAGGGAACAGTATCAGATCTGCCAGCTGATGGAAATCGCCCTGCGAACCGGGGTCCGTCAAGAGGCAGGAGGAGGATCGACCGCGCTGCACCTCGGAGACTAGAAAAGGGAAAGGGAAAGAGAGAGAGAAAAGAAGGTGTACACAACAAACTGAGCATGCATACATACAGTATGGCGAATGGCCGCCGAATGCGTTCAGGCGGCTTAGATATAACTTGCCGTTAGTATTCCTAGCTAGTCGACGGCCAAGTCCGGCACCGTCGTCAAACTTCAAAGTCGGGGGAGGTTTAGCGGCAGAGAGGCCCCCGGTGGAGAGAGGTGGTGCCATCTGCTCCCGACGGATCGGCGTCCCTAGGACAGCATTGATTAATTGGCCCTACCTGGTACCCTGGCTGGCTAGCTGGGTCAAGCAATGTTGCTCTGCATTACAGAAACGCCCGCCAGCAGGGCCTTATCAGGCGGCCACCCGAGCTGGCCATCACCGAGTTTCGAGCGCTGTCTGAGAAGCCCCGGAAGAGCGTCAGCAGAGCTTGTGAATGTTTGCCAAAGGCCTGCATACTGCGGCTACGATCAACCTTTCTCCTCTTGGGAACATGCACTTCCTCATTCAACAAAAGGGACCGATGCGTGCCGTGTGTGGGTGTCACTCTCTAACATTAGCAGTCCAAATCGACGACTGGGGTAGTCATGCGCAAACAAGGGTCCGACACGGCACCAAACGATGATCGACCGCTCGAAATGACATACTGGTAATTCAAACAACGGCCTCGGCACTCGGATCGCTCCTCTGAAAGATCCTCAGGGAATCCTCTGACATTTGGTTTCTACGGTACTCTCTCTTCGGCAGATCCGCTATCGGGTGACTAAGCTTACAGTACAGATTCACTTGTGTTTAGGGAATTGGAGAATATGCACAGAGTAACGTTGAGAGACTCGTGTCCTAACTTGTTGTGCTGGTTACGAGTTTCTGCCAGTTGCCGCCGCATGTCGGAGCGAGTGGCGTCAGAGTGTGCACTTGGGACGGTCGCGGTCTGCGCGTGCTTATCCTAAACGAGCATCATAGGCTAATCCACTTCAAGAGCTTTTCCTACCAGGCAGAAACCATCACAATCGATGGTCTCTATAGCAGTAGATTGTTTGGCTCTCTAGATGATCCAAAAGTCACGAGCATTCATTTACTGTCTAAACCTGGAGCCCCAGGCTTGTTTGTGAGCGCGGCTTTCAGGCATTGATCTTTGGATTTGACGTCACTTGAGAGTGGGAGAGGGCGAACTCCTGCGGGCGGCTGTTTCTTGCGGTCTTGGAATCTTAGTGAACCAGGCCCCCGGTCTTGAGATGAGTCTGGGGAAGAGTGCGCTGTACCAGTTCAGGGCAGAGAGAGTACTACAGTAGAGTAGTAGTAGGCATAACCCGCACATCTCATGGTGTCTCCGATGCGATGGTCTACGTATGGGTATGTTTCATGGTTATTGCCAACTATACGAATAAAGTCTTGCCAGCTCCTGCTCATCATCTGGTTTGGTTTTGGTTCAGTTCCGGGTGTACTGTACGTATGGTCGTAGTATGTACTTGCCATGTCAACCATGTTAAATAGCGAACCGACATTTGAGCCCGCAATCGGTGTATGTCCACGTCGTCCGTGCTAATAAATAAACAAGACCATCATCACACGCCCCGCAGAGCCCGTCAAACAACATTTGCTGGTGGATTGATGACTGGTTTTAACCGGCGACGCTCAGGCATCTTCAAACGCGTTCTTAGCACCTTCACTCCTGACCAGGATCTTTTTTGTTCCTCTGCCTCTCTCTCCATAGCTTCTTCTTCTTCTTCTCCTTCTTCTTGTTCTTGTTCTTGTTCTCTCTACTGGTGCAATTGAAGATCCCCACCCCCCCACCCCCTTACCATAGCTAATAACAACTGATTGTTATACTTAGCGTGACGCATTTACTGTGCGAATTATTGACGAGAGCGCACGTCGATGGAAAGATTTTGCGGCAAGGTATTTATTCTACTAGACTATACCTAACTCAGTTACATCCGGCGTCGCTACGTGCCACTTGGTGCTGAAGTGAAAACTCAACATTGAACAGGGCTGTGTTAGTCCTACCCTTTACGGAGTACTTCTACTCTTATTAACCTTGCTGGCAAGATTATCTCCGGGGACAGGATTCATTATCCCCACTAAGCAGCTGTTTAAGGGGCAGACGAGACTAGGCTAGTCTAGCAAGAAGCTATTCGTCAACCTAGACAGGCGCCGACTTCACACGAAACAAAAGATGACTTGGTCCGTTCTGCGCTTTGGAGCTGTTGTGCAGCTTACCGCGCTCGAATACGAGGAGAGAACACCACGACCGATGCTCTTCTTCCTCTTCTTCCTTTTACATTCGCTATGACTTAGCCTATCCCAAGTCAAGACTGCCAAACGAGCAGCTTTCTTCCGCGAGGCCAGAGGCAAAGCACGTTCGCCAACGTGACTGGGGCATCCCTCTCTGGAAGGGTTGGGCAACTCCCAAGTAAGCTCTGGATACCAAGTCTACCATCAATCGCGCCGTCCTGTTCCGGCTGGAACACACTACCAGTTCGAGATCTTCACGCAGCCAGGGACCACAAGTCCGCACTTGAGTCAGTCTTATCCGTGTGATTGGCTTGCATTTCAACCTCCGGCTCGGGGCCTTGTGGCAGATCCAACTTCTACCAGTACTGCTGTCCCTCACTCGTTAGACGCTTGCTCTATCCCGCTAGAGTAGCTGACGCCACAGAGCGCACCTCGTCTCGTGAAAGGAACGGGGTTGGAAGGTGTCGCGGTCTACTGACTGAAAAGTCTCGACAGGCTTCTCGAAGTCATCATGCAAGCTTGAGATGCCACAGTGCTGAGGAATTCAAGAGACCGAAGACTGCCATGACGATCTGAGAATCCATGAAATCTTTCTATGAAATCTTTCTAGATTGCACAAAGCTTTAGCCTGAAGTCGTGATCGGACCGCTCACTACTACTGAGGAGTTCTCGATGAATAGCGGAAACGATGGCCCGAGTATGGACGGTACTTGTGCGCTTACCTTACGAACATGGCAGCTCTGGTAGAACGGCGTGTCGAGGGATGTTTCTATTCTCGCGAACACAATCTACCAGCAGATGTCGATCGTCCCGTCTCTTGAAAGAAGCGGTGGTCTTTCCGCAGGCTCCTTACCCCAGCCGTTTTTAGTCAGTCCACATCACGAGCTGTGGCCATCAGACAATCGGCACTCGTTGCGGATCTCCGTCTGGAGCTGACTCGCCAGGTCGAGCGTGCTCAGTAAGCTCAAGAGCCCGAGTTGTTGTTGATCTGAGCATCCTTCGCTGCGAAGTCACTCGCCCCGGACCGCTGACCCATCAACCAAACCAAATCGATTGTACTGTAGTCAACTCCGGCCGTAGCGGCGACTGACAAGCGATGCTCTCGGACCAGCAATCTCGCCTCTTGCGCCATGTTCATCGAGTTAATCTTAAACGGCCTCTGCTAAAGATTCCCCTGGCTGATCTGCAGCCAGCTAGATAGAGCCGCTAAGCCGTACCCGTGGGTGCAAGAAACTACTAAGTTAGTGGCAGACTACCTCGCAGCTTGGTAGGTGCCACTGCTTTTGATGGACAATGTCTATTATGTGATGACTGCTAGTGTTCTTCAAGCGGCGGCTATCATTCCAAGAGGCTTCGTGTAGGTTCGAATGCATCATAGGACCGCACCACCACCTAGGGGTGTCTACGATTCGCCGTTCATACGAATGTAGCCCTTTCCGTCGCTCCAACACTGAACAAACACACGGGCACAGGTGAAGCTGTTGGAGATGTATAAATACTATAGAGCATATGCATGGTCTGAATGGTGTCGATGGGTCACGAGAATCGTAGCCGAGATACAGCTTGCAAACATTGTGCACCAGCTGAGGATGCGATACCCGCTGCAAGCAGCACGTGAACGGCTATGCGTGACGACGGTTGGGTTGCGAAGACCGTAATATCAGCACTATACGTGAAGAAAGAAAGCTTGATGATTTTGACGTCGAGAATGTTTTATCCTACCTTGATCCGATTATGAATGCTAATGACAGCAGTCCTTGGTGCAGTGCAGTCTGTGGTCGTGGTAGGGTTTCAGGCCAAGATTTGAAACTTGGAGTCGAGTGGGCTCTGTTTTGTTTTTGTTTCATTGGCAATAACGTTACCTTGCAGCTGCAGCAAAAAGCCTGCTTGGCCCGCAAGTTGGTTTGGAGCGGAAGCTCGGCAAGCTGTTACCACGGAGCATTGGTCACGGGCTGCTTCGCTTCGCGCAACGACCACCGCAGCAACATTGCAGCCCTTTATCTTTATGGTGATGTCGCGGAATATAGCATATTTTGCTTGCGCAGTGGAAAACTAGTTTCCTGAAGTTACCCAGCCGAAGGGTATCAGGCTGTCATTGTATACCAGCGGTGCCGTCTGCCACTGTCTTGCACGATGGCTATTCCCATGCACCGCCTGGGCGGCCGAGGTATGTGTCGCAATTGAAACCCCCCAGTCGCATCACGTATGCGCATGGAGCAGGGAGAGCCTAGCAAGTGCTGACGAGACTGAAGCTCACGCCGGCGACGATGATTCTGCCGAGCAAGAGTACGATCGCCTGCGCGATCTCGCCCGTGCGGAGGCCCAGAAGCGTAGCCGCTGCTTCGAGCGTGTACGTCGATCCGATCCCGACAAACCCTCTCCGCGCAATTGCGACGCTTCGATAAAACGCCCAGGGGACATTTACTGACGATTTTCCATGCCTACAGTCCAAACAAGCCTATAACGATGGCGATGGCGCTGCCGCCAAGGCGCTCTCCAACGAAGGCAAGGCGCACGCCGCCAAGATGGACGACTACAACCAGCAAGCCTCCAACTTCATCTTCCGCGAGAACAACGCTCCCGGCCGTAACGAGCCCGACTGCATCGATCTTCACGGGCAATTCGTAGAAGAGGCCGAGCGAATCCTGGAGGAGCGCATCCGCGCCGATCAGGCGGCCGGACAAACACACTTGCATGCCATTGTTGGCAAGGGGCATCACTCGGCGGGGCATGTGCAGAAGATCAAGCCCAAGGTGGAGGAGCTCTGCCAGGAGCTGGGCCTGAGATACCGGACGGAGGAGAATGAGGGTAGGATCTATATCAACCTCCAGGGCGGAGAACCGTTGGGTCCTGGAGAGCAGCATCATGGTGGTGGTCGACATGGGCAGCAGCATCACGGTGGGCAGCAGCAGCATCATGGCGGCCAGCAACAACAGCACGGTGGGCAGCAGCAGCATCATGGCGGCCAGCAACAACAGCACGGTGGCCAGCCACAGCAGCAAGGCGACGAGGTTGGCGAATTTGTGGAAAAGATGCTCCCCAAGATCTTGCGCAAACTGGAGAAGGCTTGCTGTACGGTTATGTGAGCGGCTGGGAACATGTCGAATTTCCTAGCTACGTTACTCGGCAAGACAAGAGCTTGGCAGTCGGTGAGGCTAGACGCGCAATTCTTGGTAGAGGCCGACCATTGAAAATCGCGTGTTTACGTTGAGTATTCAGAAGGAGTTGGGTCGCGATACCACCACTAACGAGGCTTGCATTCGAATTGGTTGGATGGGTTTCGAATACCAAAGGCTATACCACGTACTATACAAACTATCATATATACGGCTTGTTTCAAGACAACGCCATCTAGTAAGAAATCAACCACAAACGCCCATTCCAGTAAAGTGTTTGGCTTCGGTGAGTTTATAACGCCTCCATCGCTACCTTGATACTATTGCCTCCATCTCAAACCTTGTCCCCATCCGAATGTTGTCCTGCCTCTTCAACTTCTGGAACGCGTGAATCATCGGTAGGAACCTTGTCGATGACGAATCCGGTGATTTGGCAAATCAGGACCACGATCATTTCCATCATGACGCCGGCGCCGAGGTAAACCCAGACCTTTTGCGACTTACCACCAAGGATGAGGATGGAGGTATAAACCATTCGGACAATGACAAAGGGTAGCGAGGCTATGACGGCGACGAGGATGCGACGCTCTCCCGTGCAGATGTAGGCCCGCTTTCGGAGAGCGGCCAAGGTTTCGAGGATGACCAGGGCGACGACGGCGATGAATATCGACACGCCGGATTCGCTCTCGGATGCGTAGTCAATCCTGGGCGCGCCGTCTTCGATAGTATACTTGGACTGCGTACCTCCGTAGATGAGGAGGATCATACCGACGAGCATGAGGATGTCGATGGCTCTCTGGAACATGGGTCGGATGGTGACTTGACCCTGACGGTTGATGGATCCGAAGACGCGATCGAGAAGGCCCAGGAGCATGAGGATGAGGGGCCCGAAGCCAGCACCGTTGAGACATAACCAGCCGATGTAGAGAGACTGGTTATTTGGGTCGTTGATGGAGGCTAGACGGAGACTGGAGCCGATGAGGCGGGCCAAGGAGAGGATGACCATGAAGCGCCAGCCGCCGCCGCGGGAGCGGCCGTGTTTGACGCAGAGGAGGATACTGCCGATGAGGTAGAATGAGTACACGACGATTTCGGCCATGGCGATGTCGTCGTAGGTGTCGAGAGGGCGGCCCATTGTTTCGGTGCGGGACTGTGTAAGTGGTGTTGTAAATGGACACGTCGAGTCTCAACTCCCGAGTAGGTGGACTGCGAGGGAGATGATGAGTAGGATAATCAAGAGGATCGAGTTCAGAATAATGTAGTGTACAACACAGAACAGCCTCTTTGACAGATGGTCACTTGGTCTTGCTGAAACGTTTTTGAACTGTCTGGTCTGTCCAGATTTCCTCCATGACTGGAAGGATTGCCAGCTCATTTATATACAACCATATTCCACTCCCGGATCTCGACATAAGCCTCACGGTAACTCCCAATACCCAGCATCAAACCCAGTATAAGCCAGATGATGTTCCATCTAGTCTCGAAGGTCGAGCGATTAGCGCCGCGATGAGGAGGCGCCGACTTTGGCCCTGGAGGTTGTCGCATTCGCATACCGTAGTCCACAGGGTCCCAGTAGCTAGAATAGCCAACTTAGAACGTTGACTGCCAACTAGCCTATTGGCTGAGCGCTCTAGATCCAGGGCGATGCCGTGTCTTGCTAACCGTGTCGGTGACGAAGCTTTCGAATGGGATTGCTAGAAAGGGACTGGCGTAGTTCGAGTCAACTTCCAGTTTGCAAACGATGGAACGTTTCGTAGAAAGGATCCTGCTACGTAACGTTAGTAGACCCCTCCCCTCACCTCCTTTCCCACACAACTCTCTCCCTTCCCGCTTACGCTCATCCACTCCGGCGCCGAGAGAGACCCCGTTGTCAGCATGGCGATGCCGTAGTGCCGATCCTTCAGCCCTTTCATGAAGTCTTCCAGAGGCCTCCCTTAGATAACACAGGACCAAGCTACATCCTATCTGAAGTCTTGTAATTTCGTCTCCTTTTACATCTGTCCTACATCATGCGTTAGTTTCGATGTCCTGGTACTTGTTCTATGGTTCTCCGACTGAACCCCGCCGCCTGACACTGATGAAGTTTATCGAAGTGACGTCGGGTCGCAAAAATTCCCACGGCAAAGTCGCGACCCCGCCAAACAACCACCAGTTAGTTGTTCGCCATCAACCCTCAACCTCCCTTCCTCCCTAAATAAAAACTCTACTTCGAAACCTCGAACTTGAGCGAACGATGCCGGTACTTGAAACCATTACAAAAATCGGCCAGATGTATGCATGGTTTGACTGACGAGAGCGTAGCTCATCATAGTCTCAGGACTGCCTTCATCGGGCAAATCCACCCGTGCGAAGCAACTTCACGAATACCTCTCCAAGCGCATAGTAGACACCAAGTACCGACTACACCTCATATCCGACGAGTCTCTGTCAATATCTCGCACCGTCTACGACCTGAATCCATCAAAAGTCCGCGCGCACACTCGCTCGGCAAACGCCTCGGAAAAGGACGCTCGAGCCGCAATCTATGCCGCCGTCAAGCGTGTCCTGTCCGACAAGGATATCGTCATTCTCGATGGCCTGAACTATATCAAGGGGTGGCGGTACCAGCTGCATTGCGAAGCCAAGGCCGTTCGGACGCCGAGCTGCATCCTACAAATTGGTTGCGCGGTGGATAAAGCGAAGGAGGTCAATGAGGATAGGCTGCAGCGACAGCAGGCCGGCGCAGGAGAAGGTGCAAAGCCAAGCGAGTTCGATACGTCCTCTACGACAGAAAGCGGCTCCACGGAACCCTACGAACCCGGCAACTGGGAGAACCTCGTCTTTCGTTACGAGGAACCTAACCCCATGACTCGCTGGGATAGCCCCCTCTTCACGCTCATCTGGCAAGACGACCAACAGCAAGCTCAGAAGGTCTTTGACGACATGTGGGACGTCATCGCCGGCGAAGCCCGCAAGATCGTCCGTCCAAACCAATCTACCGTCCAGCGTGGTCGCGATGCGGGTGGCGATTACCTATATGTTCTCGATCGCGAAACGCAAGATATCGTCAAGCGTGTTATAGAAGCGCAGCGCGATAGCGAGGGTGCTGATGAAGTCCGGATACCCAAGGGTTCTGGCAAGGACGGAGACGATCTCGTTATAGATCTACCGGCGGGCAAGAAGGTTGGGTTACCACAACTCCAGCGCTTGAGGCGGGCGTATATCGGCTTGAATCGGGGTGGCATTGGCCTTGAGGCTGTTGGCAACATGGGCGCGGAGCGATTGAGGGAGACGTTTGTGCGATATCTCAACGACGCTTTCGAGAAGGATGAGTAGGTTGGGCGTTCTCGACAACAGTCGCAAGTGTAGGAGCGTCGAGAAGAGCTTGGGCATATCCACGAGTCGGCCTTCTGCCTCGTTTGGCAGCATCGTCAACCGCTACGGTGGGCCTTCAACGTCTGCCATGAAATTATGTGGAGTGGCTCATCATGTCGATTGCACGTTCGTTTTGAAACACGCACGAGGCAAGGCTTGCTACCAATACCGAGAATTGCACAGCTGAGGGCTCAACGATATCTGACCAAGTCTATAACCCAATGTTTGCTCTTTAGCAGGGTAACCTTCAACTTGCCGACAATGTTGTTACCATATCCTGAACGCGGAGGGAGCTACCCGACTTTCGCCTCAAACCCGTGTACAAGCTTTTTGGCGCGCCTCTATAAATCATTAGCGAGGCACACGTTGGACCCGCCTGGACACTATCGTCATTATCGCCGTCAGCGGTGGTGCTGGTTGAACGAAGTGCGGGTAGGTGAGCAGTGATATCGTCTGCATAGACACTTTTATATACAAGCCAATAGAGAGGGGAGGGTGGACATAATTTAGGATAACCTTCATAAAAAATTGGACTCATCTGATCTGGTGCTCATCTACCCGCCATATAAGCTTGTTTTTCTAGGTCTAGGTAAAGGGTTCAAAGCCGGGCCATTAATGTCCAATAATCGCAGCAGATGGCACAGGCTTCAACGCGTTGACCGTTGAGGGTAGTTAAGACTATCATGCGAAGCTTAGGCAGCTTCTGGTTGACATCTCCTCTAAGTAAGAGATTTTAATTTGATGGAATGCTTACATGATTTAAGAAAGAAAGAAAAATCAAAATGTAAAGTGCACGTTTGTCATCCAATTCGCCATCGTATTCCCAAGATGTGGTGATGAGTGCCTTCGGTTTTGGAGGAAGTAGTCAGGCACTATAACACCAACTAACATGAGCAAAGTCCTTGCGCGGCTCCAGCTGCCTACAGTATACTACTGTACGTACTTTGATGCGTAGGATAGCAGCGAGTGTGGAAGCTGGCAGAAGGTTCCACTGCCGGGAGCGACTATCAGCCAAAGTGGATACCAGACTTGGGGAGGTCCAGCCTGCAGTCGTCATTCTCCAGGTGCCTGCCTTCAACTTGCGTGACTGCATCATAATACCGCCTGGAAAGTGCCTGGAGAAACAGGGCCCCACCAGGTGGCACTGCTGAGCTCAGCGTTTGTGATTCATCGTTATTCCGCTCCGATAGCCCGTTTCTGGTGCTTTCATTGGCCCAGACTCGACGTTCTCAGTTGAAAGGCTGCTTGAAGCGGCGTGCTTGCAGGCGGCCCTGGCTTTGAAGGTGTCCTCTGCGGGAGCTCAAACCTTCTAACTCGTCGCCTCTCAGCAACCAACAACCTTTCTCCTCCATCTTCATCCCTCCACGACGAAAAACCACACCTCTCTTCCCCTTTCTCTCGTGTTTTCAAACCCTTCACGAATTTCCATTTTCCCTTCCCGTACCAGTACCCACGAGGCCTTGTTTTTCGGCTTTGGCTTTATCACAGCTCGACCGCTTCCCCTCCTTCGTCATTATCAAGCCAGTGCTTCCTCCGAAGCGAACATAAACCGACAACATGGCTTCCCAGCCCGAAGAGCATAAACCCCACAAGAAGGTTAACTTGGCGTACGTGCGATACTGAATCTGCCTCCGGGGTCTGTCATATATTGGGGTGCTAATGCGGATTTATAGCGATGCTTCTGGCGCCGAAGCCAAACATGTAAGTCTTTGTCGGCGTATCAGCTGCCCCTTCAGACAAAACTAACCCATTCGCAGGAGGACGATGTTGCGACCGCGATCCTCAAGAAGAAGAAGAAGCCCAACCAGCTTATGTATGTGGTGTTTTGATGTTTGTTTGAATGGAATGATGAGCTGACAAAACTAGGGTCACTGATGCCGTCAACGATGACAACAGCATCATTGCCCTCTCCGAGGCTACTATGGACCAGCTCCAGCTCTTCCGTGGAGATACCGTTCTAGTACGAGGAAAGAAGCGGAAAGACACCGTTCTCATCGTCCTTGCCGATGATGAGCTCGATGATGGTAGCGCTCGCATCAACCGAGTCGTTCGCCACAACCTGCGAGTCAAGCATGGCGACATGATCACCATCCACCCCTGCCCCGATATCAAATACGTCAGTATTTACCCGACGGGTTTTCACTCTTCTTATTCTTCAATGACTGACGCACAGAATAGGCCAAGCGCATTGCTGTTCTTCCCATTGCTGATACCGTCGAGGGTATCACCGGCTCTCTCTTCGACGTTTTCCTTGCTCCTTACTTCCGAGAGGCCTACCGGCCCGTTCGCCAGGGCGATCTTTTCATCGTCCGTGGCGGTATGCGACAAGTAGAGTTCAAGGTGGTGGAGGTTGACCCTCCAGAGTACGGTATCGTCGCACAAGACACTGTCATTCATTGCGAGGGCGATCCCATTGAGCGAGATGAGGAAGAGAACAACCTGAACGAGGTCGGTTACGACGACATTGGTGGCTGCCGCAAGCAGATGGCCCAGATCCGAGAAATGGTAGAGCTGCCTCTTCGCCACCCCCAGCTCTTCAAGTCGATCGGTATCAAGCCTCCCCGTGGTGTCTTGCTCTATGGCCCTCCCGGTACTGGTAAGACGCTCATGGCGCGAGCTGTTGCCAACGAGACTGGCGCTTTCTTTTTCCTTATCAACGGTCCCGAGATCATGTCCAAGATGGCTGGTGAGTCCGAGTCCAACCTACGAAAGGCTTTTGAGGAGGCCGAGAAGAATTCACCTGCCATCATCTTCATCGATGAGATCGACTCCATCGCCCCCAAGCGTGACAAGACCAACGGTGAGGTTGAGCGACGTGTCGTTTCTCAGCTCCTCACCCTTATGGACGGCATGAAGGCTCGCTCCAACGTCGTTGTCATGGCTGCCACCAACCGTCCCAACTCGATCGATCCCGCTCTTCGACGATTCGGCCGTTTCGATCGTGAGGTCGATATTGGCGTCCCCGACCCTACTGGCCGTCTCGAGATCCTCCAAATCCACACCAAGAACATGAAGCTAGGCGATGACGTCGACCTGGAGCAGATTGCCGCCGAGACCCACGGTTACGTTGGCTCCGATGTCGCAGCTCTTTGCTCTGAGGCTGCCATGCAACAGATCCGTGAGAAGATGGACCTCATTGATCTGGATGAGGACACCATTGACGCCGAGGTTCTTGACTCTCTTGGTGTCACGATGGAGAACTTCCGATTCGCTCTCGGCGTTTCCAACCCCTCCGCCCTGCGCGAGGTTGCCGTCGTCGAGGTGCCCAACGTCCGCTGGGAGGACATTGGTGGTCTCGAGGCCGTCAAGCAGGATCTCAAGGAAACTGTCCAGTACCCTGTTGACCACCCCGAGAAGTACCTCAAGTTCGGCATGTCGCCCTCGCGAGGTGTTCTGTTCTACGGACCTCCCGGTACCGGTAAAACTATGTTGGCCAAGGCTGTTGCCAACGAGTGTGCTGCCAATTTCATTTCTGTAAAGGGTCCTGAACTTCTCAGCATGTGGTTTGGTGAATCTGAGAGCAACATCCGAGACATTTTCGATAAGGCCCGAGCTGCTGCTCCTTGTATCGTCTTCCTGGATGAGTTGGATTCTATTGCCAAGGCTCGTGGTGGATCTGTCGGCGATGCTGGTGGTGCCTCTGACCGTGTTGTCAATCAGCTTCTGACCGGTAAGTTCTCCTTGACCAACGCTAAAAAGTGCGAATTACTAACTTGTACGCAGAAATGGATGGCATGACCTCCAAGAAGAACGTCTTCGTCATCGGTGCTACCAACCGACCGGAGCAGCTCGACCCTGCTCTGTGCCGTCCCGGCCGTTTGGACTCTCTTATCTACGTGCCTCTTCCTGATGAGGTTGGCCGTCTCAGCATCCTTCAAGCTCAACTCCGAAAGACCCCTCTTGCCAACGATATTGATCTTGGATACATCGCCTCCAAGACTCACGGCTTCTCTGGTGCTGATCTTGGCTTCATCACCCAGCGTGCTGTCAAGATTGCTATCAAGGAAGCCATCGCTTCAGACATCGAGCGCACCAAGGCTCGTGAGGCGGCTGGTGACGAGATGGATACGGATGAGGATGCTGAGGACCCCGTGCCTGAGCTGACCAAGGCTCACTTCGAGGAGGCTATGCAGATGGCCCGCAAGTCAGTTACGGACGTCGAGATCCGTCGCTATGAGGCGTTCGCTCAGCAAATGAAGAACGCCGGCCCCGGCGCTTTCTTCAAGTTCCCCGAAGCAGGAGCCGCCGCTGGTGATAGCGCTGATGGCGGTAACGCCTTTGGCGAGGCTGGCAACGATGACGACCTCTACGACTAAAGCTGTGATGGCTTGTCGGACACGGATTTGGAGTCTCTTGTATTCTAACATCGCTTCTTGCTTGCACATCTGCATTTGCCTCTTTTAACTAGCTAGTGAGTTTGGAGGGTATCCGCACTTTCTTACAGCTGGTGCTGCGATAGGAGTCAGTAGACCAGCATCTTTGTAGAGTCAAGAAGGGTGGGCAGCTTCGAAACCCGACAGACGTCTGCATATGCAGGCCGGGAAGTTGGCGAAACTGAAACACTTGCTCTATTGAGCAAGGTAAGGGATAGTATGACAAATTAGGTTGATAGAGGTCGAATTGATTCCCTTTGCCCTTCCACATCTGCAATGAAGCTCGGTTGATAATCAGTTAGTATTGTTGTACTGAACATTGCGTTCCAACGGGCGAAAATAGGTCGTTTTCCCAACCTTGAACAAATTGTCTTGCGGCGAAATGAAGGGAAAGATGTATTGATTAAACCAAGTAGTTCATTTATGTCACGCATATTCACAGACACATTCGTTTCGTCCATGTTATTCCTAGTGTCATTAATATGTTAACTGTGTACCTAGTAGTAAAATTTGTATCTTGTACTTTTGTGAGCTACAACTTGAATGAGCCAGCATATCTGCTGTCTTTAATCCTACCCTCAATATGCGTAATCCAAGTGTGTACTCCCGCGGTGTCTCGTGAGATGAAGCATCTAATATCGCTCGTCAAGACGAGATGAGTAGACTGGTCTGCGACGATACAGAGAAACGCGAGAAAGTACTATAACAGTAACGTGTGCGTTTTGTATGCGTGAGACGCGAGCGTACAGCTTATCGTTGGTATGCTCTGGCGCCCTTTCAAGAGTTGCTTTCCCCTTGATCGTTGAGAGGTGTTTGTATCGTATCATGGCTGGAGAAAGACGAGACGATCGGTGCCTCCAGCATCTTCTCACGATGCCTGCGTTGGCACTTCGCCGTCGCTATGTGATAGCGCTCTTGCCGTCCGCTCCCCCTTAGCTTGCTGAGGGCGTCTTCCTAGGCGGTACCATTCTCCTCTACGTCGCACACAGCCTCGAGGCTCTCGCGTGTTACGCGCAGCGCCTCGTCTATAACTGATTGGGGAACGGCGAGATTGGGCTTTTCCCCATCCGAGCTGCCGTTGACCCTGGAAGCGTCGCCGTTAGTGGATGATTTCCCGTTGGCGCTAGAACTGGCAGGGTTGAGGGCGGAATCGTGGCGGACGTCTTCGAGGACGCGGCGGAGGAGGGCAGGGAATGTCGTCACTTCGCCGGAGCGGAGGAGATTCAGGGCGTGGTTTTGGATGGCGGTGGGCCAGTCGGTTTGATGGGCGTGGAGAGCGTGGAGGAGCGTATCTTGGATTCTGCAGCACTACTCAGTCAGATATGTCCATTGGCAAAGTCGATGAGACGGTAAGCACGGGGTCCAGTATTCAGTACGCACTTGGAAACATGGCCGTCGCGTAACAGGACGGTGTTAATCTGGGAGCGCAGGTCTGGATCGAGTGTCGCGGGGGAGTAGTTCGCGGCGCTTGAGGGCACCTTGACAGGTGTTGAAGGCGTCTTGGACATGATGACGATGTGAGTACCGGGCAGAGATGAAGCTGTTGGCTGCGCTAGTACAAGGCTGGTGATGCTGCGCGTGATGTGTGGACGTGGCCAGCCCAGCGTCCTCTCGCAATGCGATGAGGTTGACCAAGTCAAAGAACGTGTGGGTGTTATGCGCGCGCGTGTCGGGGCAGCCGTTGCCGAAGGCTGAGATATCTTTCGGACTTATTATCGAAAGTTTTGAGATGTAGCCGGTAATTCTCGCGCGAGAAGCTTGAGTTGTATGTGGGCGTGATGGATGGTCGCAGCAATGGTGGTGCTGTTGGTTCGAATGCGCCTTGTCGATGATCTTCCTATATCAGCTACAAGATTAGTGTCCATTCGCGAAGGGAGATGATGTCCGGGGAAGGAGAAAAAAAACATACCACTTGAAACGAGGAGAGAGAAGAAGAAGAAAAGACACCAATGCCAGGATATGAAATTGGAAACCAAGATGGCAAGGAGAGTTACCGACTACAATTACGCTTTTCCCAAGTGGCAAGGCTGAAGCTTTTCGGTCAAGGGATGTTTTTCGGTGTTGCGCAAGGCTGAAGGCTAACACCTGACAAAGCGTGTCTGGGGGAGTTTGGTTCGTTGGCTCCTCGTCCAGTCTCAGCAGAGAGGAACCAAGAGGGAAGCCAGCCGCGGTGGCGGAGGGAGTGGGGAAGGGGTGATGACCCGGGGAAGCAGGAGTGGGTGGATATCGCTGATGTGGGGCCGCCCTGACGGGAGACGGAAGCGGAAGCGGAGGGTCATAGAGGGCGGAGGACGGAGGACGGAGGACGGAGGACGGAAGAACAAGGAGACTACCGCTCTTGACGGATGTACAGAGCACAAGCTTGTGGTTTGATGTGGTAGCTGAGTTCCGATATTGTAGAGCGACCAACGAAAGTCATGTAGTTGCCGATGATAGTCAAACAGTGGTCTATTAAGTACTATATAGCCGTGAACTAATGATTCAGATAACTCTCAGTACTTCGCATGTGTGGATCTCTAAACTACTACACTCTGTAGTATCTAGTATTTTTACTTGCATAATGATGTTGTAGAGCTACGACGGCCCTAGTCGCAAGTGAGTGGTTACTACTCTACTCTGTATGTCCCGATGATCGGCCGGCATTGCAACAGGACAGTGCCGTATCCATAGCAGTGAGAAGACTCCTAACATAAGCCTTACCTAGCGGCATCTATACATCGTCTCAGCCGAGGTGTCCCTTAAGCCCCCATATCGTTGATTCTGCTGCAGGAGTATTCCTGCAGCTATTAAGGCCATTACAAGGGCGAGGTTCAGTTACAAAGCAAAAAGAGATAAAAGAGCTTTATAGGAAGGCAGCGGCAACGTAAAGCCTATATAGAAGCAAATTTGGGTGAAGTAGTCAAATTACGGATGTGGTGTAATATGTAATGTATCTCTTTGTAAATCTCAGAATTGCTAGGACTCCTATCACTATATAAATTAGGTAGTGGCTGGTGTACTATTTATTTCCTGTATTTTAATTGATTTAGCACCCTGATCGTGACTTGACCTGAGTCTTCGCACAGTTGAGGAATACACGGCTCACTGTTTCAAACTTTCTAGGCTCCCCGTACCAGAATAACACCCCCCCCCCCCGATCAGGCCAAGTGAATGCGTTACGCGAAATCTTGCCCCACCAACACGACTTCCGTAACGTCAAGATCCACTCCCTCTCACCAAGTGCCTTCTGCCCACGATGGCAGATCAGTTGCGATCCGATATCATCAAAGCAAATCCTATTGGGAGCGGTCTCTCTGCCTTCCACGATCGTTTCAATTCAATCTGGAAAGATGCAGGCTCTGTCCGTGACCAGCATACGCTAGACTGGCTTGTCAAAGAAGGCGGGCAAGAACACTTGGCTACCGGCCACTTCATTACTCTTCATTTACTGACTGTTCTACAGACCTCCAAAATCTTGCTCTTTTCCTTGTATTAGCACTTCAAGTTCTTCCGGCTTCTCGATTACTCCGGTCCAGCAGCGGAAGAGCATTTTTTGGCGAATTGTCAACTCTAAACACGAAGATTACCAGCGACGACTTCGATCTCCACCGAACGAAACCCCTCCTGAAAGCAGCCCTTGCCGTCAACCCTGATGACGAATCGATTTGGCGTCAAGTCAGCAATCTTGTCGTTGAAGTCACCCCGCCTCCCCAAGCGATAGCCTCCTCACTTCAACAAACACCCTGGCTGCATAACACAAGCAGTTTTGCGAACTCGTCCGAACACGGCAGATATGTAGATGATATACTGAAAGAGGAGCTCGGCACTATGTATGTCGGGCTCCCTGGCTTTCGAGACGCATATTTTGGAGGTGTACATGGACTTGAGGCCGCATCTAAGGAGTTTTTCGATCAGTGCTGCCTCGATGGTAGCGATCCTTCTTTCCAAGACGGCTGGCAGGGATGGCCACAGGACGCCAATGAGAAAAACGTGCTGGAGTGGCTTGGGGGTTTTATTGAGAAGCTATCGGTGTTCGTCGACGCCCGGCGGTCAAATGCAATACATCAGCGAAGGCTTCTAGCAGAACCCAACAAGCCGATACACGGTTCCACAGCAGAGCGAAAACTGGATGTTGGGTTCGTCAACCATATCAAGGCCGGCCAAGGGTATCGATTCCACTGGAAGCAGGTACTGGTGCCCGGAGAACTCAAGAGCAACCCGTCTGCCGACACAGCCCCCAAGGCGTGGCTCGACCTTGGGAGATATGCAAGGGAAGTGCTCGCTGCACAGGACACCCGACGCTTTGTTCTGGGCTTTACACTCTGCGGATCCCTCATGAGGGTGTGGGCATTTGACCGGCTTGGAGCTATCGCGTCAGAGCAGTTCGACATCAATAAAGATGGGTTGCAGTTTGTGTCTACGGTACTCGGGTTTCTTTGGATGGATGAAGAAGCCCTGGGGTTCGATCCGACAGTCATGACATTGAATGACGAACGCTTTATCGAGATTGAGCGGAACGGTTCTGTGGAGAGGATTGTTATTGATGGGATCATCCTACGAGCGCGCTGTATAGCTGGCCGGGCCACGACTTGCTGGAAAGCCCACCCTAAGGGGCACCCAGAGACGCTGCTTATTGTCAAAGATTCATGGCAATATCCTGAACGTGAAGAAGAGGGAGACCTCTTGCGTGAGGTAATGGATAAAGGTGTTGTAAATGTGGCCCGTTATTATCACCACGAAACGGTCCAGGTTCATGAGACAAGAGATGATGTCTGGAGCAATATTCGTCACAGGCTAGACATCACCACAGCAACAAACAACCATCCAGGACGCCAATCATCAACAAGCAATATAGCAAAGGATGGTCCACGAAAAGGCCGCAGCAGCACTAGCAGGAAGCGGTCGTCTAGCCAAATTAATTCTGCTTTGCCCCCAAGCAAGCGGTCTTGCTCTGTATCTCTGACAAAGACCGCCAGTGCACCGCCAAATCGGGTTCGTCGGCGCATCATTACCCTAGATTACGGCAAGCCTATCTACAAGGCAAGCTCTCGATCAGCGCTACTTGCTGCCCTGATAGGCTGTATTGAGGGACATGAGTCTTTGTATAAGGCAGGCATCCTCCATAGAGACATTTCTATCAATAATCTCATGATCAATGAGGATAGTAGCAATCCATCCTGGCCTGCATTCCTGATTGACCTTGATCTTGCTATTCGGGAGCAACGAGAATGTTCTTTGGGTGCCAAGGGCAAGACAGGCACGCGGGCCTTTATGGCTATTGGCGCGCTGCTAGGTGAGCAGCATTCATTTATGCATGACCTAGAGTCGTTCTTCTGGGTGCTGTTCTGGATATGCATTCATTATGATGCGAATAGCAAAGATATTGGGCCAACTGGGTTTGACAAGTGGAATTACGAGTGCGATAACACGTTGGCTGAGCTCAAAATGGGCGTGGTTGCTGACGAGCAATATTTCCAACAAAAAGCTACGGAGAACTTCACTTCGTACTACCAGCCGTTAGTCACATGGGTCAGTAAACTGCGGAGGGAGGTATTCCCTAATGGTCGCAAGTGGAACAGGTCACTGCCAGAACTCTATTCCTCGATGAAGGAGATCCTTCGTAACGCACAGAAGGATCCAGAGGTGCTAGCAGACGGATAACATTGTACGAGAAGCGCGAATAGGTCCGAGGTCTTATTTCATATGCCGGCTATTTATATCTCGCTCAGTTTAGGGTGCCCCGATACTGTGCCTAAGGGTCCGGTCTCGCCTGAGGCTCATTGGTATCGAGGAAGACGGCTGTCAGCCGAATCACGTATATGATGGTGGGTATGCTGTGCGCAAGCTCCCACTCGTGACTGATGGCTTCCTGTGTGAACTTGTTCACAGTTTCGTTATCAAGGCGGCGAATTTCATACTGTTAAACCGAAACCTGTGGTATGACTTGATGTCTTGATTAAATTGAGTGATGATCTATCTGGCCTGCTTCCCCTCATGTTGAGTAGTTATCCTTGCGCTATTCCTATTTGAGGTGTGATCTAGTCAGGTGACTTTCCTTTCATCCATCTGAGCTTTAATTGGTCAAAACGCCCTTCGTGTCATCACATGACATCTCTGGTTCAACAAGAGGGCAGCCCACTAATTTCATTACTAGTCGAGTCTCTTCTTGCGTCCGCTGGTGAACTTCACCAGCGTTGCCGATCAGGGCCTAAACTCAACCTTGCAAAATCCAGAGTCACTGATAGGGAGATGCGATGCATCTCCAAGGCGAAAGAAAGAAGTGAATGAATAGCAGCGCGAGTCCCAGCCACATGGAGAGAGTTGGCTCACATAAAACATTGACCCGGAATCTGTGATCGAACCGTCTCTGCAAAGATTGGAGAGTGCCTACCGTCTGGCTGAATATTTTACACTTTACACCAAACGATGCCTAGTGTAGCTGATTGATACCCAAATGGCCAGTTTCGACCTAGTCGACACCGTGACAGCTGCTGGGAGTGATACGGCCGCTATTGCTGCAGAGGCGACCAGGGATCAGATCGGTGATAAACGACCTGTCACTTCTGAGTCGGCGATGAAGGGCGTTTGATGTTCTGGACGTAGTTATTGGCCAGTAATCCCGGAAGCTGGCTTAATGGGATACCATTTCGGCGGATCCGAGGACAGGCAGAGCTCCACCCCCTCAACGAGTCTGAGCACGCGACGATGTCGGAGGGAGAAGGTGCAGACGAACAACAATCCGCCAGCCAACGGATAACCGACTGCACGAGCCAGTTGAGGAGAACGTTAGGAGAGGTAGAAGAAGAAGCAGGAAAAGAACCCGATTTGCCGCTTGAAATCTGGTGAGATGTCGGAGAGGAAACAGCACTATCGATGCCGGCCGTGTGAGCAAAAGGCGGTCTCGAACTATGAACCACTTGGACGTTGACACGGAGTACAGAGCAGGAAACTTACTCACCTCCCCCGGCAGCGCAGGTGAGATTTACATACAACGGGCCCAAGGTATCGGGCTGTGTCATTCTTGATGGTATTCCTTCATCTTGCGAAGGAGGGAGTTCTGCTCTTGGTGTTGGGGGGGGATGCCATCTTCAACATTTGGGCTAATGATCGAAAGAGAACGAAGGACGGAGGCTTGCTTGCTTCCTGCGCGTGAAACTTCAACTCTGTGCAAGTCTCGGCACCACCAACGCATGTACTAAGGACTCGGTATCACCAAGAATTCGATGTTTCTTTGCGACAATATAACCCCTGCTTGAAGCCAAAGAAGTACATGCCACGCCGGCTCATCTTGCTACCTACCTCGTTACTAATAGGGAGATGCCACGGAGGTCATGCGACCGTGTCCCGCCCTAGCCTTGCCCCGGATCATTTGGGACTTACCAGCCTTCGGGCAAAGTGACAAAGACGATACGAACGAAATCGAAGAAGGGCAAGGTGCTGTCGACTCACATCTTATAGGTGACGTACGATCAAGAAGCTGACTCGCTTGAACAGTAGCTGGATGACTGGGCCCTTAGGTGACCGGACTATCGATCTGCGGTTTGTTCATCTCAGGCAAGCGGCTCTTGAAAGATAACACTTACTACGTAGTAAAGGCGACGGTCGCCGACACTAGGATTGTTCGACGAGGTCCGTCCTCGCAGCCTGGGAGGCTAACTTAGTAGTTAGCACCCTGGCTCGCTGTACTTACTCGTGGCTCCCGCAGAGCCACGAATGCATACCGACGGCTGCATTTCTGGCTTGCATTAAAGTCCATTGACGGGCCAAGACATCTCGAATAGAGGATGGACAGCAAATGGACCACGGTCACCAAGACACAATCTGCTCCAGCGGCCTGCAGCAGCGCCCATGCAGCCCTGTAGGCGGTGAGTGACGCTTCAGCTCCTTGATGACGAAGTAACTATGATCGGTTCGACGTTGATTGCTTCGATTTGGCAGTTACCACATACCGCCTTCGCGAAGAGCTTGGGGCTGCTATTCCCATATGCAAGCGCACCTCCGCCGAAGTGGTTGCATTCCACTCAGATGTACTGGTTGGTTTGCTACGCTGCATGTGGCAACTTTCAGCGAGAAGATCCATGGCCATCCTTCTACTCAGCATGTCATGACACGTTCGGGTAACAACGAATCCATGAGCTGTGTGTGCCAAGCTTTGTCATCGTTAAACACGCAGTCAGACGCGTGGATGCATCGCGCATCAGGCATCGCACATCAAGCATCGCACATCATCTCACTGCCGTGCGGTGGGGGTGCTCTAACGGGTCTCGGAACCTGGTGGGCGGGCGATTCGCCAATCGACGAAGATGCATGTTGTTGTCTCTTTCCTCACTCACTGGACCTGCAGCAGCGTACAGTACTAGTGAGATCGACTACTTGATAGAGTAGGTCTCGATTGTGGTTGCCCAAAGCTCTTGAAGTGGCCTATGTGCAGCTCCGCTCGAATCCGTTGGCAACTCTAGTCTACTTCTTACCACTGTAGATAGCACGAATGGGTGGTACGAACGAACTGAACTGCAGCTCTATCGAGTCAGTGAACCTGGGCCGGTAATACATACCTCAACCACTCTCATCAGTGACCGAACGGGTTTCAAGTCTGCATGCCACTGGTAACAAGCGAAGCGAAGGCGCCAGGCGCTACCGATTTGACGCAGCATAGCGGAGGATATGCTCGAGAAAACGACCTCCTGACTCGAGGCCATCTGACCGACTCGATTGACAGCAACGGTCCAAGCAAGCCGTCAACGGCTTTAATCGGGTATCACGAAACGCAATAGCTTGTCTAGCGGGCTTGATTCTTAACGATCCTAGCCAGCAATTGAACGTAATGCATAGCCAGATGATGCTGTCGTTACGTCTTCGTTGGGACACCCACCACAAACCCACATTTTACCACTCAGCATGCACCTTGACGCATCTCGCATAGTTCAGCTCCTCGCCCTCTATCTAAAGTGAGTGGCTACTGCTACAGCTCCAACTCTGAAGCCCATCTTTTCGGATCACTACTCCGAGATGCTGGCCCACTCCCGTGTAATCCTTGGAATTGGGTGGCCAATTAGCAGCTCGGAGAGGACTGACGTTTATATCACCCTGGAATTTACTGACGCGGCCTCAATCAAAAACCCAGAACTTCCCCTATCCTATCCAAAAAATCGGAGTATTTTTATACTTGTTCCCTACACCCAGCGTCTCCGACCTTTCTATTTTAGCCTGCACTTTCTGGGGGGAGGACGGCGATCCTCACTGGCTGACGGATCCAAATCTACCGGAACCTCACCTGAACCGGACTTCACTTAAGTTGGGTCATTTCCCTAAAAATACCTGCTAATTTTTGACACTAGAATCAACATTGCCCAGTCCGGAAAATGGGCCCCATCCACCCCCCCTTCTTTTCAAGATCGACGTCCATTATTCGGAACCCTCCACTCCAAACGACTGACCCCATTAGAACTGGACTGCAGTTGCGAGATCCTGTTATTTTTGGTCACCCGTATCCTCTTGATGCTGAGGAACGGGCGCATCTGGCATCTGACAGCTGAGATTATCTGATTAGCTCGCACGTCGGCATGACATCCCTTCATTTCTTGCTCGCACCTCACGTTGGGCTTCTCTTTTACCTTGCTCTTTGCAGGCTGGTACGTCGTATCTGGAGGGGCTGGCTTGCTAATGTCATCTGTGACTGGTACGTGGTGTCGTAGATGAACCATTACGAGCTATACCAAGATGAATATTCCTCCATACTGTACTCCGTACTATGTGAGTAATACGGGAACGCCAGTCAAAGACCCATTCTTGTGGCTATGCCTCGCTTCTTTGCTTTCTCCAGTGACATCAAAATCTCAGCGGCTCTGTTAAACGTCCGACCCAGCAGGCTCGAGGCTCGCTCGATATTTAAGACTCGAAAGAGAAGAAACGGGTCCCAAGTATCCACGAGAGAGGATGCCCCAGAAGAGACCCTCTTTGGATTTCCCCGCCACCCCGGTGACGCCCCACCGTAGGGTACGTGTGCGCGTGAGTGCGTGCGTGTGGTGTGGAAGTATTCTTGGTGCATACGTGTTATATCGAGCCTTAGGACTTTTGTTGTGTAGAGCAAGTAGGATAGTTCGATCTGCACGGCATATTGATATATAAGAGCACAGGTGAGTATAGGTTTGAGGGATTGTACTCGGGCGAGGACAAAAGTTCAAAGACGGAGCTGGAGTTGCATGTAGGTGCAGTCTGCTATACCGCTATATAAATAAGATATTAAACAAGGAGAAGCCTGATGGTTCACAGGGCGCTGGGGAAACAGAACCGGGGGTATCGAGAAAAGAATATTAACAAAAATACGGAATCTCTTCTAGTAGTAGATTGAGCCACCAAGTTCGGTATTGTACTGGCTCATCTCGTATTGCTATTGGTAACTTACTTTCGTTTATGACTATTCGGTGTGCCATGCTCTTCTTTAACGACGGTGGGGAAGTGCAGCGTCAGCTGGAGTGGACATAGGCGACAAGCAATAGCTGTAAGCCAAGAGCGACCTTGACCCTCCGTGTTCGCCTCACAGGCTGCCTCTGCCCATGCGGGGGGGGGGGGGGATCGGATGGTGATATCGACATGCTGGAGAGTGCTGCGGCATCCAGAAGATGGGAACCAAAGTGAAGAAGCGTCAGGACTGATCTTGGTGGTATTTATCAACCTGCATTGGCTTTGGAACCTCACGTCCACCATCGAAAGAGTACGACAACGCATGCTGCCTGTCCCTTGTGCACCACCCACCTCGATGCCAGCTCTGTTACTCGATGCCTGAGTCGTCGGCAAAGCACGCACCCAGACGCTGCCGTGCACCGTACGTCCCCGTGCGACAGCTACAGCGCTGTACCTGTGCCACAGCTCGGCGCAGCACCCCAGNNCCTGCACCTGCTGTTGCTCGCGCTTGTACGTCCTTGGCTTGCGCGTGTGGGTTGCGGGGCCCGGTCGCCGCTCGAGGTTCGACGAGTGAACAAGTCCCGAGCACAAGGCAAAACAAGGGTTCCAAAGACTTAGACCGGCCGACAGAACGCCTCAATTCGGGGCCCTCGAGACTTCTTTCGTTCCTCCAAAATATCCAAACCTCGTGCCCTTTCTTTTTTCCATCCCAACTCACCCTGCACGCTGCTTCACTCGTTTCTCTCTTCCTCTCTTCCTCTCTCTTCCTCTCTTCTCTACGTCACCACGTTCTCGCCAATCGCTTCGGGCAGGGGCAATGGTTCGACCGCGGTGATTGCCCTTTCAACTCTAGTTACTCCCATCTCTCTCTCGACTCGCTCCATCATCTCCATCATCTCTCTGAACCTGCCGCCCATCTCCCCTTACCTCTCCTCTCGCCTCGAACCCGATCTCGATTGCTCCTATTCTCCCTCCCATGGGCCGCCACTCGTTGTTTCGACGCCGCTCACCTACGCCAACTCCGCCATGCTGCCCGCCGACGACGACATGCCTCTCGCCGACGGTGGCTCCCGACAAGATGGCCCTTCCCTCGTCGACATAATTCTCCGAAAAACACAATATCTCTACGCCCTCATCCTACTCGTAGCGTTCATCTCGTGTGCCGCTTGCTACAGTGTCGCCAATGCCAAGAAGGAGGAGGACCTCGTCCAACCAACAGTCAAAGGCCCTGGAGGGAAGCCACTGCCCATTACCAAGAAGAAGCGGCCTCGTGCCGATGGCTCCCGTAAGATCGGACCCGGCTTTGGCCGTACCGCTAAAAACGCCTTTCGCTACCTCGCCGCCATGGTGTTTCTGAGTTACAGCGCCAGCGCCTCTGCCATGTTCTCTCATGCATTTCGGCACGATGATCCTTACCGCTGGTCCAAGGAAGGCCTTGCCTGGGCTGGCGAGTGGAGTGTGGTATGTATCCGTCTGCACCGTGCGCCAAACAATCAGCTGGCACAACATCTTTACCCCGATACTGACTTACCCTTGCTCTAGGTGCACGTCACCGGTGCCCTTTTCTTTTATCTTTACATCCTGATCTCTTTATTTGACTGGCGCAAAGGCCCCAATGTCGTTCATCTCATTGTCTGGGTCTTGGGTCTTGCAGGGGAGCTGATCATGGCTTCAACGACTTTCATCGCTGCTGCTGACTGTCACTTTTTCCGTTCCGTACGAAACGGTGAATCGAAGGACGACGGAAACTGCATCGACTATTGGATCAAAATCGACCTGATCCTCTATCTCATCCGTATTCTTCACCTAATCGCTGCCATTGGCATTTTCGTCATGGCCTGGATTCAAAAAGTACGATGCGCCGACCACAAGGTCGAGGAAGGCCAGGGCCAAGGCCAACCTGTCGAATCGACTCCGTTGCTTAACGGACACCGTAGATCTTACGATGCTCAAAACGGCACTTCGAACGGTACTTCAACTAACGGGCGAGAATCCAATGGTCGAGAATCCGTCAGTCGGAGATCTCGTGGTCGAACCTTGTCCAGCGCAAACAAGCCTGTCGGCACCTCTCGTAAGGATGAGCAGGCCGCATTTTACCGACCCGAGAAGCTCCCGCACAAGACTTGGTGGGAATACCTGCGTGGATATTCGCTCTTCTTTCCCTACCTGTGGCCTAAAGATGCCGTCAGGTTACAGGTTCATGTCCTCATCTGTTTTGGTCTTGCTGTCCTACAACGACTAGTTAACGTGGCTGTGCCCAACCAAATCGGTCGCGTCGTTAACAAGCTTGAAAGAGTCATAGTTGACGTTTCTCACGGCGAACCGGTCACCACTGACAACTTTCCCCTGAGAGACTTCTTGATCCTGGGTGTTCTTTGGATCCTACAGGGACAGTCTGGACTTCTGGGGTCAGTACGATCCCTTCTCTGGATTCCCGTCTCTCAGTACTCGTACCGCGGTTTGACCACAGCGGCCTTTAACCACGTTCACTGTTTGAGTCTCGATTTCCATCTCTCGAAGCGCACCGGCGAGGTTCTCTCAGCACTCAACAAGGGTTCAGCTATCAACCAGTTCCTGGAACAAGTCACTTTCCAGGTTTTCCCGATGCTCCTCGATCTCTTCCTCTCAATCTATGTCTTCTACTATCAGTATGGAGCGCTCTATGCCGAAATCAACTTGGTTGATACATGCTGGTATCTCTACATGACGATCAAGATGGCCTCGACGCGGGCAGATCAGCGTCGCGAGATGACGAATGCTGATCGGGAGGAGGAAGCTGTGAAGAATGACTCGATTTCTAGTTACGAAACGGTCAAATATTTCAATGCGGAGGAGTTCGAATCGAAGCGGTACCAGGACAAGGTTGGAGTTTTTCAAAGGGCCGAGGCACAAGTGCAGATGGGTATGGTTATGATGAACATCTGCCAGACTGTCGTCTTCAACCTGGGTAGAATTCTTGCTGCTCTAGTATGTGGCTGGCAGGTGGCGGTTGGCATTCGCACCACTGGCGACTGGTTCACCATCGTTTCTTACCTTACTCAGCTTCAAGGTCCACTCAACTTCTTCGGCACCTTTTACCGTACGGTGCAGCAGGCAATGATCTCGGGGGAGAGACTGCTTGAGCTTTTCAAGATTCAGCCTACCGTTGTCGACTTGCCCCACGCCGTTCCGCTCGAGGACTTCCGAGGTCACATTCGCTGGAATAACGTCAGCTTTTCGTATGACCGCCGGAAGCCTGCTCTGCGAAACATCAGCTTCGAGTGTCCACCTGGCACGACGACGGCTTTTGTTGGCGAATCCGGTGGAGGCAAGTCGACATTGTTCCGCCACATGTTTCGTTACTACGACTGCGACGAGGGTTGCATTGAGCTCGATGGGAAGAACGTCAAGGATCTAACCATCAATTCCGTGCGGCGTCACATTGGTGTCGTACCTCAGGATACTACGTTGTTCAACGAAACCCTCATGTATAACCTCAAGTATGCAAACCCAGAGGCTACTGACGAAGACGTATACACCGCGTGCCGCGCTGCCAGCATCCACGATCGCATCATGTCGTTCCCGGACCAGTACGCCACATGCGTCGGTGAGCGGGGACTACGGCTCAGTGGTGGCGAGAAACAGCGGGTGGCCATTGCTCGAACGATTTTAAAGGATCCTCGAATTATCATGCTGGATGAGGCTACATCAGCTCTGGACTCTCACACCGAGCAAGAAATCCAAGACAATGTGTGGAACATAGGCCAAGGTCGCACGCTGCTTATCATTGCGTGAGTTCAAACCCCCCTCTCACCACATCCAACATCTGACATCGTGCTAATCTTGCCATCTTAGGCATCGGCTATCCACCATCACCCACGCTGATCAGATTATTGTCCTCAACTCAGGCGCTATTGTTGAAAGGGGTACCCACGAGGAGCTCCTTGCAGCCAACGGCCGATATGCTTCCATGTGGGAGAAGCAGATCCGAGCCGAGCGCGCCCTTGATGTTGCACGAGAGGCCCATCTTAAGGCTGCCAGGGCCGTTCGACGAGCCAATATGGCCGGTAAGAAGAAGTCAGAGGCGCCTATCGATGGTTACACTAGTCTTGCATCATCAGCATCTCTTTCTGGCAATGCCACTGGGTCGAAGGGAGTAGCGGGGGAAGAGACTAACACTTCGTCGTCGTCGTCGTCATCCGACGCCGAATCCAGCCATACCTAAGAGGCAGCTTACCACTGCTGCACTGGGATGTGCATCCGTATTTCGCCACGGAATATGGATTCTCTATAAACAACTACCATATTCACAAAGCCACATTTTTCTCTGACCGACTTCTGCTTTTTACTTGCTTCAGCCTATGAAACAACACGATTCACGTTTACTGGATTCGCAGGAGGTTCACTGGCATCAAGAATGCATCGGATCGGCGTTTAGCGTTATTCTTTTAATCTCTCACTGAAGAGATAAATCTATCGGACCCTTTTATTGCACAGTCCCGCCTAATTCTATGGTCTCGAAACCAACACTGGCACTCCACTATGCCTGGGGTTGGTTCGAGATCAGAACGTTTCTTTACTGGGCCCAAGCAAAACAATTTCTGCACCTTTTGAGTGTCAAGAACTTGAAGCGTTTTACCACTTGTTTATTTCGATTGCGTGTTGTCGATAGACGGAGGAATGCACATGATCCTACAGGAGGGGGGGGTCCCAAGTTCTGAGTTTCAGTCAAAATCTTTCATTGCTATCGAAGCCAGCGTGAAGTGCTCGGCTGGGCTGGATTGCAGGATTAGGGATAAACGGAGTTAGCGGATACCATGTTTCTTTCTATTTTAGTTTTGGTTCGAAGAGCTGGCGGATCTGTCCGCAGGTAAAGGATGGGGCTATTCGGAGCTGTCGCTCTAAGGACCCCGCAGCCGACATAATGCATTCAACAATGACTAGCTGAGGATATTCGAAGCGTGATTGCTTGGAACCTGAGCAGAGAAGACTGAATTGGAGCGCCTGAGATGCAAGAGGACATCAACAAAACACGAGGCTACTAGGCCTTTAGACAGATGGACCGCTCATGCGGGAGGAGGACTAGCCAAGGGGAGACTTACTCTGCACATGTCGAGGCTGGAAAATCAAAACGGTTGCTTTCATTAAACAAACCATCACCATCGTCACTACGTTTCCAGCGAGGGAGCAAGAACATATGGGTATTATGCCGTATCTACCCAACACACGTCTAGCAAATCACGGCTTGCTTGAACAAGCAAAGCGATGCAATTTTCTACTCAAACTTAATGATCGGGACACTGCTAGCAGACATCGTCTATAACCGATACTGTCAAACAAAATAACCATTCCATAAGCTGATAGGTTGAAGCTATTGCCACTCCGTGTCATCAGGTTAGTTGTTTTCCATCTACCACGACGAAAACCCGGGTTCGCATCATCTATATCTGGGATCATTTCCGGTTCTTAGCAAACAGACAAACAGTTGACGAGATTGCCGGAACAGGACAGAATATGCGAGTGGTCTTGTTACCAGTACACGTTGAAGAGCCGAGCGCACGACATGATGCGAACAGATCGTTGAGCGGTCGAGAGTGCATGCCACTGCCGCGTGGAAAGTGTGACGAGACCTGTGCATCTTTGCCATGATACACAGAAATGACATAGGACGTCGTCTGTGGCGCCCAGTTGGAGACGAGAACACGGGAAGCCCGTCGACGTTGGTTGTTGTTGTTTTCAAGTAACATTGTGGGATTATTATAGTAGTTTGTACAAAAATGACTTGGGTAGTATAATGTACATGAAATTATTAAGAAGAGGCCTTTCCCCAATGCATTGCCGTGGTCGTTATTTGAATAATACATTACTTCGTCCCATGCGTCGAGTTCACCCATTCGGCTACTCCTCTGGATTTCAAACCAACTATTCGATTTTGTGAAATCGCCGGGCGTTGGTGTTGGTGTTGGTGTTGGTGATGATGATGGTGGTGATGGTGGTGATGGTGGTAGTGTTGTCGTTATTGTCGTTCTGATTCGGAAACTTGAGCTTTCCTTGTTTCCACAGCTCATCTGCTTCGTTTACGAAATTCGACATTTTAGCTCTTGCCATTTTGGGTGAGCTTGCCATTGGCATTGCCGTTGGCGTAACCGGTGGTGTAGCCGTTTGCGCGGCCGTTGGCGAGGCCATGAGCCTCTCCGTTGACCTTGATCTCGGGAATCTCTTCATCCTCGTCCTCGTCCTCGTAGTCGGATCGGTCATCGTCGAGCTCGTTCTGTGCTACGAAGCGCCAAGCGATGCGGGCGATGCACCAGAGCCAGAAGAGGTTGAGCGCCTGGAGGGAGGAGAGCAGGACGGTGGTGATGACCTGGCTGATGCGGCACTTGTACTGCTGCGTCTCCCAGTTCAGCTCGAAAGGTCCCACGGTTTCGAACTCGGTGAGGAGAGACCAGATGATCTTCAGGTTGATGATGTGACGGAGATAGATCCAGACGCCCATGAACAGGGCGAAGTATGGACCGACGTAGGGGAAATCAACGTAGTTGAGCGTCTTGGAGGTGGCGAGGAAGAAATCACTAATGTCGTGGGTAGTGTAGACAGCGATGCCGATGTAGGTGAAGTGGAAGCGGTAGCTGAGGCCGATAAGCGCAAGGCTCACGACGTGGTGACCGACGAGTTCCTTGAAATCCTTGCGAGGTTTCTCCATGCCGAGAACGAGGACGATGGCCTGCTGGGCCCAGTACGCGGCCTGAAAGAGGTAGTAAAACTTGACAGGGGCTTCGTGGGTGCGGTGGGGGAAGCCCTCGTACATGCCGGTAGTGTTGAAGTACCAAACAGGAGTCTTGCTCATGACGTAGAGGCCAGCAGGGCCAAGGACGGCGAAGTAGACGGCCGTGTACATCTGCTCCATGAAACGAGCCTGCTTGGCGCGGCTTAGGCGACAATAGCGGGCGAGGGGTCGGAGAAGCTCCTGCATGATGAACTCGCGAGTGAACGAGAGCACAACAGTGTAGAAGGAGACGAAGGCGACGTCCCAGAGGCCCTTGCCGTAGTGAACGGGCGCATCTGGGTTCTCGGGGTCCCGCGGCAGCTTGTAGGAGAGGAAGATGAAGTAGTGGAGAGGATTCGACTCGGTAGGATTGATAGCGTAGCCGGCGGCGAGCAGAAGAAGGATGACGGCCGGGAGGACAAAGGTGTGCTTGATCATGGTCTGGCGAGCTCGAGCGACCAGGCCCTGCGCACGACGGCGCTTCGAAGACTTCTTATGACCGTCCTACGAGCCAATTGTCAGCGACCGAGGACAAGGTTACAACACGAAACGAAAGGAAACAAAACAAGACGAGTTGAGCTCGATTGGACTGAACGAACCTTTCTGTTGTGGTCGGCGGCATCGAAGCTGGCGCGACTCGTGGCCATAGCAGGAGCGCCCGTGTCGCCAGCATTGATGTCGCCGCCGAGGATGCTACTCTTGCGTCGCCTCTGAGGTTTGGCGTTCAAGGCGGCTCCAGAGGTCCTGCCGGTAGAAAGACTGGCTTGACCGTTGGCAGAGCCATTGACGTTACCATTGGGCTGGCCGTTCGCAGCAGCAAGGTGGTTTAGCTGGTCGGCTGGCGAGTTCAGTAGGGGGAAGGGTTCGGAGCCAGCCATGGCGATGGATCAAGGGAGCGTGCGATATCCTTGGGGAGAGAACGGGTTTGCTGATGTCGAAGGTCTTCGAGGAGGTAGTGTGAGGAGAGGAGTAGAAGTACCGTAGTAGGGGAAGGATTCTGCGGGTGCGGTCCGTCAGCCGCGTTGTCGATGTGGGAATCGATTTTTTTTTCCCGCGTCCGTCTCAAGGTCGTGCTGCACAGCGCAACCCCCCCTTTGCCGCTCGTTGTAACGGCCCTATCGCGCCCGGGGGGAAATGTTTGTTCGCTGGATGGGGCTTAAGGGGAGACGGATTGAGATTCGTGTCACCCCGGGAAAAAAAGATGAAAAATAAAGTAGAAAAATAAACAAGTTTTGATACTTGGAAAGAAGGAGAGGAAGAAGAAGAAGAAGAAGAAGAAGAAGAAGAAGATGATGATGATGAAGAAGCTGAGTTGCAGAGATTGTTGCGGATTGTTTGGACGGCCAATCGCAAAAGGTTGAAAAAGAGGCGGCAGAATTGTGTTCGTCTGGCCTCTTCCAAACAGTTACTGTAACTCATAGACGTACTTGGTAAAGCAAAGTAGCTTGAGAACGGCCCCCCTATCGCACGATCGTTGTGTGTGTGTACCGTACTGTGCAGAGTCCGACCATACCCGTCGCGGGTCGATGTTAATTAGAAAACCGACTAGAGCAGACTAGCAGCGCACACACACAGACGGAGGGAAAGAGTGGGTGACCGAGGCGAGGCGATGATTGGTCTCGCGAGCGACTCTGACAAGGTGGTGGCCGAGTTAAAGCGGGGAGACGACGTCACGGACCGCTTTGCATTTGTGGGACGTGCGGCAGATTTCGAGATGTCGAAGAGTGACGTGAAAGAGCAAACAACAGCCGAGAAGTCGATTGATTGATTGATTGATCGGTTTTGGGGGGGGAGATGGAAGCAATTATATGGGTGAATCGAGGGGACTGCGGCTCTGTAGAGGGAACGCGTAGGTAAGAGGGGCTCTGCAGAGGTCATGACCAGGCCGATCTGGAAAAAAAAGGGGACGACGCACGCACGTAGTGCTCATGTGACCTGCCGGCTGCGCACATTCTGACAGGCTGAGTGAGCATCTACGGTACCTATCCAGGCTTGGCGTTATCTACAGGCTACTCCGTACTGTCCAGCAGAACGAGAAGAGAACGGGGGGAGGGGGCGGCGGCCTTCCTTCGATGAGATGCGAGAATTAAAGGAAGATGGCGACAAGCAAGCCCTCGCTCAAACGCGAACCTGCAATGGATCCTGCAACACGCACCTCCCCTGGCCTAATTACCCGTCACCGAATCGAATCGATTGGACCATCTTCCCTCTGCTCGACGAGACCGAGGGGGGAGACAACCGGCCACGAGAAATTGGCTCAGCGCTAGAAGGCCCTAATGCCACCCAAGACCCCTGCCAGAGCTCTCCGACTAGGGGCCCCCTTGGGCGCTGTGGGGTAGGGCTCGGTCGTCCGCGGGGGGCCGCCGGCATCTTCGTCAGGGCAACTTGGAACGTCGGAGACATTTTTTCCCACGATGGCTCAGGGGTGCTCTGGCCCGCCGTGGGAAACCTGGTCTGCCATGGACCTCGGCCGAAAGAAGAGAAAATTTCGTATTACCCGTCGTACAGCTAGCGCCCGTGATAGGAAGACGCGCTCTTGGGCGCAGCGCAGTGCAGTTTCTGTGTATTCGTACCGTACGGTAGACTGACTCTTGACGGCGCAGGTCTTCTTGGTGGTTGCAAGCCAGAAGCCCACTCTCCCTGTGCCAGGGCTGGTCAGAAGGTCGTCTTTGATGATCCCTCCCGCCCAAGTTACCTCTCCACCCTCCTCCCACTCGACGGTACCGCATGATGAATTCCCAGATGCTAGCATCCGATTCGGAGAAAGCTTGGTGAAAGACCTGCTTGCCCGGACGTGGACTGTGCGCTGCGCTTCCAGGGAGCAGCTGTTCTACAGTAGTCTGGTTATTTCCGGAAGATGAAAACCCCCCTCCCATGTCGTGACATGCCGTAATCTGATGGACGGGGCCATTAAAGACAAGCCAAATCAGATCAGCGCATGGAGTGAATGCCTTCCCAAGCATGATGCGTCAAGTCAAGTTGTGGTCTTATAAACTTCATGTCTACCTGTGCTAGATGATGGATGATGCATCCTTCCACGTTCCATCTCAGTAAGCAATTCCCCGTAAAACGCCGCAATACTACACGGACAAGTTGACGCTTTCCGCGCGTACAAGGGTATCTTCCATCAATGTGTTTCCAGTCCGATATCTTCACCTAATGAATGGTGTACTTCAACTCCGTCGTAGGGGGAAAAAAAAAATTCAACAACGCCTCGCTAGATGCAAATCGCAATGGGAAACAGAGTCCAATCCGTCAACGGACATCGCTGTCCACTCGTGGCGGGCCCGCACCTGTCGACTCTGATCCTATTCGACCGCGATCAACCGAGTATCCGTCAGACAATGAGGATGAATCCTCGTCCGAGTACTCGTCCTCGTAGATCTGTCGCGATTGTACACCCCGCCATAACGGCGGATTGTCCGGCGGAAGCGGTAGCTCCCCATTTTGACTCCCCGAAAACGTACTCCGACTCCCATATCTCTGTGCCATCTCGGCCGGCGCATCCCTCGACCTGTTGCTACCGCTGTTCGACGGCCCCTCTTCATAAGGTGAGTGCTGTGCCGTCGTAAGCTCCTCCTCTTCAAGTACCTGTTGCAGCGCAGCTCCTTGCCGTGGGGGCGCTGGGATGATCGTTACGGGGAGGCTCTGTGTGTCCGGCGCCGTGCGTACCCTGCCCCGGATTTTCTCGGCCTGGTTCGCCGCAAATTCTTCGAGTCTCCCGCGTATGTCCCATAGACCTGATCTACCGTGGTCTCTTGGTGCATACTGCTGGTGCTGTACCACTTCTTCGGGAGGCTCGTCGTCGTGTGAGCGACGCGAGAGCGGGTTCGCAAAAGTCAACCGTCGCCATCGTGTTTCCGTCGGGGATGTCGTATTTGCTTCCACGTCTGTCGATGCCTGAACCGCCGGCATTACGACGCTTCCATTCTGCACAGACGCGGGAGCATCTTGCGACGGCGAGACACCTTCATCTGTTTGGGTCCGCGTCAGGCTCTGCGCCTGTGGGGAGTTGTTCTGACGGCCCGGTTCCACGAAGCTAGACTGAGGCAGCAGATCAGGCGTCCGACTTGTGGTCTCAGAAGGCGGTTGATACCGTACGGCGTAAACGGTGCTTGCCGCGCTGGGCGTGTCCGTCCGGCTGACGGGTGTGAGAGTAGGTGCTGGTCGAGTAGGCCACATCGGAGGTCGAAGTATACCCCCCATTCCCCTCTGCGTCATGGGTTCGGTCCTGTGTCCCTGTCTATCGTGATCTTGTCCGCGGTATCGGTTTGTAATGGACGAGACACCAGCCCAGCCGTTCGCCGTGGCGGATGGCTCTTGATTGCGCTCTTCGGAGCCGCTAGACCCTGGGCCAGACCCCGAGCCTGAGCTACCTCCTTTGTGGGTCTTACGATTTCGAAGCCATGGAAACTCAGAAGCGTTGACTTCGAGCGTGTCATCTCCATCGAATACTTCACGACCTAGAATTCCATCCTTCTTCTCCTCGCGTTCCAGAGCTTCGATCCTTTCCACCCACTCCCATACCACAACGCTGGCAGCAGCAGCGCCGACCCACCTTACATAGTCTCCCCAGCCGGTAAATTCAGGCTTCGAAATATCGAGGATGAAGAACACGACTGGAATCACTATCGAAGTGATTGAGATAATGGCAACGAATGTGATGTTCCTCATAAACGGATGATAGAAAGCATACCGCTTTTTCATCAAGGCGTAGTAAACCACCCAAGCGGCATACAACAATCCCAGCGAGAGCTGAAATAGGTAGCTCAGGGCCGGTACGGGGTGGACGAAATTCTTGGGTCGAACGGTAGAATTGATACCGTTCTCGGAGTATTTGAAGCTGTTGAGAGCACTGAAGATGAGATCGAGAGTGATGAGGGCAAACGCGACCCATTTGATGATGACCTTTTCACGCTGGCGAGGAAAGAGTCGGATCAAGGTTTGGGCCTGCGCAAGCCATAGGAAGGTGTCGGAAACGAGGCGAATAGCCTTTAGCTCAGTGCTGCCCATGACCTCGTCCTGCAGCTGCTTGGCGTTCTGAATCCCCCAAGTGTACTGGTTTTGTGCCACATGAAACGTATCTGCAGTAGCAACGGTGAGTGAGATGGCCACCGTCAGAGCGGCTACTTTTTGCAACCAGGGCCGCCCTCCTATGCTGATGCTGCTAGATGAGCTATGGGTAAATCCTCCTCGCCGACCAAGGTAGACGACGCCGCCGTCGAGGAAAGAGCGCGGAGTGATGAAGAGCATGATGACGAGCATGTATGCCGTCACCGTGGTCGCGGCGAGAGCGTAACATATTGGAAAGGTCGAAGCATAAAAAGGGTCGCGGAAATCGGAGAATTTGGGGTCACTGTCCGAGGCGTCATGTTGAGTGAGACTGCTATCGGTGTTGTCCGCGTCCACCGTTCCCTGGTGCCTGATGTGCAAAGTAGTAGGAAGGAGCACCGAAGCGATGGTCGCGGTCGCGGAGATCAGCTGGCTAGGCTCCATGGCGGCTGGCGTGCCAAGTAGATGTTGGAGAAACGCAACGAAGCGGCCAGCCGCGGGCGCCGCGGATGTGCAAGGCCGTTGGGGATTGCTGAATCGACCTAGCGTATAGCCATGAGGAAGTCCTGCGAAGGGATGCGATCGCGACGTCCTGTTGATTCGTTCTCGGGCGGCACGTAGTCGGGTTTGTTGTAGGTAATCGCGCGAGGGTCCTGGCTCGACGAGAGAGAGGGTGATCGGGCGCGAATCGTCCCCTGAAGGATGCTGCAATTGGCGAGGTACCGTGCCGGGTGCGGATTGTAGACAGCTCGTCAATGTCGAATGTTCGATTTCGGGTGGTCGACTGCGCGCGCGTAGTGCTCAATGACAAATCGTATGTATGCGTCTCGAAGTCGATGGTCAATCAGATCAGTAGTAATCGCAGGCTGTCGCCGCTATGCAAAACCGGCTGGTAGGCTGTGGAGTGACCAGGAGAGCAGACCCAAGAGAGAAGACGAGAGAGCATCCAGGTGGGAGAGCGAAACATGCATCGGCGGCTGAGTTGCCGAGAAACGTTTGCGTGCTTGTTGTGAGAGGGTGTTCTGCGTCTATCGACTTAGTGCGCCAGGTGGCGATCGAGGCTTCGACGGGGGGCTTCGACTGTTGACGATGTTTTGTTTTTTTGGTCACGAGTTGCGAACGGTGCTCGACAGCGCGATTACTTCGAATGTCCAGAGATGAGATTGCTACAGTATGATCGGGGACGTTTCAAGATACATGAAAATGCCAAACAAGTGTGAAGATTGCGAGATTCGAACACAGATTCGAGGAGATGTTGGGCGTTGGCTGACTGTCCCTGCTCCTCACTGTTGGCTCCAGGGAATGTCATCAAGGTGCCCCATCCATCTGTGCTGTGTGCACGCCGTACAGCCTGTACCTTCCTCTATTCATGTGCTAATTCGATGGAAAGGTCCGCCAACGTGCGCACTGTACTGAGTGCAGGTAAAGTTCGCTGCATCCCACTTCATTTCGGTTAATCAAGAGAGCCCGAGACAGAACATGTTGCTGTCCGCATCGCCAGCTCCAGTAACAATCGACGGCCCTTGACGACTTGGTAAATGGTATGATACCCAAGACGCTGCATATCTAACGTCATGAGTCTAGCCGTTGAGAAGATGATGCACGATAGAACCCAGAGCAAGGCCTCCCTTCTACCGTTCTACGTACCGTTCGCGGGGGATCTTACTTTCAACGACAGCACGTGGGCGCACGGCTCGTGCTCGTCCAAAACCGCGCACTGTGCTAGCTGCTCTGTCATTATGAATTTATCAATCAGAAGTGACAGCAAATATCCTTGTCACCAGGCACGTGGTTCGAATAACTTGCATATGTCTTGCACTGACGTTAATACAAGGTAAAACTGACTCTTTTCGTTTCAAAGCCTGGTCACATTTCGGAACCCCCCCCCCCAAATGGTTCCTGTAACTACAACTCATCTACTGTCATATAATTGCCGTTCCGCCGATCTCAAGCACGAGGCCTCGACTACTCTAGAGCCTCCGTGCCAAGCCTGCACTCGAGTCAATGTTGCGCTTTCTTGGCAAAGCTTAAATCGTTGTGAAACCCAGCTGCTTGAGAGGGACCGTTTTCTCCCACGTTTGATGTACCTTGCCCAGCCGGAAAACTCTTTGTTAGTCTTGAGCTTTTCAACAGCGCCCTGGCGATGAGTGCGCAATGTAGTGATACGCGTATATACCCATATCAAACTTGTCAAAGGCAACTTACGAGGTGTGGATAATACTGGTATGAGCCACCGTGAAGTAACGCTTCAGTTGTGTATGGCTGGCTAGCTGCACATATGACAGTCGAGTTCATCTAACACTGGAATCAAAGCGATGCGCTGTCGATAAATCAACTCTTGGGTATTTGGTATCAAGGCCATGCTTCCCCATAGATTTCCCAGCTCACTCTGTCCTCATGCCCCTCGTTCCATCCCTTGTTAACATGCCATCTAAACGCCATATATCATCAACGCACCCCAACAGCAGTCAAATCAGAAGAGCCCGTCGCTTTTGTCCACCTTCCCGCTCCATCCTTTTGTTGTCCTTGCACTCTCTCTAGTGGTACTCGTTTCAACCTTAATCTTCGTCCTCTGACTCTTCGTCCCTATTGCGATACTTCATCTCTAGCACCCACTTCTCGTCAAAGTCGATACCCCGGCGTATTTTGGTCCCAGCCTTCCTCCACACAGCACTACCTAAGCCGATATCCGCTATGAACAACCTCCATTCCTCGTCATGGGTGACGTGCTTCAGTGCTTCTGGGTCGTCCGCGGCAGGCGGCGTGACTGCCTCAAGCAGTCCGCGCTTGGGCGCACCCATGGCCACCACGTAACGAGGCTTGACAAAGAGGCGACTACCATCGATGACGGCCACCTTGCCAGATGAGGGATCGATTCCTGTCGGTACGTCGACAGCCAAGACAAACGCTTCGTTACGGTTTGCCCACTCCATAAGCTCGTAGACTGTAGCCTGGTCCCCCGTTCGTAGCTCCTCAAAGGAGATTGTAAGACCCAGCAGGGCATCTACTATAAGCGAGATCGAAATCGGTGTTCCTGATGCCGAGTTCTTTCTTAGGTGCTCAAAGAGTTCTGTCTTACTGAAGACCTTGCCTCCGAAGTTGCGATATAGAGAGATCTGCTGTCGCATATCCTCGAGAAGATCCCGCTCGCGCTCAATGCCAACGAGGCAAATTATGACGTTGACGTGCTTGTTGCGCAAGTGACGTCCAGCTGCAAGGGCACGAATTCCGGACTTGTTGTTGCCAGCTAGAATAACCACCGCTGGACTGCTCAAGATGGCGCTCGCAGAAGTGTTCGTACCTGCGAGACCAAAGCGCACCTTGATAGCAGGATCCAAAAGTGCCAAGAAAGCCACTTCTGCAAGACCACGCCCAGCATTCTCTGCCATCAACTCCTCCGAAAGCCCAATCTCGTTGGCAGCAATATTCTCGAGGTTCAACATCTGCAGCGCTGAGACGGTTTCGAGTCTTCGATTTGAGGGTATGAGGTATAGGCCAGGGGGTTGGCCCTGCTGCTTTTGGCCGTCAGTACTGCGCGACGCTGGTCTAGAGATGGACCATCTGGAGAGGTTGGACCGTACACCAGATGTGTGACTACGATCTAGCGGCAATCCTCCTGTCGCGGCAACGGTACTAGTCTTGCGCGACTGAGACCGTCGGGATGGCCCTGACTTGCTGTCCGCTCTGTCCGCCCTCCGATTGCTCTGGCTGCTCCGTACTTCGCGCTCATTGAGCGTCTCATCGGCTTCGCTGTTCCAGAAATCTGCGTTCTTCCCAGCATTAGCCGGTGTATCCAGCACGTTTTCCGTGTAGTGCAGGTTCTTGCCACCGCTGGTGCCAGGTTTAGGCATACGGTTGTGCGAGACTAATCGGCTCGCATCATCGACCTGATCGTCCTTTCTCATTTGATCGAAAATGCTTCGCTTGTCAAACTTGGCAAGGTTGTTTTCAAAATCGAAATCTCCCATCTCCTCAGTGACATCTTCGGATGCCCATCCGTTGTCGAGAATTCCGTTTTTCCCTTTTGCAGCCTTCTTTAGTGAGTTGAACGGCTGGAAGGACGCAGTGCTCTGCAAGATCGGTGTTTGTCGCCATCCTGCTCCGCGACCAGAAGGAGAGCCATCTGAAGGCTTCGCTTCGTCGTCAAAACGCTGACCTTTGGTCTGTTTCGTGTGTCGAGACTTACGCTGCTTCTTTTTTTGCAACGGCGTCTCCGAGGGCTCCCCAGTTTGTCCATTACCTATCTCAACAGGCGGGTCCTTGATCTCTACATCGTTCACCGAAAGAATGCTTACTGGTGCGGTCAAGTCTTCTTTGGGTGTATGCTTCTTGGGAGTACCTCCAACCCGAGCCGCAGACAGAATGTCAGGTTGACCGACCTGCACCGCAGGGATACCATCCGCGCCGGGGATCGCTTGCACGCTCGAGCGCAAAGGAGTCCCGGAGACTGGGCGTCTTCCAAGACTCAAAATTGCGGGATCGACGAAGGCGGGCTGCAAAGGCGGTTGTACAGGAGGTTGCGGGATGGCGGGTGCCGCGACAGGTTCTGGGTGCGGAGCAGCATGAGCGGATGGCGCGTTGTCCGGTCTAACCTCTGACAAATCAGCGATATTGGAAGCATGGATCCGCATGTGCGGACGCCATTCTTTGGTGTTCGTGAGGAAAACTACAACGAAAGCGTTAATAAAGGTACTTCGGACTGATCTAGAGCAGACATACCATTGGCGAGTGTTAACCAGCTGCCCGCTTCAACATCTCGAACAGTCCCGGTGAGCTGGTAAGCTGCAGGATCGCGCAACACCACTCGCATGTGCAGACCGACAAATTGGTTCGCCATGCTTGCGGTATATCCCTTCCAGCTCTATGCAATGTATTTCTAGTCCCCAATTCTTTTATTTCTGGCGATGGATACCCTGTGCGCCGCTCTCAACCCTCATGAAGAATCGTGGTCGTAGCAGTCGATTTCACGCACGCAGTAAAGCAGTCCCTGAATGTTGCGAAATATCCTTGACACTCCCGATAAAATCCTCGCAGAACTCCCTTGATCAATCGCGAGCAGAGCCACGGGAGGCACAACCCAAGGAGTTAACCGCAGCAACAAGAGTATGGTCCTATGCCTCGATCGTAGACTTGGGCAACAAGCGGGCCTTCGTGACGTTGGAGGTGACGTTGCGCGAGCGTCAACAAAGCGTGGAAAGTGTTGTAACCGGGAGTTTCGCTTGGGTTTCAATGAGCGAGAGAGACGATCTGTTCAAGACTGGCGGGAGGAGGTTATGGGGCTTGATGTTGTTGTGCTGTAGGGTTTGCGAGGTTGGCGTTCCCAGTCCAGAAAGCTTGACCAGACAACCTGCCAGTCTTGAACGTCAAAGTTCCTCCGAAGACGCCAAAAACCACTTCCTTATCGATAAGCGCGAGGAACATATGTAAGACTTCCTCCTACCAAAAACCGACGTTTACGAAAAGACTACTTATGGACTCTGTGGGAGAAAAGGTCTATCGAAGCTGGATTATCTATTTATGATACCTAATAACAATCACACTTGAGATAATTGCTAATCACCAATTTCCAGGTGGTCGCGTGTCTAACAGAAGGTGTTGCAAGGGGGGGGGAGGAAGACTCGGTAGAGAAATGTGCGCCTAGCTTCATTTGTTGCATACTGTAATAAAACATTCATCGCTCTCTAAGTGCCTCTACACAGCCGCCTACATAATGTGGCCCTAATACGAAGGATTGATTGTTCAGTTTGTATGTTGTTTTAAACGTATCTGATGTTCAAATATGATAAACCCAGATCTGAGGCCCAATCTTTATTGAGATGGGCAGCTTAAAACGCCAATACGCCAGTTATACTCCATAATCTGTACGTCTAGAAGCCCTGCAGTACTTGCAACAGCCATTCGATCCTCTATTTAAGAGATGATTATTCATACATCGCCATCGCCTCCTCATCGTCGTCTAGGCCAATCACTTCGGGCTCATTCTTCTTCTGGGAGACAACGCCCGTGCGATTCGTTAGGAAGTCGCCAATGGAGGCCGGCTTATGTCTACTAACCTCTTCAACACTGTAGAGCTTGTCGTAGAAGGAAATGACTCGCGGATGGGCCATAACCTTCCACTTATCAAAGCCCAATACTTGTAGGCCATCTTGTGTCGTTGCTCGACTCAGAGCAACATAAGCCTGGCCCTTTTCAAATACTCGGCCAAGGTTCACCTTGACCCTTTCCAGAGTTTGACCCTGTGCTTTGTGAATCGATAAGGCCCATGCTAGGATGAGAGGTACCTGAGATCTTTTGGCTTGTACCTCACCATTGGGGAGCTCAACCTTCCAGTCCTCGGGTTGGCACAATATTATTCGTGAAGCTCCGCCCGCAACAAAGAACTGCACCACTGGATACTTGGGCCCGCCGCCACTCTCCGAGCCGTGGCTGTATGAGCCTAGGTTGAGTTTCCGTTTGGCTTTGGCCATTGGATCATCCTCACGAAATTCTGGCCCAGCCATATCGAACGTTTTCTCATCAGAAAATGAGATGACCTTCCCAAGAGAACCGTTGACCAGTGACTCATCCAAGTTCTTGATGAGCATGACCTGTGCGTCGATCTTGAGATCAATGGTCTTAGGAGCCATCATGTTTGCTAGAAGCTTGTCTCGAACGTTGGGGTCTCCACTATCGATGGCTTCGAACCGTCGCTTCTCACCGGGCAATTCCCTAAGTCTCCTTTCATTGGACCCTTCTACTTCAGCACGGGTAGAGAATAGCTCAGCCGTGCTGATACCACCTTCCTCGTCCAAAGGTCTAGAAAGTGCTTTGAAGGCGCGAACTGTGTCATCGCTGATTTTGCCAAGTCGCATCTCATTAAGCATGTTGGCAAATTTCGGATCGCGTTGTCGAAAAACTTGAGTTAGTCCGATTGTGTGATCAATCGATGTATCCCATGTAGCAGCGTCAAAGGCGAATTTGACTTCTCGCTTGTTGCCATCTGGGACAGGGGGTAGTTGGAAGAAATCGCCCGTGATGACAAGTTGTATACCGCCCCAGGGTCTGCCATTGTTTCGCAATGTGCGACCGATCCGCGAGAGTTTATCGAACAATTCTCCATCGACCATAGACACTTCGTCGATGATGAGTACTTTGGTTTTCAGCCATCGGGATTTTGCCTTTGGGTTTCGACGAATCTTCTTGATTAGTGCAGCAGCATCATCCTTGCCCAAGCCAATCCCTACTTCAACGTCAGCGATAGTCTCATATTCGCGGGAGGCAAATGGCAAATACCCGAGAAACTATGAAGTGTGATACCCCCGATATTACAAGCAGCAAGGCCTGTTGATGCAGTGACTGCGACACGCTCAGGGTCCTTGGAATACTTCTTCTTGAGATCGCTGATGATAGCCCGCATCAAAACCGATTTTCCAGTACCAGCCGGACCCGTGAAAAAGACACTCTGATTCTGGTTTACCACCAAGTCTAGCACTTTCCTCTGTTCCTCGCTCAGAGAAATAGCGAAGTGCTTCGAGTGGGACTTGCTCACTTCCTGGACGTCGTCCGTTGAGATTACCTTGCCTGATGCAGCCTTCTGCTGACGCTGGTTCTGGAGACGTTTCTTCTGTTCTTTGATGGCACTGGCAGAAGGATCCCAAAAATTCTTAGATTTTGATGCGGGGGTTTTCATGGAAGGATCATGATCAGCATCATCCTCATCCGGCTCTTCCTGCTGAAAACTATCCGGCAGTCTGCGCCTCTTGGGCTTTTCAGGGATGTGTTGTTCAGACACGTCTCGCTCTCCAGGAATTTCTCTCTTCAGAGATTTGTCAAACGATGTTGAAGAGCTGGAGTCGACTGTTATCGGACGTTGCTGAGGTGGTAAGAAATGTGATGGGGGGGAAGAAGACCAATTCGAAACAGTCTTTATGGCTGATGAAGGCGGAGGAGGGGGCATGTTTTTGTTCGTTGTAGATTGTGTGACAGGTTTGGTTTGGACTGGAAGTGATGGAAGGGCGCTTGGTGCCTCAAAGTCAAGGTCGAGATTGTCATCGTCGCTGAAATCATCCTCGGCAAAAAACACTGCCTCTTGAGCCTTCGCTCGTGCTTCAGGTTCCGTCAAGTCAATGACTTGCGTTGGCTGCTTGAAAGGATCCGAAGAAGCATACAAAGAATGGAGGCTGCGTCCCACTCCGCCCTGGCCTGTCATCATCCTTATAGCAGCATTCTCCGGCCGATTGCTGAGCTGCTGCGCTCCCGATTGCTGGTTCCTCGCCGACGCAGGGCCAACGTTCGGCTTCCTGTTCCCAAACCGTTCTCGAATGTCACCGTTCGACGCGCTGGGGCTACTAGACGGGAAGAGTTGCTTCTTCAAATCTACCCCGGCCGAGGCGGATGGGGCGTTGGCTTTGTATTTCCCGGCTGGCTCGCGAAACATCGGATTTACTCGAAGACGGACAGAGGGCGGCGGGCCAAAAGCGTGGGTATGAGCCAACTGAGCTGATGCTCTTCGGACCAAGTTGCTACCACGGGTCGGCGAGGATCGGGGCGGGAGGCTGATGATGATGCTTCCCGGCATAAAACTGAAAAGGTCGAGGTCGCTTCGGTTTCAAGATGGGCTTGAGAAAGCGAGATGAGACGAAGCGAATGGGCCCACCCAACAGCCTGCAGACACGAAGCAGAGTTGAGTATAGGCAGGGTGTAGTATGCGTTTATAGCTCTGGACTGTTGATAAGGCGACCTGCAAACAAAAACGCGTGCACATGCTCTTATCGCGTGAAGCGTGTTAAGCGAATGGTCTCAATGGCTCATTTGCGGTTACATCAGCGCGTGAGGGTCGCGACTTGCTACAGACCCCTCGGTGGATTAAAACACTGAATCACATGACTGGGAATACGTGCTTCAAAGTATCTACTCTGCTCTACGCTAGCTTCCTTGAATATTCCCAACTACCCATCACCAGGGTATCTCTGTTCATAAGAAGTTGCATATTTGGTATTGAGAATTACCTTTTTTCCCTCACAACACTTTACAGAAATTCCGGGATCAAAGCCTCCTTTCTAGACTTACTATCCTTAGCACTTCGTAGTCATCGCATGCATATCCCAGTAACTCACATGTTGGTTGAGAAAGTAGACAGACACAACACGCACACTCACTCTCATCCAAGCAAGCTGGCGGCGTGGAGTCTCGCTTAAACTGGGAGAATGGAGCTTTCTTTTCTCATGCAAGAGTTGTGTTTTCTCTACTCGCTCTTAACCTGCGTCTGAACTTGGTCTGTAAAGTCCTCGCTGGTTCTCTTCAGAAACTAACCCTTCCAGTGATAACATTCAAGGGGATAAACATCTGCAATGATTGGCACAATTCTACATACTTTGCTCCGTCAATAGCTCGAGAGCTCAATGGCCAAGACTATGCTAGATACACGTACAAGCCACCTTCGCGATCAATGTAGTCCTTCTCTATAAGACTGTATATGGTATCAGCTTCGACGTTCAAATGAGCAGTTGTCACGGATCACGTACCTCTCGATCTCCTTCTTGATGGCAGCCGGCTCTACGCTGCCTCTCTTCTTCGTCATATTAATCACCTCGGCCACTAAGTCTGCATGTCCCATAGATTTGCGACTCTTCATGATTCGGACAATGGCCGCCTGCGTCTCGAAGCGTCGGTCTTGCGCGATCCTTTCATGCGTCGCCTTGTTCTCCTCTTTGGTCTCCTTCAACTGGATCTGGTTAATCTTAACACGATACTTGGGGTCCGAGAAGTTCTTGTTGAACGTAAACGTATCCGTGGTCTTGACGTCACGACCCTTGGGATGTTTGCTGAGCACCCTGAATCTTCCACAGGCGAGTGACTGCAATGTGCGGTCAAGGTCGACGCCAGACAGACCCGTACCAGTGGCAATTTGCTCGTATGCGAGGAATCCGTCAGAAGCCACGTCGTTGAACATGAGAAGGACCACTGCCTGGTAAGCCGATACCAGGAGTTCTTTCTGGCCCTTGGAAAACGTTGCTTTAAGGGCACAGTGGGCCATCGAGTGTTTCCAAGTCAAGATACGTCCGGTATGCTTATTCTTGTAGTACTTGTCAAACCGCTCAATCTGCGTAGCCACGCCGTCAGGCAAGTTCAGCCTGACGTCGGGATACGTTGGCCAAGCTGCAGCCGATAGGATCATAACCTGAAGATCCAGGGGTGCCTTGCGTTCCACACTACCCTGACACCACTGCTTGTACGACTCCATCTCATCCTTGGCAAGCTCTTGGTCCTTGAACATCTGCTCCAGGTTATGCGTAAAGTTGGATCCACACTCGCCTCGAAGTTTGGTGAGCATGCTGCGTTCTGCATCCTGGCTTGCACTGCGACCCATGAGGAGTCGTCGAGCTAAATCTTTCTTGTAAAAGGCCTCGAAAGCATCCTTTCCTTCGATGAACCTGAACAGCTCAAGGGCCTGATCTAGTTGTCGGTCAAGCTCTGCATCTTCGTCTGCGGTGCTTGCCTGGCCCTCCTTTTCAGCAGCCGCTCGATCCTTGACGTCAGATAGGAGTTCCTTGGGCAGCGCCTTTAGGCCACCACGCAGTAGCATGTCGATATATTTTGCTGTCATCTCGCCCACCATTGAGGTACCTTGGGGCCAGCACAAAGCCACTTTACGATCGTTCATAAAGTTGCCGAACGCCTCTCGCATGCCCCACAAGAAGTCCTCGTCCTTAATGAAGGCGTCTCGTATCATCAGATCCAGGGATCGACGCAATTCCAGAAGGCGAAGAACCATATCATCTCCATGCTCTTTATCGCCAATGATGGATGCACCAGTCGTCTTGATATAGTCAGCCCAAGGCGATTTCATCTTTTTCTGAATGCCCGACAGTCGAAGTAGGTCGTACAGCGCCTTCATGGATTCAACGTCTCTGTCGGATAGCAGCTTGGCCAAGCTTCCACCGTCCAGCAACTTGTCGGAATAGTGATCTATCAGAAGGGAGTGCGCAATATCCATCAGCTGCTTCTCGGTTGTGCTGTCCAAGTTATACTCGATACATCGGTAATTCTCCTTCTTCAGTAATTGCTCAGTGACACGGATGTAATCCTTGAGACTCGATGTACTCCAAGTTCCTCCAAATTCCTTAAAGTATGTTGCCGATTGCTGCAAGAAGGCAGACTCGAAATTCTTGACATAAACACCAAGGATGTTAATCATCATCACGGAATCCTTGAGTAGAGAGGAGTCCATGCGGTCGTTGCCTGTTCGGTCAAATTCGACTAGCTCACACATACCCGCTATGGCCTTGCGTCCCGGTGAGCTTTCGTATACGACAGCTTGTGACGGGAACACTGTCCTTCGGAACTGGCTGATTGTCATGTCATTAATAGACGGAAGCTTCTCGCGAAGTAGATGTGTTCGATCTAGGAAGCTGAATGTTGATCGAATGAGGACCTATGATTACACCGATCAGTGGCAAATTCCCGAGCCGATTGCACGTATTGACTTGCTGTTGAGTTATTCCACATCTTCCACTCGGCTAAGACTGCCCTTAACATGTCAAGGTTGGAAATGCTACCCTGCCTTTGAATCCTCGGCAAACTGGTTTTTTGAAGGTGCAATTCGACCCTCTCCTTGAGCATCCGGTACACCTTGGCTGGATCGCCCTTCCTGCACACATCCTCTACACCCCGATACAGTTTCTCGAACGGAACGTCAGGTCGCCTCCCCGCAAACACCGCCTCCAGTGCTGATTCAAGTTCCTTTTCCGTCCGGGCATAGTACTCAGCCACGCGCGCGTCGCGGTTCTTCGGTACCCGTAGATTCTTTATGACAAGCTTCTTGGCACCGGCGTAGGGCTGGAAAGCCGAGGGCTGCTGGGTCAGGTCGATGGCATCGGGGAGTCTGCCCCGCGCTCTGGCAGTTGCCATGGCGGCGGCGGTGTTGCTGTCGAAGCGAGGACGTTTTGAGGTGCTGACTGAGGATGCCGATGATGAAGCAGAGTTCGAATCGAGGCGTGGACGCCGTCGGGAAGGCGATGGCAGGTTGGCAGGCGCGGATTGCATCGAAAATAATGAGGCCTGGAACAACCTTGGTCGAGCTGTCACGCAGGCCTCGGCTTCGCGGACAGTGGCGCTAAGTTTTTGGGGGGGGGTTTATTTTCCTTGTTTTCTTTCCCTCTCCCTTGTACAAAGCTGGCGAGAGATTGAGATCTAAAGGATATCAGATCGTCAAAGGTTCGTTATCGCACACGTCGGGTGGGGTATTTCATAGGGTAGTGCTTTCTGGATGATGGAGACTTAAGATGTATGATTTGGGTGAGCTCAGTGGTTATGTCACTTTAGCGGAGGTCCGATAAGATAACGGGGTTTACGCCATGCCAACGGCTGAATCACTGACTTAAACCCGGTTGTGGTGCTCCAGTTTGGTTGTTGTTTGATCATGACAGATTCTATTATTCAAATTATATAAGAATAGCAAGCGGAGATTCTCAATCATTGCAGACTAAGATGCCATGTTCCTGTTGTTTGATCACACAAAAAGACACCCAATAGAGCCAAGACGTATGTTTGAATCCTACTATGACGCCCAACGCCCAAATTCTAGCCAACTCAACGCCATATTTGCCCGACAATACAAAGACAAAGGTAAATTTACTACTACAGTCCTTTTGATGCCTTCCAAGCCCGTATATATCTCACTTGCTTAGCAGTTCTTGATAATCCAAGGATGCTGCTGGACTTGTTGGAGAGACAGTCTCTTTTGAGGATCAACTATAAGAAGCTTTGTCATGTTAACTTTACGTTCCATCGCTCATAAGGTTTTGAGATGCTTACGTTCTTGATGAAATCCGTCGCCTCAGTGCTAACAAACGACGGGATTTTCATATCCGCTTTAATAATCCTCCTGGTTGTCATAATAGGTAGATCCTCAAACGGTGCCTCGCCTACCAGGAGTTCGTAAGTCAACACACCTAAGGACCATAGGTCAACCTTCTCGTCATAGGATCTGCCTGGACTACGCGGCATGACCATTTCAGGCGGCAGGTAGTCGAGAGTACCGCAGTAAGTAGTCCGGCGATTACTAGGCGCATGTACGCTCCAGCCAAAGTCGGATATCTTGATCTCGCCATGAATTCCTACTAAGATATTCTCAGGTTTAATATCCCGATGGATAACGTGCTTGCTATGTAGATAGCGTAATGCGCTCGCCATCTGGGCAATGTAACGCGCTGCCTTCCGCTCAGGAAACCTCGTCGCCTTGCGTAGGTGCTTGTATAGCTCGCCCTGGCCTGCAAACTCGAGGATGAGGAAGATGCGCTTGCTATCGTGAAAGTAGTTGTATAACTTCAGGACATGATGGTGACGCAGGTTGCTCTGGATCTCGATCTCGCGCCGTACTTGGGTTTCGGAACAGGCATTCTGCAGCTCGCTCTTATACAAGACCTTCAGCGCGCAGACGAAGCCATGGGTACGCTCACGCGCAAGGTACACGCGGCCGAACTTGCCCTTGCCTAGCGGTTTGCCTATCTCGAACATGCCCAAGTGCAATATCTTTGCGACAGGCTGCTCTATAAGAGACACTGTTTTGTTCTGTACTCGAGATTGTTCGGTTGGTCGTTCTGGGCGAGGAACTCTTCGAGCTGCTGGCGCCGGGTGCACCTTGTCGTACTGCGATATCAAATGCGAGCTTTGGTTCTGGTTTTGGAGGGCGAGTTTAAGAAGGTTTGGCTCGCTCAACTTGTATGGGAGCGTTATCAATTCCGTTTTGACCTATTCGAGGGATCAGATGTACTCAGATGAATCCAGTAAGAGACAATCATAATTACCTCTGACGTTTGGTCTAACACGCACTCAACGCGAGGACTAAGGGTACATGTGGCCATTATCACAGGTGTCCTCTAGATAGAGGGAGACTGAAGGAAACTGATAATATGCCGAAACTTAAGTTTCCGGTGTTTTTCAATTTCATAAGAGCTGAAGTACACCCCAATTTGGAAATCATGTTGTTTGGACTGCCCGTTGCATGGGTGTTGCACGGCAACCCGGGTTTGTCAAACGCGCATAGTAGTGTAGCTGACGTGCCATAACAAGAACTAACCAGTCATGAACGCGATAGACAATCTCTGAAGTACCAACGAGGGGAAGCCGGTTTTTCTTAAACGGTCATCGAACCTTTGTACAATCAGTTCAGCTCCCACGACCCCGTCAGCAAGGGCTTGCCAAGAGCTCTGAGACCTTCCCAACAACGTCTGTCTCCCTTGCTGGACTGCCAAGAATAGCTGAGTACCCCTTGTAGAGTTTGTTACCTTTCTATTAGATGTATGTAGCTTGCATTTTGTGATCACGCGTAGACGTATTTCAAGCTGTAAGTTAGATGGACACTCAGAAAATTTGGAAATAATAAGTACTTTGATGGTTAGGAGTTGTTGTAGTCAAAGTATTGGAGACGTCTTTTTATTTAATCATCATCAAATGATACTTGCCAATGGATTGCTCTTGCTTGCTGTACACTGCTCGCTCAAGTTAAAAGATCATTAAGTTGTAAAAAAATTAAAATATAAAAATAAAAATAAAAATAAAATAAAAAGGTACGAAAGGCCTCCAAGGAATAACCAGAAATCTCGCCATAAAAGACAGAAAAGCAAATACAGCGAGTCGCATATGTTCATTTGCGCCATCTATCTAAATAGATCGTTAAATATATAAAGCCTGGGCAACTTCGTATTCGAGACAGGATTCTAGTTTACACATGAAGTATTTTGATACCTACTTTGTCCTAACTGTTAACCATATGCTGATCCCACACTCTGTCCACTAAACATTGAATAGGATACTGGCGGAAGGAACGAGATGCTGGTAGGTACTACGTTTGCCAAAACCTATCTCCGTACGTCAGGTTATCTGCCGTCTTCAAAGACTTACAGCACTCAAGGTAGAAGCCACTCGCCTCCTAGACTACAACAGCAGTAACCTCCAAGTATTTTTACCCTGACTCGTGCCTTTTTCAAGTTAACCCCGGAATAATGGCCATGGTTAGAAAGTCAAACCCGCCAAACCCTTTTTTCCATGTCAGATTCCCTTTGGCCTCCAATACGAAGCTGACTACTTGTGTGGCTGGTTCCTGTGAAAAGGGAAAGGTGTACCGACAGCCGCCAAGGCTAACTGCGAACTCGGGGCATATCGACATGCCGACGACGTAGATGTGGATGGTAACGTTCAGTTCTTGGCAGCTCTGTCGAATAATAGGCGAATTGTGCTCAGGCTCGGTATCTATAACTACGCTGATATGATTTGTTCATAAGGTCACTAACTCGCGTGTTGTAGATCTTGTCGTCGTCGTCGTCAAATGCAGCGCTTCCATGGTTCGGTGACCAACGATCCCCGCTGTTGTCAAGTCTTCCTTTTGCAGTCTTGGCCCTCAAATGGGGTCGAATGGCGTGGCTTTACAACACTAAAGTTACTGTCTGCTACTCAATCAGAAGCTACAATGAATCAGCAGGTCTGAGAGGAATGTCATTTATTCGATAAGCAAAAGCTTTGTGTAATCACAACGACGTTTTGCCAAACTAGTACCTGGATGCAAACCGCCTTTAATAAATAGCAAGCACACACGTCACAGTTCTTCGGTGGATACGCACCATTCTGCCCCTTTTCGTCCTAAACCCAGAGTTCGGAACGGAATATTATCTTCACCAGGCAGAGGGATTGGTCGTCCCGGCAGCCAGTAAGCGACAAGCACTGTGCTAACTCACCTGCCCCACAGGATCAAGCTGAGCTTCCTTGCCCACTGCATTGCTATGGTGGGCTGCCAGGTACTAGCAGGTACGTACCCCCTCTTGAAGCCATTGAACAGGTAACCCAAAGCAAGCAGCCTGCTTCTCCTTACCAACAACCACCTCATCTTCATTCCCCATCCCCATCTCCATCTCCACCTCTCCCGTCACGATACCAACGACGACGACCGCCGAATCGCGATACCCAGTCGTCTCCTCTCCTTTTAGTCTCGTTTCTCTTCTCTCAATCATTCGCGCTTACTGCTCCTTGTTTCCGTTTAGCCTGTGCCACGCGGCGCATGGAAGCTTCCACCACCTCGCTTTCCCGACCTACGAACTTAATTCCTGGTCAATCTGAAATTGACCACGTCCCCGCGGCTCCCGACTGCTTCGCCTACTCATAAGGCTAGAAGCTCCAAACCGGTTACAGCTTTTTCACACTGTTGGTAATACCGGCGTCATGGCGCCTCTACCCATCAAGTTCCAGGAGCTTATCCAGCTCGGCAACATTGGCGTAGACACCCAATCCATCGGCTTCAATACCTGCGTACGTGGCCTGCCATCTACCAGTACCCGCGCTCGGTTCCCGGACATCAACGAGCTAACAATTTTCAGACCCTCGAATCTGATTCCTATGTGTGCGTCCGAGAAAAGAAGAACGAGGCCGCCCAGCCCGAGGTCGTCATCATCGAACTCAAGAATGGCAACAATGTCACTCGCCGGCCAATCAAGGCCGACAGTGCTGTCATGCACTGGAACCGACAAGTCATTGCCCTCAAGGCTCAGTCACGAACTCTACAGATCTTCGACCTTGAGCAGAAGAAGAAGCTCAAGTCTTGCACTATGAACGAGGATGTCCAGTTCTGGAAGTGGATTAGCGAGAGCACTCTCGGCCTTGTTACCACCTCTAGCGTATATCACTGGGACGTGTACGATGCCGGCCAGGACGCGCCCGTCAAGGTCTTTGAGCGCAATGCCAACCTAAGTGTCAGTTAACTCGCCATGGCTATGCAGGTCATTTCTAACTTGAATGCGTAACAGGGTTGCCAGATTATCAACTACAGGGTTAACAGCGATGCCAAGTGGATGGTTGTCGTGGGCATCTCGTCACAGCAAGGTCGAGTTGTTGGCTCCATGCAGCTCTACTCCAAGGACCGTGGAATCAGCCAGGCCATCGAGGGCCACGCCGCCGCATTCGGCACTCTCCGACTCGAGGGCGCCTCACAAGACACGAAGCTCTTCAGCTTCGCCGTACGAACAGCCGTAGGTGCCAAGCTGCACATAGTCGAGGTTGATCACGCGGAGGGCAACCCAGTCTTCCAGAAGAAGGCTGTAGATATGTTCTTCCCCCCCGAAGCCACCAATGACTTCCCAGTCGCCTTGCAGATCTCACAAAAGTACGGTGTCATATTCATGGTCACAAAGTACGGTTTCATCCACCTATACGACTTGGAGACGGCCTCATGCATTTTCATGAACCGTATCTCGAGCGAGACCATCTTCGCCACCTGCACTGATGACGATTCCTCGGGCATTGTTGGCATTAACAGAAAGGGCCAGGTCCTCTTCGTGACCATCGACGACACCAATGTCATCCCCTATCTGCTCCAGAATCCCGCCAACACGGAGATGGCTATCAAGATGGCTTCCAGAGCCGGCCTACCTGGTGCTGATAACCTCTACGCTAGACAATTCGAGCAGCTATTCAACTCTGGCAACTACGGAGAAGCCGCCAAGATCGCTGCCAACTCGCCTAGAGGTTTTCTACGAACGCCTGAGACGATTGAGAAGTTCAAGCGTCTTCCTGCTCAACCCGGTCAGATGGCCTTTACACTACAATATTTTGGCATGCTGCTTGATAAGGGTGGTCTCAACAGGCACGAAACTCTTGAGCTGGCTCAGCCGGTGCTTGCGCAGAACCGAAAGCACCTGCTCGAAAAGTGGTTGAAGGAGGGAAAGCTTGATTGCTCCGAACAGCTCGGTGACATGGTCCGACCTTACGACGTTAACATGGCTCTTACCATCTACCTCAAGGCCAACGTCCCACAGAAGGTTGTTGCTGGCTTCGCTGAGACTGACCAATTCGACAAGATTTTGCCATACTCCGCTCAGGTTGGCTACCAACCCGACTACATCCAGCTTCTACAGCATATCATCCGCGTCAACCCCGAGAAGGGCGCTGAGTTCGCTACCTCTCTTGCCAACAGCGACCAGGGTCCTCTTGTCGACTTTGAACGTGTCTGTGATATCTTCCAGTCGCAGGGTCTGGTTCAACAGGCTACCGCCTTCCTGCTCGATGCTCTCAAGGAGAACAAGCCTGAGCATGCGCGCCTTCAGACTCGTCTCTTGGAGATGAATCTCATGCATGCTCCTCAAGTTGCCGAGGCTATCCTTGGCAACGAGATGTTCACCCACTTTGATAAGTCTCGCATTGCCACTCTGTGCGAGCAAGCTGGTCTAGCTCAGAAGGCCCTGGAGCTCTACGAGGACCCTGAGGCTGTCAAGCGTGTCATCGTCAACATTGCTGGAACTCCCAACTTCAACCCCGAGTGGTTGACCAGCTTCTTTGGCAAGCTCTCAGTCGAGCAGTCCCTTGACTGTCTTGACGCGATGATGAAACACAACATCCGTCAAAACTTGCAGTCTGTTGTGACAATTGCTACCAAGTACTCCGAGCTTCTCGGAGCTGTTCAGCTGATTGATCTCTTCGAGAAATACAAGACCGCTGAGGGTCTCTTTTACTATCTGGGCAGTATCGTCAACCTGTCAGAGGACCCTGATGTCCACTTCAAGTACATTGAAGCCGCCACGAAGATGGGTCAGTTCAACGAAGTTGAACGAATCTGCCGCGATAGTAACGTGTACAATCCTGAGAAGGTCAAGAACTTCCTGAAGGAAGCCAAGCTGCCCGAGCAGTTGCCACTCATCATTGTTTGCGATCGCTTCAACTTTGTCCATGATTTGATTCTCTTCCTCTACCAGAATCAGCAGTTCCAAGCTATTGAGTCATACGTGCAGCGTGTTAACCCTTCCAGAACCCCTGCTGTTATTGGTGGTTTGCTCGACGTTGACTGCGACGAGACCATCATCAAGCAGCTGCTCAGCACTGTTGACGCAACTCTGATCAATGTTGATGAGTTGGTCTCGGAGGTCGAGTCGCGAAACCGACTTAAGCTGCTCCTGCCCTTCCTGGAGGCGACTCTGCAAGCTGGTAATCAGCAGCAGGCTGTCTTTAATGCTCTAGCTAAGATCTACATTGACTCTAACAATAACCCCGAGAAATTCCTCAAGGAGAACGACCAGTATGACACCCTCACGGTTGGCAAGTACTGCGAGAAGCGCGACCCCAATCTCGCCTACATTGCCTATTCCAAGGGCCAGAACGATCTGGAGCTTGTCAACATCACCAATGAAAACTCAATGTACAGGGCTCAGGCTCGATACTTGCTCGAGCGATCTGACAACGAGCTCTGGCGTTTTGTTTTGAGTGAGAACAATATCCACCGTCGCTCCGTTGTCGACCAAGTTACTGCGACTGCTGTCCCCGAGTCGACAGACCCCGCTAAAGTCTCCGTCGCTGTTGCAGCTTTCCTTGAGAACGACTTGCCGTTGGAGCTGATTGAGCTTCTCGAGAAAATTGTTCTTGAGCCTTCGCCTTTTAGCGATAACGAGAACCTGCAGAACCTGCTCATGTTCACTGCCGCCAAAGCCGACAAGGCTCGTGTCATAGACTACATTCACAAGCTCGACGGTTATAACGCTGATGAGATTGCTACTGCCTGCATTGACGTTGGCCTGTTCGAAGAGGCCTTTGAGATCTACAAGAAGGCCGACAATAAGAGCGCCGCTGCCAATGTTCTGATCGAGCACATTGTCAGTATCGACCGAGCTCAGGCGTACGCTGAAGAAGTGGATCTTCCCGATGTCTGGAGCAAGGTGGCCAAGGCTCAACTTGATGGTCTCCGCGTCGCCGACGCTATTGAGTCCTACATCAAGGCTCAAGATCCCTCTAACTATCTGGAGGTTATTGAGATTGCCACTCACGCAGGCAAGAACGAGGAGCTGGTCAAGTACCTGCGCATGGCTCGGAAGACCCTTCGAGAGCCTGCCATCGACACGGCCCTCGCCTTCTGCTATGCCAGACTTGATCAACTGGCTGAGCTTGAGGATTTCCTCCGCGCTACAAATGTGGCCAACATTGAGGAGTCCGGTGATAAGGCCTACGAGGAGGGCTTCTACGAGGCTTCTAAGATCTTCTACACCAGCATCTCGAACTGGGCCAAGCTTGCCACTACCCTGGTCCATCTTGAAGATTATCAAGCTGCTGTCGACTGCGCTCGCAAGGCTAATAACATCAAGGTCTGGAAGCAAGTTCATGAGGCTTGCGTGGCGAAGAAGGAGTTCCGACTTGCTCAAATTTGCGGTCTGAACTTGATTGTCGATGCGGAGCAGCTTCAGACGCTGGTCAAGGAGTATGAGCATCAAGGTTTCTTTGATGAACTTATCAATCTCCTAGAGCAAGGTCTCGGACTAGGTAAGTCCCTACTTTCTTCTTGTCCTATTTCCTATCATTTCACCTTCCCCCTCATGGATGTTCAGGTCAGTATGACGACAGGCTGGAGATGAAAGGGCACCTCGCCATTGTGAAGTTATCTTCGTTCTGCTGCATCAAGTAGTCTCCACGATCTCCCTGCTCTTACATCGCTGTATCTCTCACTGTCTGGCTGCTTTTACATCGCTCTGTCTATTACCACCAGCACTCTCTCGAAGGCAAGACCGCAATGCAGAGGATTTTGAAAGTTTGCGTCGCAGAAAGAATGCAAGCATCAAGAAGAGTGACCAAGATCAAGGCTTCTGGGAGATACCGCTGTGAGCCATGCGGGTATGCCTTCAAGAGCAAGTTCGCTCTGAAGAATCACAAGACCAGGCAAGCGCATATCGACACTGTCGGTAACGGTCGAGTCTACAAGCATGCCAATATGAAGCGCAGAGCGGATGCTATCAAAGCTACCAAAAGCCGCTACTGCGCCCTCTGCGATGCTTCCTTTGTGTCCTTTCTGCTTTAAAGAAGCATGAGGACGACCCAAAGCATCTCAAGAAGGCCGCTCAAGCAAGCAGCTAGCTCCCTCACAGAAAAGCAAAATCCGTCTTTCTTGGACTCCTTCCTGAACAGCTCATACACTCTTGGACCTGGACATCCACTACTTCAAACACACTAGAGCAGCTACAGATCAACTACTAACTTCGAAAACTAGAACGATGTCATATGGGCATTTTCACCGAGCTTGGTATCGCCCTGGCCAAGTACCACCCCGATCGCCTTATGGAACACATCAAGATCTTCTGGTCCAGAATGAACATGCCCAAGATGATCCGTGCCTGTGAGGAAGCAAACCTCTGGCCCGAGCTCGTCTTCTGCTACTACCACTATGACGAGTTTGACAATGCTGCTCTTGCTGTCATTGAACGACCCGAAAACTCTTGGGATCACCAGCAGTTCAAGGAGATTGTGGTGAAGGTGGCCAACCTGGAGATCTATTACCGTGCTATCAAGTTCTACGTTGAGCAGCACCCCTCTCTGCTTACTGATCTACTTGCTACGCTCACTCCCCGTATTGACGTCAACCGCGTCGTCAAGATCTTCAAGAAGAACGATGATCTGCCTCTCATCAAGCCATTCCTCCTCAACGTTCAGCACCAGAACAAGCGCATCGTCAACGAAGCTGTCAACGACCTGCTTATTGAGGAGGAGGACTATAAGACCCTGCGCGACTCAGTACAGAACTACGACAACTACGATGCCAACGAGTTGGCTGCTCGTCTTGAGAAGCACGACCTGATCTTCTTCCGGCAGATCGCTTCCAACATTTACCGCAAGAACAAGCGGTGGGAGAAGTCCATCGCTCTCTCAAAGCAGGACAAGCTTTTTAAGGACGCTATCGAGACGTCGGCCCTGTCTGCTAAGACCGATGTGGTTAGCGACCTTCTCCAATACGTGAGTCTATTCAGTTCCCTTGAGCAAGCTGCGATTTTTTGTGCATTGCTAACCTTTCTCAAAAGTTTGTCGACATTGGTCACCGTGAGTGCTACACTGGTATGCTCTACGCTTGCTATGACCTTATCCGTCCCGATCTTGTCCTGGAGCTCTCATGGCGCCACGGCCTTCACGACTTCTCTATGCCCTACATGATCAACCTTCTCTGCCAACAGACCAAGGATCTGGCTACGCTGAAAGCCGACAACGAAGAGCGTAAGAAAAAGGAGAAGGAGGTCGAGAAGACGGAGGATAATACCCCCATCCTCGGTGCTGGTCGTCTGATGATTACTGCCGGGCCTGGCGGCATGGGCAGCGCCCCGTCACCAGCTCCTTACGGTCAGCCCAACGGCTTCGCACCGCAGCCCACGGGCTTCGGTTTCTAGATTCAGTGAGTTGGGTCTTCGCATCCCGCTTGGTGAAGAGGTCTCGGAATACTACAATGTGTTGCTTAATGGACAAGGGAATCGAGACTAGGTCGATTTATGTCTCTTGAGAGCCGCGGGAAAAGGGGTAGGGACTGAAACCCATGGTCTTGTAATCACAGTCTTGCCAATTTTTGCGCTAAAGAACGATGGGTCGACATAAGGGTTCGGATACGATTTAACTGGGGAGTGGGGGGATCTTTCGGGTAGACACCGAGGAAGCATTGCCATTTCAGAAATCTGGCGGGCCCGGTAAACAGTGCCGGGGCCGTTCAATGTGTATGATACAATAATACATCAACTTCTTTTTCTTAACTACATCATGCTTCATGGCTTCACTGCCGTCGTGACTTCATACATGCTGGAGATAAAGCTCCAGGCGATTGACTTCATCTTCCTATTGAAAGCAGCTCCCCTAAGAATCGAAGGAGACAATCAAGGTATCTAAAACAGTTATGCAAAATCTGCTTTGCCATGCAGTCAACGCAATCATACCATCGAGCCAACCGCAACAGCGCGCTTCTCCTGATTCAAGTTGTCACCCTGTGGCTTAGGGTTGGTGATCTTGAGCCATTCGCCATTAAAGGCATTGATAAGCCAGTTTCGCAATTCTGGACAATGCATTAGTCTGAATGCTTTGGGCCAACGAGAGAGGTGAGACGGGAAACTTACTATCGTAGACGATGCGATTGGCATTGTGAAAGTAGATGCTGTGATCGCTATCGGGAAATACGTGTACGTCGTAATTCTCGACTCCTGCGATATCGAGCTCGTCGAGCAGGGTCAGCGAGTTTTGGAAGTGGACGTTGTCGTCTGCGACGCCGTGCATGAGCAGGAAGCGCTTGCTGCCGCCTAGGGCGGACGCATTAGCAACGCGCGAAGCTTCGTAACCGTCTGGGTTATCCTGCGGGGTGCGCATGTATCGCTCCGTGTAGATGCTATCGTAGAAGCGCCAGTCCGTGACGGGCGCGACGGCCATGCCGTAGCTAAACGTCCGTCCGGCGTCTTGCTCGAGCGTCTTGAGAGTGGTGAAGCCACCGTATGACCAGCCCCAGATGGCGAGACGATCGGCGTCGACGTAGGAGCGCGAGGCGAAGGAAGCTGCGGCGGCGATGTGGTCTTGAGCTTCGAGGACGCCGAGTTGGCCGCGAACGCCGACGCGGTGGGCGCGGCCGAGGAATCCGGTGCCGCGGGGGTCGACTGTGACGACGAGGTAGCCGAGGGCTGCGGCGATGTAGGATTGGAAATCAACGGCGAACTTCTTGGAAACTTGCTGTGAGCCTGGGCCGGAGTATTGCTGGAAGAGGACGGGGTATTGTTTCTTGGGGTTGAAGTGGGGAGGGCGACGTTCTACGTAGTTGACCTTTACGTCGTTGCCGAGATCGAGGGTGCCGTATTTGAGGACGGGAAGAGAGTGGCTACGGGCGCGCTCGGCGAGCTTGGCGTTCTCTTCGATGGTGCGGGTATAAGTCGAAGGGTTGGAAGGCGTGGAGGCGACTTTCTGGTAGGGGATGCGAGGTCCACGGTAGGAGAGCAGGGCGAAGCCGGCACCCGTGGAGAAGGAGGCGCCGTAGTAGGCTTCGGCAGATGTATTGGTCAGGGGCTTGAGGTCCGAGCCGTCGAGCTTGACCGAGTAGACGTGGCGCTGGATGGAGGACTCTTTGGTGGCGATGAAGTAGACCATATTGTTGACGAGGTCCACGGCCGAAGGCGCGTCTTCGACTTCCCATGGGCCGGAGGTAAGCATGATGGGCTCAGGATTATCGAGGGGCGTAAAGTAGCCGAGGTGGTCGTAGCCGTCGTGGATAACTGCATCGACGTAGCCGTCGTGCTCCCGGCCGTTTTCCGGATCGGCGGGAATGTAAGTCATCTTTTGGGAGATCTCGAACCAACCGCCGTCGATCTTGTTGACATCCTTAGTATTGATCGTCTCGCCATTTCGGTCGGCGACGTTGATGAGAACGACCTTGAGGATATCACTAACGCGGTTCGTCTCCTTGACGATGGCCTTATCACCGGCCCAGATGAGGCTGTTGATGATGCGATTATCGTCCTTGAAGGCATCGTCCATGGGCACAGAAAAGACGTCCTGCTTCTCGACGTCGTAAAATTGCAGGTCCACGACAGGGTTGTGGGCGCCCGCCTTGGGATACTTGATCTGCTCAACTTCCGGGTACAGCTCCTCGCCTTCTTTGGGCTCTTTGCCGCTCGGACGAGAGATGAAGAACTGGACGGGGTATTCGGGCACGCCCGTCTCGTTGGTGCGCAGGAAAGCGAGATACTTGCCGTCATCCGACCACCAGGTAGCGCTACGTCCGCTGAAGACTTCCTCTTCATACACCCAGTCGGGGATGCCGTAGAAGTACTCGGGCCCTCCATCGTGGGTGATTTGCACGACGTCCTTCTTGCCAGTCAGGCGGCGTATAAAGAGGTTGTTGTCTTGGGTAAATGAGATGGCGTCACTCTTCGGGCTCCACGTAGCAAGCTGCACGCGCGAGTCCGTCTTGAGAGGGACCAGTGGCTCGGCGGTTTGTGTCAGGACGTCAAAGACGAAGTAGATGGCGGTGAAGGAATGACGCCAGTTCTTCTCCTTGTTGATAGCGACGAGAACTTTCGAGAGGTCGGGGCTGGCGCCAACCCACTCAGGGGTAAATCGCTTGCCGCCGTATTCAAAAGTACGCTCCTTCATAAGGGTGCGCGACTTGGTAATCTTGGCTTCCGCGTCACCAGATCTCTCATCTTTCTTGTTCTCTCGAACGTCTTCGACAACCATGTAATCCTTTCCGCTGGCGCCGACCTCAAGCATGAGGCCATCCTCACCTTCAGGTCCTGCAACCCAGGTGATGCTGTGCGACGCGGGCGACCAGAATCCGTTGAACAGCTGGTCCATCTCGAGAGCCTTGCCCGAACCTCGCGTTGAAGCATCCGGGTCATGTTCAGAATCACTCGCGTGGTGGTACGAACCCGTAACTAGGAAGACGGCCAGACCAACGAACCAGCTTCCGAGGAAAACTACGCCGACGATGATGAGGATGCGCCGGAACTTAGAGTCCATAGGCTTCCCGTGAAGCGATGCGCCGGGGCCGAGAAACGCGCCCGTCTCAAGGTCATCGGCATCTTCCTTCAACGGGTCGTCCTCGTCAATGTAGCGAGTAGGCTCCCTCTCCCTATCTGCGTCCATCTCTCTCTTTTCATGTATCCGTTCAAAGACGAGACTCGTTGTGGAAACCGAAGAGAGTGAGCCGCTGGATAAGCGACGCTCCTTTTCGGAATTTTCTGAGCTAGAAGCCATGGTAACAGGTCCAACGTGGTCGTGTGAAAGTCGAGTGCCTCGCTCGTGTCGCTCGAGTCGCAACTGGAAATCGGCTACCGAAAGAACCGAATCAATCAAGCATGTTGTTTAGGAGTAAACGAGCGACTGAAGACGAGGGCGAGCGAGAATATCCGCCGCTGAAATGTGCTAGAGCGAATTAATTCTCCTTCAGGTCGACGATAGAAGCGGTGGTGTTGGGAAGAGATGGTCGGTGCTCGTATTGACGTTGGTATCAAGTCGTAAGTCGTGATGGTGCATACTGTACAAGTAAGCTCCAGCTCACCACCAGAGGTGGAGGCCGAATGGGGCATAGTAGAAGATGACGTAAGCTTCCCCGGGAAATCGGGGGTCCATCGGCCGAAATCGGTCGCAAGGGTTCGATTCGGACCCACTTCTGCGACGCTTCACGAATCACATGTAAGTCGATATTGAAAGCAGAGTCGGAATATCCTGTTGAGCTTTGTTATCAAATCTTACGATCGGTCTGAAGTATCCGAGATGCTGGGCCATGACTTCGAAAGGTTGGTGTTCTCTAGTCGTGCTGTAGACTAGTCGGCCCTGATAGGGCCAGTAGCAGTGTTTACCTGGATACCCTTTGTTGGTAGTGTCTTCCTTACTATCACTTCGACCCTGGTCTAATACTCAATACATCAGATTCGAGTGGATGTAGCTGGAGAGATCATTCATGTTAAGGGGGAAGAGCTTGTGCCAGTCCAAGAGTGATCTAAGAGAACTGACGTTTCTGGTAGAATACTTCAGCCAACTTCGTCAATATATGTACTCTATGAAGTAACCTACGTACGCTCTTTCAGAGCATCTTCAAGCCATCGCCACAGTCGCTGATCTCCGACAAACCCTGGATTCATTTCGGACATGAGCGTTAGCTTTCTTGCAACAGCCAGCCTGTCCGGTGGATCCCCAGAAAAGACATCCTTCTCTATTTCTCTGACTTCCTCATCTGGCAGGTCATCTTCACTCAACTGTGACAGAAGCCGCTTGTTGCTTTCGAGCATAGCACGCTCGTGGAAAAGCCGACCATAGTCTACTGGGTTCGACGAAGCTTTAGCCTCGGGCCTGTACACCAGCTCATATAAAGTCTTGAATAAAACGAGATCCTGGCCGGAAAGTAGACGGGCCAGGCGCGCAAAATACCACATCATCTCAGCCCTGTCCCACATGTCTCGGTCGACGCTGCAAGATTCTTGAGAAAAGCCAGACTGAAAGGAGGCGATGAGAGATGGTGCAGGTGGCTTTGATGGGCCTACGAGTCCTGGAGTAGAAAGCAACTCAGTCATTGGGCCTGTTGTCGTGGAACCCCAATCAATAATGCATGTGATGTTGAGTTCCTCGTCAACAAATACATTACCGGCGTGAAGGTCGGGATGTGATATGGTAAATCCAGTCGATTGTGCCAGAAGTAGAGGCACCATTTCCGCTAGTAGCTGGCCTGCGATAAAGTAGGAAAGCCGATTCTTGCTACCTTCGAGCTTGTCGCCGATAACTATAAAGTCGCTCCGTCTATCCACAGCAGCCTTAAAGCTATCCCAAGTAGGGTAATCAACCGGTTTTGGCAGCGGTGAGAAGAATAGATAGGGAGTCAGGGGGAGCTCCTCTGCATGGGACGTAAATGCAGTTATCAGAGAATGAAGATAGCAGTCTTCCCGAGAAAACGGGCCCCGGTCTATCTCCGTCTCGAGGGTGTCTCTCGATTGCCATGTGAGCACCGGAGACAGGCATTCGCGGATGGAAACCCGCCCGTCGTCGCCTTCGAACAGTGATCCAATCTTATCAAATTGGATCTTTGACAGACGCGACATGATGACTCCAAGCTGATCCATGATCTTCTGTCGGTCAGAGTCCGAGAGTGGGAGCTGTGGGAAGGGAGATGTGAACCCGGGAGGTTGAATCGAAGCCTCGGTCCAACGATAGTCTGATAGGGGACGGCCAGAAGCTTTGCTCTGGAGAATATAGGGTACCCCGATATCATTCTCGCGAGTGCCACTGAGAACGGGGTCAGTGTTATGTGAGCTCGTCATCCGACCTGGTCTACCACCATCCTACCTATACGAGTACACTTTCGGAACCGGAACTGAACAGCGGGTTTCAAGGTACTTTAGTGTACTTGCTTCGCTTATGAGCATCCTGGAGGCAGTCTCATCCGCGAACATCAAGGTGTCGTAGCGTGGGGAGCGAAACGCCCACTGAACGCCATCGTCAAAGGTGATGAAAATCACCCAGTTCAGACTGCCAGCTCTGGGGGTCTTGGACTCGTCACAGACACACGGCCGACCTCGGAGTCTCCCTGCCAGCGAGAGAAGCGCCTCTAGATTGAAGTCGGCGTATCTAAAGACAGCAGGCCGTGGTGGGATAGGCATGTTGATGCCTGGCGTGTAGGCCAGGTCAGGTGGGGAAGAGGGTAGAGTTGCAGGCAGCGTCAGAATATCCCATCGAGCATTAGATGCTAAAAGCGCTACGGAAAGCGCTACAGATTGCAGGCTGCTGCTGTTTCAAAAGCCGACCCCCAACACCCCAGAAAGACCTAACCTACAGTGCAGGCCAAGTATGTCACGGCTCAGCTCGCTCAGTTCTGGAGCTGCGGCGCCTCAACCTTCTGATCGTCAATCTTCTCCACCAGACAAGCCGTGCCATACGCGCAAGCCTGCGCATACCCTTCCCCCAGACTGCCCGTCTCGAAGCGCAGGCAGATGATGGCGTTGCCGCCACGCTGGCGCGTCTCGTCGACGACGCGGCCGATGCTGTCGTTGCGGCAGTGGTACAGCATGTTGGTGAACCACTTGAGCTCGCCGCCCGCCAGGCTCTTCATGGCCATGCCGATGCCCGCGGCGATGTTGCGCGAGCGCACCGTCACGCCGTAGACGGCGCCGAGGACCTTGGTGACGCGGTAGCCGGGGATGTCCATCATTGCTGTTGCGCGCCGGTGAGCTCGGTGGGCAGGGATGTCGTGGGTGAGGGGGTCAAGTTGGACTTACTGGTCGTGATGACTCCGTCTGTTTCGGTGAACTATTCACCGTCAGCAGCTTCTCCTTGTCTGGTTGAGGGGGGGGGGTTCGAGGTACGCAGGTGAGTATGCTGAATAGGCACTTACACAGTGAAGGTCGGATATCTGCTGAGAGATTGGAGCCCCATCGTGCTGCTGCTGCTGCTGCTGCTGGTTGCTGTTGGTTAAGCCGAAAGGCATGATGATGGAGGCGATGTGAAGATGGCCGGGTATAGATGTAAACGTATGCCTCTGAGTTGGTCAGTCAAGGTAGATAGGACAGAGTTGGTGCTCGTATCTCATCCAACTCTCCCTCTCCATCTCTCAGATCCAGGGAATCGACGGCCCTTTAAATATCCCAAACACTCCTTCTACTGTAAGACAGACTGCGCTAGACGCAACAAGCCTATCAGATAGAACCGAAGGAAAGCTTCCTGCAGTTGAGTTGATGGCTGCAAGCCACCTCCCCAATCTCCATCCGATCAAACACAGCCATACCATCGCCCTCCCGCCGTATTCATCGCATCAGGTCGCAAAGAGGGGCCGAGAAGCCCAAGCCACTCGTCATCTCTTGACGCCCCGCGGCGGCTTCTCGCACTCGTTCTTACGGGACAGGAGCATCGACTGGAATGCGAATTCGCAGATGCAAGCGTTGCACTAGCATGGCTTTCGATGCCGCTGCTGATGTGGGATGAACTTTCTAGGCAGGTACAGTAATGGTAAGCTATGTGCAATCGCGCAGCATCATGTTCAAGGTATTGTGACTGTATGCTCCGTGTAGCCCCGCTTCATCGCGGCGCCGCCTCCGTGTGGAGACGGCCGGAGCCAAGTCCGAGCAGAGATTGATGATGAGTAATAAGTGCACCATCACGGAAAGGCGTGGCTACATACGACACCTCTCTTACAATCTCCACAAGCTCCTCTTCTTCTTCGCAATCCTCTCTCGCCGACCAAACTTCTTGACCCGATTCGCATCCCTCTTGCTCAGCATCACAGCGCTCAAGTCCCTCTTGCCGTCCACGTTCGCCGCCTTGATATCTCCGCAGTCCGGCCTCTCCAGCTCGTCACCAAACGTGTCGACCGTCCAGATCAGCACACCGTTCGTCCAGCCGAAACCCTCGACAACCTCGTACTCGCCACCTCCGCCAGCTACGTTTGTCGAGTTGTCGGCGTACTTTTCGAACATGATGCCCTCGTCCTCGTCCGAGAGACCCCGGAGCTGAGGCGTCTCCGACGTAGACCCTCCGGTCGCGTACCACGTGCAAAAGGTCGAGTCGAGGTACCGCTGTCCCAAGCGCAGCGCGAGATCCTGTATATCCTGGTACGAAGGGTCGTCCTCCCCAAACGTCGCAGGCGTGTTGAGCAGGCCGGCCATGAGGATGTGCTGCAGCGGAGGCCAGACGTTTGGCTGATCCCACTGCTCGCCCGAGTCGAAGTTGGTGGCCGGGATGCCGCCAGCACGGGCGTCGAGGTACTCGGACACGCGGCTGTAGGCCTTGAGGACGGTGGCGGGGTTGTTCTTGACGTAGTTCGGTGCCGCACCCATCCAGAAGGGGTAGAACTGGGAGACGCTGAAGATGGCTTGCTGGTCCGCCGGCGCAGTCTCGTTATCGTAGGTCGCGGTGTCGTTGTCGACAGGATAGAAGATGCTCTGCGCCTCAGATGTCAAGTTGTAGTCGAAGTAGCTGAGCAGCGTTTCGTTCCAGAAGACTGCCTGGATGGCCTGGCTGCGGTTCTCCGCGAGGTCCTGCCACTGCCGACTGGCGGATTTGTTACCTGTCAGGTTGTAGAACTCGGCAATCGCAATCTCGTTGCCGTAGAGGATGGAGTTGAGGTCCACGGGCACGATGTTCCTGACGTTGAGGGACCGCAGCGGGAAGTAGACGTGCTCGGCGGCATCGTTCGGCCGCGAGAGCCATCGTGATGAGTAGTCCCAGCCGCTCTCGGCACCGCTGGCTAGATTTTCGTAGAGGCTGGCTTGTTCCGTCTCGTTGAGCGGTTCCGTCTCCGGGTAGATTATGCCAGTGGAAGCATAGTAAGATTCGTTGTTGGCCGTGATGTAGTCTTCTCGGTAGGACTCTGGACGCGGCCGAGTGTTATTCACATCGTAGCTATGCTCTGTTAGTCGAAAGTGATTTGGTTGGCGTCTGATCTTGCTTACCGGTTCAGCACATATGTATCGTCGCCAATCGTCACGTTCACAGTTCGGTTCGTCATGAACCATTCGTGCTCCTGCACCAAAAGCGGCAACGCACGATCGAGGATATCCGTATCGTTGGTGTGGTTGATGTAGGCCTTGACCATCTGCGCCAACAGAGGTGGCTGCGACCGATTGAGGAAGTACACTCTCGCTCCATTCGGCACGAAGCCGTACTCCTCAACGAAATCAAGGAAATTCTCAATGGCGTTCTTAGAGAGCTCGATGAAAGACCCCCCGGTGCGCAGCAGGCCCTCGAGGATCCAGTACGAGTCCCAGTAGTAGGGCTCACGGAAGCGGCCACCTGCGATGACAAAGGTTCGGTTGATGGGTATGTAGCTGTTGGGACAGTTGGTACAGTTGCTCACGCTGCCCCGGTACGAGCGCGTGAGATCGGGCCAGATGTCGATGACCTTTTCTGTAAACTCCCTGATGACGGTGTCGTCGACTTTATCAAGGAACGTAGCGTTCGACTTGAGCTGGCCTTGAGGGACTTCCTCCAGCTCGCCGCCGGCGTCGGCAAAGTATGTCCGCAGGAAGTTGTTCAGAGCTGAGTTGTTCTGCAGAGGCTTATCAAGCCTGTCGAACGCGGCCTGGATCTCTCGCAGGGGTCTCTTGGCGGGCCTTTTACACCGTCAGACGTAGTGCTAGTCAGAGGAGATGCTGGGTTGTCTTACATGTCGACGAAAGTCTTGGAGTCGGTGAACGGCCGTGCAAGCTCGACCTGTTCGAGGATGTCACCGTGACAGTAAAGAGGTGAGTCGCATGGCGCAACGACAGAGCCGTTGACATAGAGCGCCGACACAGCTGTCGCCGAGGCCGCAAGGGCAACAGCGAGATGTTTGAAGCCTACCATTGAGGTGTTCTTGCTTGACTCGGTGCCCTGATATCGCTTTGTAGATGCGACAGGTGATCTACGGCGTCGCAAATAAGGCCCGAAGTTACTCTGAGAGACAACGGTTCGCGGGGAGCAGCAGCAGCAGGAGAGGGCATTATAACATAAAACCAGCGACACCTTCCTAGGTAGACCACGACAACGGCAATGATGCAGCCGAATACGTAAGAAGTCCTCGAAAATCAGGTACATGGAAGCGTACGGTAGGCCCAAGAGACCAATCGTAGTTCCGAACCTTCCGCGCAGTTAGCGTGACGCATCGCGAACCAACGGAGACGCCAAATCGAGATGCGGTGCACGTCGCAACAAGGCAAGCCCGAGCACACAACAAACACACACAAACTCAAAAGTCGAAGAAAGAAAGAGAGCTGAAGGCTACTCTAGCGGAGGCACAAGCGACCCGGCCAAGAAGCTGGATGGGGGCTGGGCACTCGGCGATCGCTGGCCTTCCCTCCCCACGATGGATCATCAGCTCGAGAGGCGGCGTTGCTCTTCGTCATCGGGCCGGTACAGTACACCCCCTGCTCTGATGGCAGCAGCAAAGCTAGGCGCGGGAAACAGGTTGTTGTTTCTTCGATGACTTCCAAGCGTTTCTTGGGTCGCTTGGCAGATGCAGTCCTTGTGCATGCTGCTGTGGTCTGTTCATGCTATGACGATGGGCATCATGGCAGATCCACCGTATCAAAACCCCTCGCGTCATGGGATGAGATGAGTTGCTGGGGAGTCCCAACTTCTGTCCTGCATCGGGAGTTTAGGCCAGAGAAGAACGTCTCTTAGACGTGAGGATCAACTCAAGGTAAGCTTGTCACGAACTCAATGCGGGGAACCCGTCTCTCCCCGCACCATCACCGCTCTCTAGCGGCCGTGATTCTAGCCCAAGGTGGGCAGGGACGCTGAGCTGTGACGTCAATCAATCAACCGTCTCATCAGCGTCTTCTGATCTTAACACGCGTCGACGAAAACTCTTCCATACCGTTCTTGGCGGCGTCTTCGCTCACTTGGATATCGAGGCGCTTCTTTAGTGGGTAACGTTAGATGTCTGTAGGTCAGATCCATGCACCCCACGCACGCGGAATCACTGCCCGTCTCTTCTCAGGACGGACTACTACTGTAGATACTGTACTGTAGAATAGTAGTCATGAACCTGTCAGCGGCGTCATGAGCTTCCTCATGACTTCTTGGCGTGTCTTCCTCACGACACCCTCGTGGCATTTCCAAGACGTTGGGGATAGCTGGTGAGATGGAGGGAGATGCATATGTAGCACATCAAACACCGGTCAGAGGAGATCGCTCATGTTTCCATAGTAGAATCATTGGCCTTCATATTGCTCTCCCAATGCCAATGTGTATATTTCACGGCATCTTCCTACTCGACCGGTAGCTCAGATTGAGATGTGTACATGTTAGATGACCCAACACCCTTGCTTGCCTCCAAATCATCCCTTGGCTCCGAGAACACACGCTCAAACACCACCCGCAACCGCTTCAGCACTTCCTCCTCGTTCTGCGCCACTTGATAGTGCGTCACCAGCCGATTGCACATAAAATTGAGTCCAGCATCCTTCCCAACATCGATAAACCTCTTCTCGCTACACCCCGCCGCATCCAGATCCAACCAGCACATGTTCGTCTCGGTCGGCTCGGCCACCTTCCCGCCCATGCCAGTCCACAGCGCATCTACCTTGCGCGCCATCTCGTGCGACTTCTTCAGCAGCCCACCCTCTCCGTCGGGTGAAGGTCCAAACGTCTGCTCGACGGCGACCTTCCCCGCAGACGTCACGACACCGGACTGCCGTAGCCCTCCGCCGATAGACTTGCGCACCCATCGCGCATGCGTGATCGTAGCCTTCGTTCCCACGAGCACGCTTCCCACGGGTGCGCCGAGGCCCTTGGACAGGCACAGGCTGACGGTATCGAAGTGCGAGCAGACCTCGTGCAAGGGTCCGGCTCCCGCGGCGACGGCTTCCCATAGGCGTGCGCCGTCGCAGTGCAGCTTGATGCTGTGCTCCCTGGCGAATTGCGAGATGCGCGCGATTTCGGATAGGGGCGTGATCACGCCGTGGAGCGTGTTTTCCAGGCTGATGACGCGGGTGGGACAGCCGTGGACGTCGTTGTCGAGCACGGAGTGGGAGGCTACGTCCTCGAGGGTGAGGTATTTGCCGTTCTTCGGGATGACGGGTTGAAGCTGGGCGCCGCAGAGGGATGACACTCTGCGAAGGAGTGAGCTCCGGGTCAGGCGAAGTTTGGGGCTGATCCAAGGCAACTTACCCGCCAGCTTCGCAGGTGAAGATGTGAGAGCGATAGTCGCAAAGGACCGAGTATGGGGGTTGGGTCAGGAGCGATCTCATCGCGAGCTGGTTACCCATGGTGCCTGACAGGACGAAGAGGCCGGCTTCCTTCCCGGTCCGCTCAGCGAGGTAAGCCTCGAGATGGTTGGTAGCCGGGTCCTCTTGGAAGACATCGTCGAGCAGCGAGCAAGATTGGATGGCTTCGAGCATGGCTGGAGTTGGCGTAGTCACGACATCGCCTTGATGATGACATGTCAGCAATGATGCCCTACTTTGACCCAGATGAGCGGGAACGCTTACTCCGTAGGTCAAAGGCAGCAGGACCCTTTGCGCCTACCCAAGCATTGTGAGCCTCTTCGGTGCTCCGTTGCGTAGCACTGCTCCTCGGCATGGCTGTCTCGGATGAAGTACGGAGGCAGCGTCTCGTGAGTAGTGCTGGGCCAGAAGCTGGTGTCGCCGCAAGAAATGAGCGATGGGTATTTTTCCGCACGGCCGAGTAGCGAACGCCAAATGAAGAGAAAGCCTGTAGCGTTTTGCCGCGTAGAATTGGCCTCGCCATATCAGCTTGGATCTGCGGCTCTCAAGTCTGGGTACCGGGCCGTGGGTTGATGAGGGGAGGGGAAACCAGGCATAGGCCCACAGTGGATGATCCCAGCGCTGACCCAGCGGTTCGGTAGTTCGGTAGGCGGCCAGCCAGGCGGCGAAATGGGAGGATGCTCCGCTGTCACCGACGACTGACTGCCTGAAGTCAAGTCTCGAGAGGCACCGCTTGACTGTTCCGTTCCTCATTGGCCAGCACCAGCAGCAGATCCCCAACGATCAACGCCATCAGAGTAGTTTAAATCATAGCTTATCTGCCGCATTCCCTGGCTCTGTCATGGAGTACTGCGTATGCAGAAGAGAGAAGGAGAGAAGCCGGATTGATCCGGCGTTGCTATCCCATCCTCCAAACCTGTAGGCATTGACTGGCTCTCAGACGAAACGACGGCCAAATCTCGCTCGGGTCGTTCGGAGGGACCTTGGACCCTGTTATTCTTACTCTCGGTTTGACCCTGAGGGGATCATGTGGGGGTTCTGGCATTCTTCGCTCATTTGCTTGAAAAACTCCGCTGCTAATCTAATCAGAGTTATACGGGGTTCAGTCTTGGCAGGCACACGCGCCAAAGCGAGCCAAGCCTCAATTTCATCGTATTCTACTGCTTCCTCTCCCTCTCCTACTGCTTCTCCATCTTCCTCGCTCCCTCACTTTTCTCCTCCTCCAACTCCTCCTCCATAGAGTAAATTAAGAGTAAACTGTCATTCTGAGCCCTGTTCGATCTCAGCGCCACTCCTCTACACCATCAATCATGTTCCGATAATCTACGAGCAAACCCTCCCCAAATCCTTCGTCGTCGGAGCTCAGATGGGCCCCTCCATCTTCCTCTCCCTCGCCCTTGCTGGCTTCTTCCTCTGGCTTTCTAACCAGCCGCTCTTCCAACCTTCCTCGGCGCATCGCATGCTCCCGATCGATCAATCTCTCGAGCATAGACTCCCTAGACTAGATTTCTCCTCCGTACGCCCTAATCAACGGCCCGACCACCGCGGATGGTACGTCTCGGCCGAAGCCAAAGACTTCTGCGCAGCCCATGGCTACCCCGTCTTTAAGCCTGCACTCGAACCCCCGGATGGCCGTCGCAAGATCTACGACCTGTTCATGGTCAACACGGAACTTGACTTTCTCGAGATTCGGCTCCAGACCATGTACGATTTCGTCGATTACTTTGTGATTGTCGAGTCTCCGCGTACTTTTCAGGGAGGTCCAAAGCCTCTCGCCATCCGGGATAACTGGGCTCGCTTCGCGCCTTACCAGGACAAGATAATCTACCGCGAACTAAAATTCCCCGAAGGCTTTGAGGCAAAGGTTACCTGGGATTATGAGGACCTTCAGCGCGACGCCACTCTAAAACAGGTCTTCCCCTCTCTCACGGGCGTTCAAGCTCCGACGCGGGGCGATGTCCTCCTCGTCGCCGACGTAGACGAGATCCCGCGACCCTCTACCCTCCTCGTCCTGCGAACTTGCGAATTTCCACGCCGACTCACTCTCGCCTCGAAGTTCTACTACTACTCCTTCCAAAACCTGCATTCGGGACCAGAATGGCCGCACCCGCAGGCCACCTTCTACGAAGGCGCCGACACCCTCGCACCTACGAACCTCCGCACCGGCGACGCGGGCTGGCCGTTGCTACGCGACCTCGAGAAGGGCACCCTCGCAAACGCGGCATGGCACTGCAGCAGCTGCTTCGCCACGATCGACCAGTTCCTCAACAAGGTCGCCAGCTTCTCGCACTCCTGGATGAATAGCGAAGAGTTTCGCGATCGGAATCGCATTGCTGACGCTGTACGACGGGGCGTGGATCTGTACGGTCGTAAAGAGGATACCTTCGTTCGCTTAGAGAACAATCACGACGTACCAGCGTGTCTTTTGAAGAATCCGGACAAGTTTCGGTACATGTTAAATCGTAACGGAACGGCCGCGGGGTTCAGCGATTATCCTTAGATGGCGATTTAGGAGTTTGGCGTTAGGTGCTCATTGGATCGTGATATGATCAGGAACCTCATGATTGAGCTGTACTTCTTTGCTTACGAGTTTCAATTGCGTTTGCCATGATATTGCATCGCTTCAAGCTTATTCATCTAGTGAAATTAGCGTCACAGCAGCTGCAACTGTCTTCCCGTTAGCTCCTACTCTATTTATTAGCTCGACTGACTATCAGCCGGTTGGCAGCTTTGATGATTTTTAACGCATGAAACTATATTATTGCTTTACTTGGGTTCGCGAACCCTTGCGCATCAAGCATGTCAGACTTTCCTTTCAACGGCATCAATTGACATTCCTTGAACACCGTAGCCGGTGAGAAGTTATCCAAGGATTAACTACTAGATCACCTGCAATTTTGCTTCCAGGAGATGTAGTCTTGCTAAGACGTGTTGAGGTTGTTCTGACTGATGAGAGCTACAAGTCAAGTTAGCCAACTAAACTATCCGTAGAGGTGAAGCTATCGAGTTCCCTAGAGTAGAGTAGCGACATCTGACATCACATGGTGAACCGCCATCTTCCTGCTCCTAGCTATCCGTACATTCTCCAATCTCCAATCTCCAATCTTAACCACCTCTATCGACCGTTATCCCGGTCCCGCATCCGGTCTCCACCATCTCCGGTCCTATTCGGCCGCAACTTATCCCTCTCTCCGCCCTACGAAATCATTCACCAATCTCCCTGACATTTGACAACGCATCATAGCCCGAGCTGCCGGCCGGCAGATGCAACTTAGACGCCTCATTCGAGCATTCCCTCTTTCTTTTTCAGGATCTCATGAGCCAGTATAATAAGGGTTCCTCCGCGAAGTGACTGCTAGCATGCCGCTACGCGCGAGGGAGCATAGAGTACCTCAAAGCAACGACACACGCGAACACGCATTGCTTCCACCTTTACAGCTACGCCCTCGATGACATAACCCACTTACGACCATCTGATGATAACGTGAATCAAGAGCATACAAGCATAGTCAAGTCCCTATTGGTCAAGCAAAGACATGTTGAGGGAGACAGAATAGAAAAAGGATAAAAGTGCGGATCGCAGAATGACAGGGCGTCGGGCGGCGCTTGTCAAATGCTGCAGCGATGAGTTGGCCAACGCATCAAGTGGTCCGTGTGTAGCCTCCCAAGTTCCTCATCTCTTCTTCATTCCTCCCCGCGCTGTTCATTTACTCATCCTCATTCTCTCTCTCTCTCTCTATAACCGATCTTTCCTCTTCTACTCGTGCCCTAATGCATGAGGTGTATTATTTCTCCAAGGCTCGAACACAGGTTTTCTTGTTGTTATGATTTTTTGGTGGGGATAATGGGCCGTATATTGCTGTCCGCCTCCGTATGACGATCCTCGTCCTTCCGCCTCAAAACATCCTATGAGTGCTGTCTCACTTACTTATGATGCAGAGCTGGCTGTTACGATAGTAAGAACCCTCCAATTTTCCTACGTCAACCGTACAGACCCTTTTCTTTAACTATACACACACTTCAAGCTCCGCAAAGTCAACTTCGTTAAGGCATAGGTCATTATCATTCATCATTCATCATCCATACAGTTCTGCCCTTGCCAAATAACTTGCTAAAGGAGATTTACCCGAGCCTTCCTCCTCAGGCTCAAATGCATATTCGAACAAAACCTGGCTGAAGCGGGCAATGCAGAAGCCAAACAAACCCATGACCAATACGATCAAAATCAACAGCCCCCCTGCAGAGAGCGACGAGTGTCGACGCCCTCGTCCTAGCATATGCATAGACTAGCTAGTGCTATCATTCTCGGTGAGGTTTTTCGGACAAGAACAGAAACAAGAAGAAGATGGAGTCTTCGTCAGAGCTGCAGATTAACGCTCAAGTGCTAATAAGAATCCAGAAAGTCATGAACTCGTGAGAGGGTTAACTTTATACGTGTCCCATAACGTCCATCAACCGATCGCTAGCAAGGCGACCAGATGTCCCCCTTTTTTTTTGTTCGCGTCACATCTCATCATGGCCAATGTAGGGGCAAAATCGTCCCATCCATTCGAGATGGAGATTTGACCCTTTTTCTTTCCTGCCAAGGGCTCGGCTCGCCTTGCCTATAAGGCAGGTTTATCGTCATTCGTATCAAGCACCGAACATCGTCTCACGTTCGAGTGGCCCATTTCATCAAGAATTCAACGACCGCGTCAAGGTTGGTTTCTTCTTTCGCGCTGATGCCATAGCAGCAGACCTCTCGGCCTTGTATGCTTTTGAGGTCGAGTTCGTCAATCAGCTCATCCACTGACAGCTTTTCCGGAAGATCGGACTTATTCCCAAGAACTAAAAGGGGGATCCCCGCAAGTGATTTTCGGCTCATTAGATCATGGAGCTCCTCTTTAGCTTGTGGGATTAGTTCTGGATCGGCAATGTCAACGATGAAGACGATGGCGCTCACGCCTCGACAATACCTCTCCCACATGGTGCGAAACCGAGGCTGGCCGCCAATATCCCAGCATTTGAGCGTCACATGGCCTCGCTGGACGCGCTTCATATTGAACCCGACCGTGGGAATTGAGCTGCAAAAGGTTTGGAGTTAGAAACATACTCGTAACAGAGTGGCTGTTCGATGGGTAATCGGGGTGAGAGATACGAGTTTACAGGGCGTGCTTACTCGAGCGTAAATTCCCCTCCCTGTGTTGTGTGAACAACAGCTGATTAGCATGATCGGGACACAAGTTGAGGGGACGAGGGGACAACTTACAGCAAGGACTCGCAACAACGAAGTCTTGCCGGCATTCTGCAAGCCTACCATGGTCACCTCCATTTCCATCGCCCTAATGTTATTAGCTCTTGGGTGCGAGCGAGAGGAAGAATAGCGACTGGGTTTGGCAACACAACATGCGCGGACCAGCTACGCACTGGGCAAACTGTCGGCACGAAACACAGGGCCATCCATACTCACCAAAACATGCGCAACAGCCAATCGTAAACTCTCCGGAATATGCCAGCCATGATGAGTTTGGGGTTCTTTGGTCGTTGAGGTTTTTCCAAATGCGCGATACAACGATAGCAGCAGCGAAGGCGCGCCGAGGTTATACCTTAACAGATCGTGGAGCTAGCGACAAGCGATATGGGAGAAATGATGTCAAAGAATATCGCCGGCGGTGAGTATTCGTACGGCGAGACGGTGAACGGATTGTCAGGCGGGGTGTTTTATGTCAGGGTCCTTGTCGACGCTATGGTGTTTTGGTAAGACGTCGGAGGCAACGCGGGGGAATGGCGGCGTTGCGAAGGACGAGAGGCTTGTTCAACCGTAGCAACCGACCAAAAAGTATACACGATGAACGAGATGTATTCGCGCCAGCGTCTATCGTCGGAGTCGGGGTCGGAATCGGGAGGTGAAGGCGGGAGATGATGAGATGGAGAGGAGAGGCTCGTGGTGCAACGATGGAGGAGCAGCAGCAGCGGATTGGCATGAGATGACGCTCGGGCGGAGGTACAAAAAGGGCCCCACTACCTTAGAGGGACGATGGCGGCCGAGACAGCAGAGGACGCCGCCCCAAAAGCCGCCCTATCATAATCACAAGCTCCCAAGGCACCCAACAACCAACCCAAAGACGGATGGTGGCCGCAAGAGAGACCGCTAGAGGGCACGAGCCTCGTTAGTCCCGGTGAATGTGAATGTGAACGAGCGGAGGGGTGGGAACGACCCGTGCCTGGCGGGCTGAGATAGCGCAGGTTTAGCGCACCACAGTGCTTGTAGGAACCGTGAATCGTAGATTTCGAGGCGCCATTCCCGGAGAGTCTTGTAGAAGAGGGCAACGAAGCAGAAGGTACAGTAAAATGAACTTTATATCATGGCAAGTCTTGCAAATACGCCCGTGGTGGGTGTTTTCCGTTGATCAGTAGTGCTAATTAGGTTGTCTCCCGTACCACGCCTACAAGGGTTCAAATTCAGGAAGTCTTCAATCACCTGCAACAGCCTACTGTAGAACTAACTGGCCACAGTGTGGGCTAACCGCTGCGGCGTTGCAGATGATCGACTGGGGTACGAAATGCCACATTGGAGATCAGCAAGTCGGAAACGGCGCGCGACAACGCCAGCGTCTATCTGGTTCGCTGCTTGCTACTCGGCGCTTACAGTATATCATGGCGATTGAAGCTTGTTGCCGAGCCTGCGTGACAGCTAGCGGTACCTACAATTGTGGAAGATACTGTTGGCTTCCCATCTAATGCGAGTCGGCTTCCTGTGAAATAAAACTCGTCAGAACCAAGAGGAAGGTTCACTCCCAGCTGACGCAAGGGGGCGTTCTGGGCTGGTAAGATGCTCACTTTTTAGTGGCTGGGAATCGTAAGGTGGACGTCTGCCTGACTGCCAATATATCGGAAGTCAAAGAAAATGATACAAGGCGGTGCAGAGACCACAGATGCGGTTGGCTGGCAATGTAGCGATCAGGCCGTTTGACCTGGACGAGCACTGATACTGGACAAACCCCATTTACAGCCACGTTGAGAGCAAAGACGTCGGAAGTAACAGCGGCAGTAACAATGTCATTGAGAAACGAGTCTTGCCTTGAATGTGAACACAGTATTTAGCTTAGATCAAAACATCGGCCACATTGCGAGGCGGCTGCGCGGATCATCACCTCCAGTCCTGGTCTCTTGCAATTGAAGCTCTCGGGGAATGCCATGTCGCACCTACCCACCCTAGTACGTCGTGCAGGGAATACAAGGAAGCAACTGCAAGTTCCCGCTTGTACAACAAATAAGGTGCAGTTCGGCTGTATTCGACGATACAGATATCTGCACTAGTGTTGATCTGAGGCCTCGAGGACTTACGGACACAATTTTATCAACACCAAGTCATCATGAAATTTAGTTCTCGCGAAAAGTATATCAGGCCATTGGATGGCGGCGCCTCGGTCCGAGTCTTTGCTGCATTCAGTGTACATACTGTTTCAGCATCTTCCACTCAACTTTCATAGACGCAGCAAGTCTCGGTCCATGAAACACAAGCCGGAGGTCTGGCTAGTTAACGACTGAGACGTTTTCAAGAATAACAGGATAATCAGATTGGCTTGGTCAAGCGAACTGCTCTGCCCGCGGGCATGTATGTCGCGACCAATGTCGGAGTATGTTGAGAGCTGCTGTGCTTTGGTATGCCCCTCATTCGACTGGTGAAGCTACCTGGACTGAGCAGCACCCCACTGTTATCGATAAGCTCATGTGACCGACCTTATCGGCAATTTTTTCTTGATAGGATGGTCAAGTCGGTCACTTTTTTTTTTGCAGGTTTGGATAGCCTCAATTTCTCAGCATTTAGAGCGGCCCATTTGGCAAGCTATTCCCGCTCTGTCACCTATTCCTGTCCCACCTGCAGGCCTATATGGTGTCTTAGTATCGTCATTGAAACATAAAAGCTTCGATCTGGTGCGATACATCTCGTCTTCACGCCACAGCAGGGTGAATTTCGGACGAGCCTTCAACGGCTCACAGCAAAGTCAATATGGCGCCTACAGCAACAGACACGACGTGGGACCACGAGTTCCACACCCTTCGTCGCGAAAACCTCTTCCGAAACCCTCCTAAAGATCATACCGCGTATCCCGCCCTTCAAGCAGCTGTCGATCCTCACATTGAGTCCTTCAATGGTCTCTTTCGCGATGATGGCAAGCCTGGTTTGTTGACGCATGGTATTGCCGATATTGGTACCAAGACTTTTCTCGATGGCGACGATAGGTCCGGTCTTGAAATAAGGAACCGCTTGAACGTTCGGTTCAAGGACGTCTTCCTCCAGAAGCCCCAAGTTCCACCTTCCAACAAGATGGCGCGCAACCGTCAGATCTTCCCTGCCGAGACCAGAGAGCGCCATGTAACGTACCGAGGTAGACTCTCGGCAATGTTTGAGTACAGCATTAACGGCAGCGATCCTGTGGAGTTTGTGCGAGAATTGGGTCAAGTCCCTATCATGATCAAGGTACGTGATCCTATTACCGCTCGTGCGCCTCCAAGCTCATGGTTGGTTTGCAGTCAAATCGGTGTCATCTTGAGCACAATTCGCCCGCTCAATTGGTCGAACGAAAGGAAGAGTCGGAAGAACTAGGTGGCTACTTTATTGTCAATGGTATCGAGAAGATCATTCGAATGCTTCAGCTCAACAAGCGTAATTTCCCCATGGCCATCAACAGACCTAGTTTCCAGAACCGCGGCCCTGGATACACGCCCTACGGTATCATCCTCCGAGCCGTCCGACCTGACGAGACCTCGCAAACCAACGTTCTGCACTACCTCAACGACGGCAACATTACCTTCCGATTCTCATGGCGCAAGAACGAGTATCTCATTCCCGTAATGATGATTCTCAAGGCCCTGGTTGAGACTAACGACCGCGAAATCTTCGAGGGTCTGATCGGACCTGTCGGCTCCAAGTCGACGGAAAATACTTTCTTGACGGATCGAATTGAGCTACTTCTCCGAACCTACAAGTCTTATAGGCTCTACAGCAAGACAGAAACGCGAGCGTACCTGGGCGAGAAGTTCCGTGTCGTTCTCGGAGTGCCAGACTCCATGACCAATTACGAGGTTGGTACTGAGTTTCTACGCCGCATTGTTCTGGTCCACCTGGGCAATGTCAACGTCACTGAAGAGCAGGATTTTGAGAAGTTCAAGATGCTTCTGTTCATGATCCGTAAGCTGTACGCGCTCGTGGCTGGAGATTGCGCCGTCGACAACCCTGATGCCGTCCAGAACCAAGAGATTCTCCTCGGTGGATTCCTCTATGGACAGATCCTCAAGGAGAGGCTCGACGAGTTCTTGAGCGTCAATCTGCGAGCCTCGCTTCGAGACTGGATTCGACGGAACCCATCCGTTTCCTTTACCTCTGAAGACTTCCTCAAGGATTTCCCCAACACCATCTTCCGCAAGGCAAACGAAAACCTCGGAAACGCTCTCGAGTACTTCTTATCCACCGGTAACCTGCAAAGCGCCTCGGGTCTGGATCTGCAACAAACGGCAGGTTTCACCGTCGTCGCCGAAAAACTTAACTTCTTGCGATTCATCGCCCATTTCCGAATGGTCCATCGTGGTGCTTTCTTCGCCCAGCTCAAGACTACGGCCGTACGAAAGCTTCTCCCCGAATCATGGGGCTTCATGTGCCCCGTTCACACTCCCGATGGTGCTCCCTGTGGTCTCCTGAACCACTTAGCTCACAAGTGTAAGATTATGACAGACTCGCCTGATGTGTCCAAAATACCTGCACTTGCTGCTGAGCTTGGTATCGTCGATACATCATCTGCTTCTACCGAGGAGAGCGTTGTGGTTATGCTGGACGGCAAAATCCTCGGCTTTTGTTCGCCAAAGGAGTCGCTCCGAATTGCGGACTGCTTCCGATACTGGAAGGTGGAGGGCACGCACGGCGTACCCCTGGAGCTTGAGATTGGATATGTGCCTCCATCGCGAGGCGGCTCTTATCCTGGTGTCTACATGACTTCAACGCCCTCTCGAATGGTGCGGCCTGTCAAGTATCTTCCTCTCCAGAAAGAGGATCTTGTCGGTCCTTATGAGCAGCCCTACATGTCCATCTCCGTGGTTCCTCAGGAGATCGAGTCCGGCAGATCAACGCACGTCGAATTCGAGCCGACCAACATGCTCTCGATTCTTGCTAACCAAACACCTTTCTCCGACTTCAACCAGTCCCCTCGTAACATGTACCAGTGTCAGATGGGTAAACAAACCATGGGTACGCCAGGTGCCGCTATTCGCTACCGTACGGATAACAAGTCGTATCGCATCCAGACTGGTCAGACCCCAATCGTGCGATCGCCCCTTCACAACACGTACGGTTTCGACAATTTCCCCAATGGTATGAATGCTGTGGTTGCTGTCATCTCATACACTGGTTACGACATGGACGACGCCATGATCTTGAACAAGAGTGCTCACGAACGAGGCTTTGGACACGGTACGATCTACAAGACCAAGAAGGTCTCGCTCAAGGATGATTCGAGGACGAAGGCCACCAAGAGCGTTACGAAGGCCTTTGGCTTCGCGCCTCACAGTTACGTGAGCGCCCAGTACCAAGCGATGCTTGATGACGACGGTCTTCCTCACGTCGGCCGCCTCGTTCAGGAGGGAGATGTGATTTGCGCTTGGCACACTGTCACTCCGGACTACAACGGCAAGCTTGTCAACCTTGATGGTATCACCCACTACGAGAAGTACAAGGATGGCGAGACGGGCTTTGTGGAGGAGGTTCGCTTGATTGGAGCGGAGACGGGCAACGAGCCGCTCCAGACCATCTCGCTCAAGTTCCGCATTCCACGATCGCCAGTCATCGGTGACAAGTTCTCGTCGCGTCACGGACAGAAGGGTGTTGCCTCGCAGAAGTGGCCTACCGTTGATCTCCCCTTCTCAGAGTCGGGCATGCAGCCCGATATCATCATCAACCCTCACGCTTTCCCTTCGCGAATGACGATTGGTATGTTCGTCGAGTCACTAGCCGGTAAATCGGGTGCCTTGCACGGCCTAGCCCAGGACTCCACGCCCTTCAAGTTCAACGAGGAGAACACGGCGGCCGATCATTTTGGCCACCAGCTGATGAAGGCCGGATACAACTACCACGGCAACGAGCCCATGTACTCTGGCATTACAGGTGAAGAGCTACACGCCGACATCTACATCGGTGTTGTCTACTACCAGCGACTGCGACACATGGTCAACGATAAGTACCAGGTGCGAACAACGGGTCCCGTGGTGCCGACGACGGGTCAGCCCATCAAGGGTCGAAAGCGTGGTGGTGGTATCCGTGTGGGAGAAATGGAGCGCGACGCTCTCCTGGCCCACGGCACGGCGTTCCTGCTGCAGGATCGTCTGCTCAACTGCTCCGATTACTCCAAGTCGTGGATCTGCCGACGCTGCGGCTCATTCTTGTCTGTGCAGCCTACAGTTTCCCAGTTTGCGCCTGGCAAGAAGCGCACGGCGCCGACGGTGGTGCGCTGCCGCAGCTGCGCCGTCAAACTCGATGACGCGGAGGGTATCGACCTGACGGAGATACAGGGCGAGATCTGGGAGGATGGCCAGGGTAACTCTTGGGTCGGCGGTGACCACACGACCCAGGTCGTTGTGCCCGGTGCGCTTAAGTACCTCGATGTGGAGTTGGCGGCTATGGGTGTGAAGCTCAAGTACCGTATCGATCGTGGTGATGAGCCTCGCAAAGGGCCGATGCGACCGATGGCGTTGGACAGAGTTCGGGCACCAAAAATGATTGCTGCGTAAGGTTGTCGTTTGAGGGGTTTTTCCTTTGCTAGAATTACTTGCGGGAATTCTCGCTCATTGATGATGAAGTTGTATAGACTTGGGGTTGTACATTTACGACGGAGTTAATACCATTGCATATGACTGATACTGAACTTGTTGATTTTATAAGGCTCTTCTTATACCTTCTGCTCATCGTGATGACCAAGTTGATCCAGCCAGTTCTTTTACCAATCATGTTTCTTGTAACTCCAGCTTGAAGATATCGTAAAGGCATCTGTCGCATGAAGCTCAACACAGCACAACACACATTATCACGAGCTATCTATCAAGGCTAGCATCTGTGACAACTTTCAAGTAACTCGCCCGTAGTACTTGTTGCTTTATCAAGTGAAGTTCATTTGCTCATTAAACGGCTGCTCACATATCTCCCCCGTTCATTTTCTCTTGATCGTCGAGAAGGGTTTCACTACGAGGGGAAGGTGCAACGGCAGCTGCTGTCAGCTGCTTGTCGGGTGTCGAGCAGTTTCCTTTCTTCCCTTCTGCTTCTTCTTGAGTATATGAATCATGTGCTATCGCTCACACGTGTCTGTGCTTCTCTCTTCAGCAAGTTATCTGTTCACCAGATTCAGCTACGGTTCGCGACCAGAGACACACTTGGAAGGTTTCTCGTCTGTCGTCATCTTGTAAAGCTGGACTTGGGTTCTGCTTGTTCCTCGCATTGCACAGAGAACCTCCGTTTTGGTCTTCTACTTCCTTTAATAAGCACCCACGTCCTTTCCAATCACCATTGCTAAACGAGACAGGCGGCGGCAGCATTCTCGCTCTCTGAGAACGTATTCCTTCTCTCTACTGTCTTGATCTAGTACTCGCCCTTGTTCCCAACTAGAAAAGGTTATCGACTGGTCAGTATACGCAGCGGCCTTCGCCATGCGCGGCGCTACCATCCTTGCCTCTCTCCTCGGAACACTCTTCGTCGCAGCTCAGTCATACGACTATGGCACAGGCGTCGACATCGAGTCCCTTACCCGACGGAAGCATGACGACACACGAATTGTTGTCGGCAAGCTCAATTTCTTGCGGAATGGCTCGATGCCTGTGAGGCTCGAGCTCCGACAGATGAAGGCTGATGAGTACAAGTGGAATCTATTCATCCTGGCGCTGAGTATGTTTCAGCACGTCGGACAGGATGATCCCACTTCGTACTACCAAATTGCCGGTACGTTTCTGTATCGCGGTCAAACTGGCCATGGAGTTATTCTGATGAACCTGGTTTGGCTTTGGGTATTTAGGCATACATGGAGTTCCATTTAAGTCATGGAACGGTGTCGAGGCTGTTTCTGGGGCGGAACAATCGGGTTACTGTACGCACACATCAATTCTCTTTCCCATGTGGCATCGACCGTACCTGGCCCTATTTGAGGTTGGTGAACTTTCTCCCCTCCAAGTTGATGCAAGGTGGCTCAAATCTGGAGTATTGACAAAGGAACAGCAAGAACTTTACAGAACGGTCAACGTTATTGCCAGCATGTTCCCAGGTGGGCGAGATAGACGTGCCTACCAACACGCGGCGTCTGATTTCCGAATGCCATACTGGGATTGGGCCATGGGTGCTCCAGACGGAGAAGATGACCACTTCCCCAACGTCTTTTGGAATAAAACGATCAGTCAGAAAGGGCCTAACGGTGTGCAAACCATCAGAAACCCTTTGTATTCTTACCAGTTTCACCCAAAGAACGAAGAAGCCTTCATCTGGGATCCAGTAGGTGTTTCCATCTCAGGTTCTAAGGAGTAGATGACTAACGTCTGCCTAGCTGAAGCAATGGGAGGAGACCAAGAGAGCACCGAATACATCCGTGAGCGATACGTCACCGCCGTCAGACAATCAACGGGTTAACGAGGCTCTGCGCTCAAAACTTCCGGAAATCCAACAACGTCTCTACATCTTGTTTTCGAGCTACAAGGACTTTAATACATTTGGTAATAAAGCATGGGCAACTACGCAAAATCTTTCTAGCTGGGATTCCATCGAAGCCATTCACGACATTGTCCACATATGGGGTGGTCTCAAGGGTCATATGACTTATGTTCCCCTTTCATCGTTTGACCCCATGTTCTTTCTGCATCACGCAATGACGGATCGACTCGTGGCGATGTGGCAAACCATCAACCCAGATTCATGGATGTCACCCTCGCCAGCGGGTGAAAATAGCTTCACGGTACTCAAGGGTGACATGCTCGACTCGTCGACAGCGTTGACCCCTTTTTACGCTTCCGAAGATGGCAAGTTCTGGGACTCGGACATGTCGAGGGATACAGCAGCTTTTGGGTATACATATGTCGACATTGACCCATCCCGGTCAAGCGGCCAAGACGTGCGGCAGCAACTCATCAGAAAGATCACGCGTTGGTACGGGCGTACGAGTCTGGCTAGTCTCAAGACGTTGAACGCCCCGGTACGCCGTGGTCTGCAGAAGATCAAACGTACCCCGGCTGACGGTCTTCGCTTTGCGGGTAAAATTCCCAAAGTTGGAGTTGATGCGGAGAGTCCACCGTATCATGCCGTTGTCAGAGATGACAGGTATACGGAATGGATAGCCAACGTCCACGTCGATGCTGAAGCGTTGGACGGAAACTTTGGCATATACTTCTTTCTCGGCCCAGTGCCTGTAGACTGCGGTAAGTGGAACTGGGCAAGCAATCTGATGGGCACCGTTGGAATCTTCGCCATGAACAAGACGACGGGATCGGAAAACAAGATCTCAGGAGCCACACCGCTTACGTCGGCACTGATGAAGATGGTTGCGGCTGGGGAAATCCCAGATCTAGGACCCGACGTGGTTGTGCCATTTTTGCAAGACAGTTTGCAATTCCGGGTGCTTGGGAGTGACGAGCAGAGCGTCAATCCAGCAGAGGTGGGCGGACTGTACGTGGGCATCAGCAGCGCCGAGGTTAAGGTACCAAGGCGAGAAACAGAGCTGCCTCTGTGGGGACACGTGGTGGAAAGGATGCTGGTGTGGAGAGGATAGGTCGGTAATGGGATGGGGCATATACAGTAGAAGAGCTACCGGGGCGCGCATCTTCGTGAAGCATTAGACAGACAGACAAGCAGGCAGATAGATGGGTCATGACCGGTAATAGTGGGGAGAAGGGTCTCTGGTCGTCATACGGACATAATCTCGCCAAGAGGGTTTTGTCTTCATTTATTCACTTATGTGTTTACTTATTTACCTATTGGAGGTGGATTCTCCAGGAGGGCGATGGTGCGGTGTAAGGGAACAGTGATCAAGCAGGCCAATGGTAGTGGACGATTCATCCCAATAAAGTAATGATTCAAGGTGCCCTTGCGAGTCTGTTGGTTGTTTACATGCATGCATGCATACGACGTACAGTAGTCTACGATACGAGGAGACTGGAACTATCCCAACCTGTCCCATCTTGGTACGGTGACAGGCACATGTAGCTAATTACTACTCTAAGTTAGTAAGTTAGTTGACGGCGCAGTCCAACTCGCTCTATCCTAGTCTGAAGAGATTCTCCCCTCCGCCCTGGATCGGGCATCCGTCCAATCCGCGTGCGTTCCCTTGCCGTGCAGCTCAGACATCATTTTGCCCGATTCAGCCACGCACTCTCGATACCGGAGACTGTATGCGCTTGTTGTCTCATCTTCAACGTCCTGGGAGGGCGGCGGGCGACGTGACACGTCTCTCCCTCTTCGCACGTAGAGGTACGTGACTCGGCGTGCTTGAGCAGTCAGACTACTCTAGAGTAGAGTAGATGAGCAAGTGAATCATCCATCTACTCTACTCTAGTATAGACTAGCTCAACTTAATACGTTAGACTAACGTTAGTCTAGAGCAAGTTATCCCGGATCTATCTTTTTGCTCTCTCCACTCTTCCCGTCTCTCTGTATGTGTATGTCTCTCTCTCTCTCTCTCTCTCTCCCTCCCTCTCTCTACTATCAATCGTAGCAATCCCGTGCGTCTAGTCTAATCCCTTCTTTCCCATCTTTATCCTCGTCCTCCTCTCACTTCCCCACAGTCTAACTTAATCCCCCCCCGGGTCAATCACGCTTACCTCCTCTCTCTCTCTCCCCCCCACCTTAAAAAGCATCACCATGACCTCCAAACCCAAACCAGACCCCATCCCAGCCGTCCCGCCACCGTGGACAGACCTCAAAGGCGACGTCTTCTTCTTCTCCCTCTGGGTGTCTAGCGCCCAAGCCCGCGCCGGCCTCCCCGCCATGGCCTACTCCCCGCTCGAGGCCCGCTCCGAGTTCGCCTCCCCTTCCGCTTCCGGCACTCCCGTCGGCGGACTCGGTATGGTACAGATCATCCGCTACACCGAGACCCCCGTGGGGCCGTACGATGAGCTGATCATCGTCCCTGGGTCCTTTGACTATCCGCGCGAGGACGAGCACGGGAGGAGGAAGACGAGGAGGAACGTGAGGATCTCGAGGATCTACGTGTCGCAGAAGAATACCTGCTACAATGGACGATTAAGTAAGCGCCTGTCTACTACTCGTCATAACAACTCCCATGAGATGCTGTCATGATACTCGTCTACCCCCCATGACATACACAGACTTCTCCTCCTCCTCCTCCTCCCCCCTCATCACTAACACTCGCCGCCAGATTGGAACGTTCCCAAACACCTCGCCCGCTTCGAATGGGACGACGCCCCCGACGGCTCAACCTCCGTCAGAGTATTCCCCCACGACTACGCCTCATCACCCTCAACCTCCTCAGACGTGAACGCATACGACGTGACCGAATCATCCCCCAGCACAGCGCCCTTCTTCCAGGCGACCTTCAAGCCCATCCGTTTCCTCCCCTCATTCGCCTTCCGCACATCGTGGATCGACAGCCTCGGCTTCAACTCCACGCTCGTCCAACCGCCCCTCCCCGCCGGCGAGGACGCGAGCCAGGGCGAGCTGCCCGGCACCGAGGACTGGCGTAGCTTGGTGCCGCATCAGTATAGTCGACGTTCCGTGCTGGGCTGGTTTGACATGGAGCAGCACGAGGCCGCCATCGCGAGCGAGGGTCGTCGGGGAGTCAAGGAAGATGAGGTCTATGAGAATTTCTGGCCCGGGTTGAGGAGGTGGCAGGTGGGGTTGAGGCTGCAGGATGCTGAGTTGGCGTTTGGCGATGCTGAGGAGATCTGGCTACCGCCAAAGTCGAACCTCTAGTGGATGGTTCTCAGAGAAAGGTCAACCAGGCTCGAGATTGTAGCAGTGTAACAGAGTGTAACATACCTGATGATAGCGATTCGTACTTGTTCAAGTCTAGCTTTTGCGAGTTACATCGTACCATGACTGTTCTCGTTTAGTTTATATTCCCTTGGCCTTCACATCATCTGAAGTTGAAAAAGAGTGACAAGTAAAGTGTAAAGAGGGAAATAAGGTATAACTGCTGTAATCATATAGAATAGATAGAACCCATGTTTCACACATCGTGACCAAGAACGAGAAACGCATATAATCACAGTATAGAGTGACTCGTTCTTCTCCATCCCTCATCTCATCCTATCCCATCTCATCTATGCGAGTTAAAACACAACAATGTAAACCGAGACGCCCTTTGCATGACATAATCCCTTCCGCGGACCATTTCTTAGGTGGCCCTCGAGCACAAACAAGCACTCCGACTCCGACTCCGTCCCTATGGTCGTGCCAACGTGGCCCGGTCTAAACCAAAATCATCATTGCTTGGGCAGCTCGCTGCTCACCCGTTCGAGCCGTCCCCGGTAGGTGTATCATTATCTGCCACTCCAGTCATACATACGACTAGTTAGACGATGGCCCAGCTCTATCTGTCATGACACCTAGCCTCGCTTGGGCGTGTCCAACATATAAATAAAACATTCCTAACCAAACTCGTGGGATCGTCGTCCCATTGGTCAGTATGGCTGGTATTAAAAGACTTCCGTTCGTCAGTATTTGCACAAGTTTGCCCTCCTCCAGATTTAGGTGTCGGTGACCGGCGCAGATGCTTCTTGTGGGATGACCCCCAAACCCAAAGACCGGAGTTTTACATCGCGGTCGCGATCTTGTAATCCGCACAGACGGCTTCGCGCTGCGGTCGAATCGGCCAAGGACGTGCCCAGCTTGGTGGTCAGCAATCGACCTGTCATTGCTTTATATCGCAATTTTCTAGCCGTGGTCGGACATGGTCACCAAAAGCTAGTCGCTAGCCGTGGTCCCTGCCTTCTTGGCCACAACCTCTCTAGCATAAAACTCAACCAGCATGGTGCCATATGCCTCCAGATCTTCCACCGGTACAGCTAGTCTGAAATCGTTGAGGAGGAGGAACTGAAGTTCGAGATGGTTCAGCTCCACGAGGGGTAAGCCACCAACCTGACAATAACGTTAGTAAGATACAGCGTAATCGCGAAAACCATGCGTAGATCGTACCTTGGCATAGCGTGAGTTGGTATAGAACACATCAGAGAAGAACTTGCTTGCACACGTCACGCCCGAGATGATCAGCCGATGGATGTTGAAACTATCGACTACAAAGTACGTCGCCGCGGGAAGGGGAAGGTGGTCGTCAGAAGCGGCAGTCCGCTTCTTGCTGCTGCTGTGGCGGCTCGGGCGACTGGACTGGTCCTCCATCTGGTCATCGCCGTCGCCGTCGTCGTCATCAGCAAGATCAGAGTCGCTCTCGTCAGAGCCTTCTGATGTATCGTCGCGCATCTGCGTATCGTGCGAGGAAGTCGACTGACTTCGGAGAGGTTGCGTTCTTCTTCGCTCCTCTTCGCTCTTAACGACCATGTCATTGATTCGTTCCGTCATGCGGTCAAAATAAACCAAGAGGCTCAAAAAGACTTCATACGTGGTAGGGCAGTACTTGTGTATCCGGGACAGGTAGCTTAGGATGGTGATGGCAGGCACATTCTTGCCATGGAAGGCGAGTACAGAGTGGTTGAGCGGCGAGATGGAACCTCCGGTGGTCTCGCTAGACTGGTTAGCTTGCTGCTGATGTGCTACATTGCGCTGCATGGCATCATGTTGTAAATCGTTTGTGGTGGTAATCTTTGTCAGCAACGCTGCAACCATCTCGATAATGTCGCCGATGGGCATGCCGCTAATCTCATACTTCATCTGCTGAAGCGGAGGATCATCGAGGATACCTGAGCCGCCAGACAACAAATCATCGTTTGCGAGGCTTTGAATATGAGCCAAGTCGCGAATGTAAACGACAGTCTGTTCCAGAGGCGAGTGTGCGCCAGCGCTGGAAAGCGGGTAGGAAAGATTTGGTCGTGGGAAATCGTCGGAGGCTGGAGAAGGTTGCTGCTGTGCGACAGGACCAGTAGGGGTTGGGCCAGAGCACAAAGCGTGCCCTACAGAGCCAGTGTCCCTCGCGTCAGATGCCATCGACGAGGTCTTCCCATCATTGACGGAACCGGTAACAACAGAAGGCGAGGAAGATGGAGGGGGAGAGGGAAACCGCGAGGCTCCGCCCGTGGTCGACACGTGGGGCCGCCCGTGGCCCGCAGTCGCTGAAGCAGGATGGAACACGGCGGCGGTCGAGTTCGACGTGGCCTTGTGCGTGCTTGGTTGCTCGGTAGTCGATTCTGATCGGTGAGCACGCGGAGTCGTCGAGGTTCGCGATCGATTAGCGGATTGGTAAGACGAGGAAGCGTCGTGGGAGTGTTGGTGCTGAACGGATGGATTGGCTATCATCGTATGAAATCGCGAGGAATCTGTAACAAGGTCGCCAATTACAGCAGCCATGACATTGCTAACGAGCGTGACAGAGTCGCAAAACGTGACGGCTGGGGGAGGTCGAGCGAGTCAAGGCGGTCGCGAAGGGATATCGTACTCGACTGTCGCTACTGAGTGTATTTATTGCCAGCGAATGAATCAGGTGCTGTTGGTGTTGCCTGGATATCCTCCTGCGAGGAAGAGAGGCGAAGCAAGACGTATTAGTTAGACGAACAGGGGTCGAGGTATAAGGCGCGCGACGTGATAATCGGGCAGCAGCAGGGGAAAGCGAGGGGTGATGACGATGACGGCGGCGAGAAGAGCAGATAAATCGGAGAATGAGGGGAGTTGAGGGGAGTTGAGGGCGAAGATCGGACTGCAGACGGTGGACAAGAGGGGATTTAGAACGAAGAGGGGAGACGAGCGACAGGAACGGCCCGGTGGAGACGACGGCGGCTGCTCCGTAAAAAGAGCAGACAGATCAAGGCAGGGCAACTAACGTTAACTCGAAGACAGGGCAAGGCGGCAGGGCGTATTAAGGCAAGGTAGTAAAGTCAAGGTAAGATAAGGCAGGGCAGGGCAGGGTATCTCGTATGCGTAATCCGTAGGTAACTTGTGGTATCAGGTCTAATAGGTAGGTCGTTGAGTTAGGTAGTTGAGTTAGGTAGTAGGCGGCTGTGCATGTGTAGTAGTGGCAAGTCACAGGAAGAGGATTCGATTGAATGTTGATGGAAATTCCAAAAACACGAATGAGGAAAGTTGTGTTCTGGCAGCGAGTGACTGGGCTGACTGAGTAATGGTACTTTACTTGTAAGTAAGTGAGTGCTAAGGCGCCAACCTCGAGTGGTCGAGGACTCGAAACGATTGCAGCGAGTCCCAGCGCCCGTCGTCCAGTGAGCAGGGCCATGTGGGCAGTGTCCTGCTTGTCATTGTCCAGCGACATCGGTGCAGTAGCTGAGCGGGTACAGTACTGTGCAGTCTAGCGGTGGAGCCTCGACAGGATCACTACCGGCCCTGAGAGACCAGATAATGATGTACGTAAAGAACGTGGAGGCGAAGAACGAAGACAGCTGCTGAGGAACGACGAAATTCGATCACCTTGCTGATCGAGCCATCAATAGAATTTGTTGTTCTGTTTTATTTTATTTTCTTTTATCTTTCTCTTCCAAGGGTAGCGGAATGCTGTATGCGTCAGCAGTAGTGTGTTGCACACCCGACTCATACACAAGCTCAGACCTGTACTTTGTACAGACATTGCCACGTAGTAGTAAGTACCTAGTTGTTATTATTCTGATTGGTGAACCAGACATCCAACCTCGGCCAACAACATAACCAGTTGAGGTTTTTTTTTTTTTTGGCCCTCATCCGGTTGCTTTTGGCAGTGAGCCCGCAGCATCTTGGTTTGGAGAAGAGAGCTCGAGGCAAATCATCCATCAAACAGCAAACCCCACCCCCAGTTGTGGACCGTAGTCATTCTAGGCCTCCAACGTTGACCTTGAAATCATCGTTGGACGATGGCAAAATCGGAAAAGAAGCAGTGCCGGACAGGGTAGTATCAGGAAAGCAGGCTGGCAGGATTTCAACTTGGAGATCGTCGAGGCCGACTCCAGGAGGTTGCGCAATGAGACGTCACATCTGGGTACCGAAGGAAAACCCATGATGGCTGTACCAGAGTACTTTGTTAGTGGCGTTGAACGTGCATGACCTGGATGCAAGGCAGCGACGTCACCGTGTGCTTTTCCGCGCACCACCAACCGATTCGACGCCAATCAACTTTGAATAAACAAATACAGTGGTTGATTCGGTGGGATTTTATGATATCAGATGGCCTGGCCTGAAGAATAAGATGAGGAAGAAAACCAGAGGGGCGTCAGATCGTATACTACGGGGAAGTGCGAAAGTCCTGAGCGAGCTGAATGCTCGCGATCCGCAGCATGAGCCCAGCCAATCAACCGGAGAAGCAGCATGAAAAGCAAAGGGAGGAAAAGAAAAAAGAGGCAACGAGCGGTGAGGGGGGTTCGGTGAAGGATGACTTCTGGCTGCATCGTAGGGAAGGGCAAGCTGCACAACAACAAGAGTATAGTGATACGTAGCATCCCAGCCCAGGGTTGCGAGAGAGCCAGAAATTCGACACAGTTCGGAAATGCGTTGTTGTGGTCAAAGGGATGATAACCATTTGATGCTGGGATTTAGGAAGCTGAAGACTTCAATGAGATTCTACTGTAGGGAGTATATCAAGGATTGAGGCAGATGCGGGCAGGGCTGGCTGGCTGGCTGGGTTTTGCATGGCGCTTCCGAGACTGACTGTCGAACAACAACAAATAAGACCTAAGTTAGTTTAGCCATTGTCGGGTTTCTAGTCGCACCGGACCAGACTTATCTTCATCAAGCCCAGCGCACCCGATCCCCCCCAAACATGAAGATCCTAGCTCAATCCTGTCAACCGGCTCGCGGAACCTGGAACCCGGTTCCGGCCGGCCGGTCCTCAGTCTCTCTTAAGAGAGAGAGGCGTTGTCAGATCTTGGAAATCACAAATTACCGCTAGCAATTGCATCAAGGCTGAGGAAAACGTCTTGAAACGTAGACTAGGGAACCAAAGGCGACACGGGAGGCTCTGGGATTCGTATCCTTGAGGCAGCTCGGTTACGTCGTCCTTAAACAAGGGTTTGGTCAGACTTGCAACGCCAAATCAAGCTGGAGTATATATGGCTTATACGAAATTATTCACGGCAACGTCGTTCAAAACCCCCTCTTAATTTCGTGAATTACTGATCCAGAGCGGGTCGACAACTTTGTTTCACCCAACAGCCCAATATTGACCCTCGCCGTCAAGTGCATATGGCGAACCATACCATATCTGTGCTATGCACTGTTCCCGAGCGAGGCACTCGAGTAGATTCCCAGCCGCGTCATCAGAAAGAATTCTAGACTCAAGACCGGTCGGATAAGTTAGCTAATAAGCCTAAAGCCTGCTACGTAGAATCACGGATAGGACTGTGTCTTGGTATCTGATTTGAACGATGCTGGTTTGCGGCTTGAAACCGAAACGGAGGGACAAAACGCCAGAGGCGTTGTTGATGACACCAGTCATCATCGGCTTCTTACCTTCGCCAGAGGGCATGTTCGACCGGGGAGTGGTCGCCACTTCAAAGCTTCAGAATAAGATCAACTGACTGCTAGAGTAATGGCCTTGGCGTGCATGACCAGACGTATCGGTTCAGTATCGTTCGTCATTCTAGCGATTCGATGAGTAAATGGCATGTTATACTCGGCGCCTCTCGTGAATGCCTTTACTTCATTGATCCGATCATCTAGTGTACAGCGCCGGCATCTGTCTAGCTTTCATTTGCCAGCATCATGATTTCCTAAATCCATTCAAGCGGCCATCACATCCCATTCCACGGCATGACACTGCCCTCTCCAACGAATCATTACTCCTCGCTCTGGATCGCTCAATCGTGTCGTTCCTTGTAGTCTGAGTCGGGCAGGTAGAGGTGTCGGTCGGCACCTTTCTTGGTCAGTACCACCATACGGATGACACCACCGGAGCTGCCGTCCCACTTGATAGCCTCTCTCAGCGCCCCCTTGACGAAGTCGACAGCTTCAGCCTCCTCCATGCCCTCTTTCCAGTTCGCATCGCAGTAACCGTAAATGTATGTTGAGCCCGAGCCGCCGATCGCGTACGCCTGCTTGTGAAGGGAACCGCCCAGGGGAATCGAGTAAACTTGGCCACCAAACCGCTCATCCCAGCCAGCGATAATCAGACCGGCACTATAAACTAGAGTCAGCACGTGCTCGATGTTGGCGATGGATGGGGGTATCCGCGCTCACCTCAGTCGGTCCTTGTTGGCATAGCAGAGCTCCTGGAAGATGGACGCCGCCGTCTGGGTCATTGGAGGTTTTCCGTTCTGCATAGCGAAGAGGCCCAGCTGGTATTGTACAATGTCTGCCACAGCCTGTGTATCGGCGGCCGAGCCAGATCGGCAACACCAAATAGTGTCGTGTACTCTCGTCAGCTTATCCGTTACTCGGTTCGCAATGTAGGCTCCAGTCGTCGTTCGCGAATCAGCTCCTATTTGCTCTCGGTTAGTCGCTGTATCGGCGTCACTGCAAATGGATAGATGAACCTAGAATAACTCCATCTTTGAAGGTAACCGCCATACTGCGTCATGGTTAGATAGAGCCCAACTGGGTGGGAGAGCTAGACGCACATCGATGTACCCAAGCTATATGCGACTGTCAGTGATGTTACAGATACATAGCGAATAGTAAACTTACTTCACCTCGCCCTTCTTCAATCGGTCCATGTCGACGTGGATGCCATCTGATCGCAAGTCGTTAGCTATCCCAATGCTTCCTATGACGGAGCTCCAGACTAACCCTCGTTCAGGACACCAGCATGACCGAATTCCATAGTTTCGAGTTTATCGGTTTTTCTTTCGTAAATGGATGGGTTATCAGTTGTAATGCGCGGGATATCTCGGGGGAGGATGTGTAGAGAATTGTCGTCGTCGTTCGTTCGTTGCCGCTGTAGGCTGGAGCTTGACGTCGAGCTCAGGCAGCTCTGAACGCGCAGCCGCGCTGGAGCTAGCACGTGACTGGTCACATGCGTATCTAACATTTTGTATCTACGGGCGTACTCTGTCTTACGACTACACGTCGTTGGAAATCATAATATAATGCTTAGTTCTTATACAACATGCGTGCACATCTTTCACTAAAGAGCAGATCAAGTTTGATTTGTAGACTATCGGGTTGTTCTGGAAATCAGACCACTTCAGCCATCTGAAGGCTTGGTCCTGCCAAAGCCAGCAGACTGTCATTCAGTTCTTTCGCGGCACAACACAGCGTTGAAAAGGCCGCCTTAGTGTCTATGAAGCTCCGGCGACGGTGCCTCCTTTTCAGCATCCCGGGCAGCTTTGGCACTCTCACTGCCACTCGTTACGCCCTCTTGGGCATCCTTCTTTTTCTTATCGTCGTCGCCGCAGCCGCAGTCGTAGAAGTCGCCAATATTATTGCAGTCGAAAATAGGTTTGTGTACCCGCTCGTTTACGATGTTGTGCGCAAAACAAAGCCATCCCGCCGCCGCATTGCGGCTGCTTGTCTGTGGAGGATACTGCGCCAGCAACTTGCGGAAATGCTCAGCGCACTGACCGCATGGGTATAGCCGGGCGAAAAGGTGCATGAAGGTCTCGAGGGCCATGCGGTCTTCCTTGCTTGGCTTCTCGGGGAAGCGCGCCATCATCGTGTGGAGGAACTTCCAGGTTGCGTGGCCCAGTTCAGCCCTAGTTCGTAACGGTTAGCTTCTGCGACTCCCCCGACTCACGGTCGTTGACGTCGGCGTGCTTACTTGAGCGTCGCATTTTCCAGCTTGGGCGCAATAGAGTCACCGCTCAGCAAACCTGCGGGCATCGCCTGAAGATCAACAGCAAATTCGGAGCGGGGTGCCTCCTTCAGGGGCTCGCCGGTTCCTTCATGGTGAACAGTGGGTATGATGTTGCGCGTAGGGCCCGAGAAGAGATAGGTGAAGGTACAAAAGGCCACGAGGACCAGAATGAAGGTCAGCGTGATGTGCTGTCGACGCGCCATGGTGAAGGAGTGAAAGGGAGGACGATCCTCCACGACATCTGTCGGTTCATCATCCCACCTATAAACAACGCTGAGAGTGGAATGGTGCCCGAAGAAGGCGAGAGCAACCTGTGTCAGACGAGGCTGGCATGGACTGGCCAATGGTAGCGTCGAGAGCATGCGAGGCTGGGTGATTTGTATGATTTAATTGGTCCTGATGAGACCCCTTTTGAACTAATGGGACCGGCCGGCCGGCACCGACTCTATAGTGGAGCTCCGGGAGCATCTATTTTGATCTTTTCGTAACTTACTCACCACATGTAACCGTGCAATCATGGTTCGCCGTTGCAGGTTTACCAGATCATGATAATTAGGTGTCAGACTGCACGATTTAAGTGCGTTGAAACGATGTCATCGACAGTGCATGATCGTTTGGGATCGTCATGTGTCTTCACAAAATATTCCGGACTGTCTAAATGGGCGAATGGCCACCAACAAACACAACAATCGAAATACACAACGTATATGGGCCTCAAGGATATGAAGCCGATACGTTATAGCAATCGGGCTCACATTGTCTTGGTTATTTGAGACTCCATATCGAACGTTGTCTGTGCCATAACGCAACAGAGTGAACACAACCTACCCTGTACCTGAGCTGAATCTTCGTGAGTAATACCACTGTTTGAAATACATTTTATCGCCAACAAGACTTACATGCAAGGCAGAGCAGATTATCTTGAAGAGATCCCCAAAACGTTGAGATTACAGTCGTATTGACTCATGCCCCGCTCTCATTAGTTCCACTCCACAATGACTTGGCACTCGTTTTCATCCCATCATTCAATCAAAAAACTTCCTGGGGTAACTGATCATTACAAGATTTGAAAGTCTAAATTAAATTAAGAAGTCGTACAAAGCCATTCTATTATTCCGAGGTTACATCTTTACATATCAAAGCGCTTACAGAAAGCAGAGTATCGAGTCTGCACTTGATCAACCCAACTTCTTAAATCGCATGGCGGCCAGATCAAAGCTGCGAATTATTCAGACAAGTACGCGTGAGGTAGAAGCGCTGTTAATTAAGACTCTACCCATGTAATTTCAGATAGGAGCCTAGATCTGTCATTCCTGGGATAGCAGTTCTTACGGAAAATCAGTATGTTGCTTCGGCCACGCAAATTAGTACTCGGCCACCGAAATCGTAGCTTTGTCATCACCAGGACATCGGTGTAGTAAAAGAAGACCTGGCCATCACTTGCAGTACAGTCTAGTAGCTGAATAAGGCCCTGATCGGCAAC
>QUZF01000044.1:1983-66761 GCA_003693555.1 Coccinonectria pachysandricola
ATTAGATAGTTTATAGTATTTTAATTAAGATAGTTATCTAAATAGCTAGGAAAAGTAGTGCACTTACTTATCTAGTGCACTTGCTTATCAATGATATTAAGTAAAGTAGCTTTCATTCCTTACTTTCTTTTACCTTCTCTTTTTTACTCTCATTAGAAAACATAACTGCTCGCTAAACTCGACAGCCCCAGTAAGACCTAAAATATTCCTTCCACAGAACCATCTATCGGGCAAGTCCCGTAAACCGAGTTTATGGACCCTAGAAACTTTGAAGTGAGAAGAGTTCAAGAGTGGCCTGGGAGGCACCATATTACGAGCAATATGATGGCTAACTGCATGTGTAGAGCGCTGTCGCTTTCTTATTGCGCAGGACCCGTCTCGCAAGACCAAACAAGAAGGCAAACCCAGAACAGTCCAGGTCTGCTTTGCCAAATGGCAACCCCGACTTTCGAGGGAAGCCGCCCATTCACGGCATGCGAGGGTGGCTTCAAAAGCTTGGGCACTCGGTTTGATCCACCTCCAGTCCGCTTCATCCATCCCACTAATGAGATCAGGAGGCCCAGCTTGACAGCTTAAATGTCATTCACGTCGCGGGAACAAAAGGCAAGGGTAGCACATGCGCTTTTGTCGAGTCTTTCTTACGGGCTCACGGGAAGAGGACTGGGTTTCCCCGAAAGACAGGTCTATATACCTCGCCACATCTCGTGGAAATCAATGAGCGAATTCGTATCGATTTTGCTCCAATCTCAAAGGACCTCTTTGGAAAATACGTTCACCAAGTTCGCGAACGTTTGTCCCTCGATGATAGCAACGACGGACCATTCTTCCTCCAGTTACTTGCACTTGTTTCGTTTCACGCCTTCCTCCAGGAGGGTGTCGATGTTGCCATCTACGAGACTCACAACGGGGGCGAATTTGATGCCACCAACGTGATACAGCGACCGACTGTCACCGCCATCACGAGCATCGGCATTGATCATATAGTCAATCTCGGGCCTACAGTCGAGAACATCGCTTGGCATAAGGCGGGGATATTTAAGTCAGGGACCCCTGCCTTCTCAGCGCCGCAAGAGCCGAACGTTGCCAAGGTCCTGAACGACAGAGCTGCAGCAAAAGGTGTTCCACTCAAGTTTGTACAAGCAGACCGCAGCCTTCCGGACGGATTCAACAGCGACGTCCAGCGTCTAAACTGCTCGTTGGCGCGAGCCATCTGCGACGAGTTTTTGAAGAAGAGAGGAACCGGAGAGCAAGATGACCACCTCGCACCGGAAGATATCTCAAAGGGAGTTCGGCGGTTTCGATGGCCTGGACGATTTCAGCGGATCCCTAAAGACGGCAACATCTGGTATCTAGACGGAGCACACAACGAACTGAGTGTCGGTGAAGCTGCCGAATGGTTTCAGAAGGAATCTGCAGCCGAGTTCGTATCCATCGCATTGATTATTTGCCGCCGTCCTCTAACATAACGACAGAACCTACTCCTCGAGCTCGCGTGTTCTTTTATATGCCCAGAATTCGGACAACCGGGATGGCGAGGCCGTCTTGAGGCGTCTGGCGCAATCCATAAAATTTCCACTTCAGCACATTATTATGACAACGTATCACGAAACTGACAGCTGTAAGTCATGACATAGCCCGCATGTCTCGAGTATGGCGCTTAATCATATCACAGCACGATGCACAGCCGAGGAGAGGGAGTTGCTTGCTAAACACTGTCAGCTCTGGAGAGAGCTGCTGCCCAACATCCCAGTATCAGAGGCGGTAACAGTCAAAGAAGCAATTGGGATGGCAGAGAACGTCGGTAAATCCAGGGAGCAGGCGCAGGCGCAGACGCAAATACTAGTCACAGGCAGCCTGTATCTAGTAGGCGCCGTCCTCCGCCTTGAGCTGGGCGAGGCCTAAGGTAGAGTCGGAGAACAGAGCCTTTTCAAGAGCCTCTAAAACCGAACCACCCATTTGAGAAGCACCTGCCTTTGCGAATCCAGAATATGAGCTGAATTCTACCATTCAGGCGCCAAGTACCACTCTGCAATGCATGGCATACATTATTGCAACTACATATCTTGGATTAGATAATTCGGCTAAGACGTGTGGTCCCTCAACGGTGCTGTCGAGCGATAATAGTGTACTGCTGGCTAAGCATGGCTGCTTCTAGTGCCCGGGTTAGTCGTCTTCGCGCGGGCAATAAACTGATCAACGTTTTGTTACCCTACAGCGTTGAAGTCTTGGAGAGGACATCCCCGAGACGTGGGCGTAAACTGAGGGTTGCTCCTTGAGCTTGGCTGAGGGTTGCTCCATTGTTTACAGAAATACCCCAGCTTACCTGAGGGTTGGCGTGGGTTGGCGTGGGTCTAGGCTATGACCAGCCAACCAAGGCCCCTGTAGCAACCCTCAGGTAAGCTGGGGTATTTCTGTAAACAATGGAGCAGCCCTCAGCCAAGCCCAGAGAACAACCCTCAGTTTACCTACGCCCACCTATCACCGACCACGCTAGCCAATCCATGCCCCTGTAGCAACCCTCAGGTAAGCTGGGGTGTGTTCGATACAAGTGGAGCAACCCTCAGCCAAGCCCAAGGACCAACCCTCAGTTTAACTATGCAGTACTGTACGACGACTAGGGTGCTGCAGCGCAGTTCGTGTAAGTCATAATTCCAACCCACATGGCACCGTCGAATTGATGTCTTTCTTCCTTTCGATGATGATTTTGGTGACTGGTAAACGCTGGACGCCATGATGCGCGGCTACGTCCGACTGGGGAGGCGGAACATTGTTGAAAGTTAAACAGATGACGTATGCCGTTAGTTTACCGATACCCTATGGACCAAAATATAAAAACCACGATCTATACAAAAATGCCCTCATTTCTTGTGAGCAGAACATTTTCTTGAATGTAGTATCTTCCACTCCTCCCAGCATCTTTCAATTGCGCACCCCTTGCCATGACTCGAATGCTGCTTACCACGCACCGACGATACCAGCAACGGGAATATCAATACCTGTCGTGTAGGTAGCCGTGTCGCTCAGCAGATAAACGTACGCACCACCAAGTTCCTGAGGCAGAGCCAGACGGGGCATGCCGCCATAGTTCTTCATCTTCTGGTCCCAGTCGGGAGCTTGATCGACGAAGTAGGTGAGGGCAGTCTTGATGAAGCCGGGAGAGATGGTGTTGACGCGGATACCGTATTGGGTCCACTCCATGGCGAGGGTGTGAGCCATGTTGCGGACGGCGGCCTTGGTGCCCCCATAGGGAGCAGAAGGAGCGGCGCGGTTGGGCCGGTAAGAAGTCATGGAAGCGGTGAAGACGATGCTGCCGCGGGTCTTGGTCTTGATGAAGAGCCTGGCGGCGGCAGTGGCGCAGCTCCAGACGCCAAACACGTTGAGCTTGAAGAGACGTTCGACCTGCTCCATGGTGAAGTCGAGGGCGGGCTGGTGCTTCGTGGCGCCCGCGTTGGCAATCATGCCGTCGAAGCGGCCATTGTCGGTGTACACCTTGTCGAGAGCGGCGGCTACTGACTCCTCGGAGGTGACATCGGTGTTGATGTACTCAAGCTTGCCAGGGAAGCGCTTGGAGAGAGCCGCAAAGTCGTCGCCAGGCTGGGAGATGTCGAGGGAGTAGACCTTGCCGGCGGCGTTTTGAAGACAGACTTCGGCGAGACCTAGACCAATGCCTTGATTGGCGCCAGTGACTATGGAAGAATTGGTCAGAGACTGGTAATCGACTAACCGTGGCTTCAATCCGATTCGAGGGACTTACTGGTGATGACCTTGTCACTGAGTGTCACCTAAAAGTTGTGGCCGGGAGGAGGCTGTGTGCTGGGATAGGTGTCGGTCTGGCCGTTGCCATTGGCGACTCCATCGTTGCTAGGCATATTGAAGAAGGGAGGTGAAAGCTGGGAGAGAGCTGGAGGGAGGATGCGAAGGTGAGGCGAGATTCAAAGGCTTTCTCTCGTGTGTGCGAAGACTGGCTGTAGACAGCAGTAGAGTCAGATCTAGAGTCGGACCTGGAACAGTGTTGAATACAGGAGAAGAAATGGAGAATCTGATGGGTAGTCTGTAGTATCGTGGTTCATCTGCTAAGAGGGAGATGAGGTAATTGTCAACCTTTAAACCAGTCGACTTGTCCGTTACTCGGAGGCGAATTCCCGGCAACGCTTCCCAGTCTCCATCAGACGCAGCCTCCGCATTGCCGTCAGAGGATGCCCGTGTGGGGGAGCATGATTCTGTCAGCGTCTCTCTTCTGGCATTCAAGTTTAGAGAAGGCAAGGCCGCGAAGCGATGCTTGTTGCTGGAGGTGAAGCTCCATAGTTAGAAGCCCCGTCGCGGTTGGCGGAAGGGGGGCAGAGTTACAAGTTACAAAGTTAGACTAGAAGTTGCCTCCAAAGTAAGGCAATTCGCGTGATGGCCCTCAGGCACACAAGGCTCCGTCCTCGTTGCGAGGATTGACCCCTCATCCTCACCTCAATTTTAGAACATCAGCTTATTAACCCTTTAACCCTCGCAACGGGATCCACGCCCCTCAATCGAGACGCCTCGTCTCTCGTCTCTCGTCTCGCGGCACCCTGTCACTCACCTATTCAAACCGAGGCTCTACCCCTCGAACCAAAATGTGCCGTCATAGCTGCTAGTCCGTCCAAGCCCACCGAGTTTATACAAGCTTTCCAAGGACAAGCCGAGAGCCAACGTTGTCGGGTAACATGGTTGCAAGCAAAGATGCGGATATGGCGTCTAAAGGTACACTCCAATCTAGGCCCGGGTTGCTTTTTTTCTACCAGCTATGCCAGCAGTCGGGATCTCGAGCAAAAGACATGTCGTTACTTTGTCAGTCGATTGTCCGAGGGCGAGACGGAGCACGTCCTCTTCTCGTGAGGTTTGAGTTCCTACTGGTAACTTCTCTCAAGCCGTCACAAGGATAGAGACGAGGCTAGCTCAAGTCTTCGAAGCTACCTGATTTTCCTTCGTCTTCTCTTTCAGATACAAGACAGTTGAGAAAACATAAAGAAGACTCTACTCCAGGTTTATCAGAGCTTCTTTCGTCCCACTCGGCAAGAGCATCACAGTTTGGTGCTCGACAACCAATTCGACACATCCTCAATCATGACTACCTTATCTGAGAAGTATGAATACAACAACTCAGAGCATCGCGAGGACAAGATGTCGGATATTGAGCCTCAAAAGCTCGACATCCTGGCTACGGACCCTGAGCTCGAGGGCTATGTCCCCAATACTCCAGAAGAGCGTAAGCTTGTCCGGAAGATTGACTTCTTCATCTTACCCAACGTCTTCATCATGTATCTGTTGTCATACATGGATCGTACCAAGTAAGTCTTGACTTCAAAACTAGCTAACAATCTTCGTACTATACAACAAATTCATTGAAAGCACAGTCATGCTAACATGGAATCTTCCACAGCATCGGTAACGCCAAGATTGCTGGCATGACGGATGACCTCAACATGGATTCCGGCATGTACTCTATCTGTCTGGTAGTTTTCTTTATTGGCTACGTTGTCTGCGAAGTTCCCTCAAAGTAAGTTCCCCCTCCACCATGACATTTAACAATGCCGTTTTCGTTCACAGTCGCTGACACTTAACCGCAGCATGATCCTGTCTCGAAGCAGACCTAGCATATTCCTACCTGCCATCATGTTCGCCTGGGGCATCGTCACGATTGGTATGGGTTGGGTCCCTAGCTATCAGGGTCTGATCGGTTTCCGCGTCGTTGTCGGTATCCTCGAATCCGGTTTCGCCCCCGGTGTCCTGCTCCTCATCTCAGCCTGGTACAAGAAGTCAGAGATGTCTAAGCGGTACGCCGTTTTCATCTCCTCCGCCATTCTCTCCGGTGCCTTTGGTGGTCTCCTTGGTGGTGCCATCACCGGTGGCATGGACGACACTGCCGGTCTTGCCGGTTGGCGATGGCTCTTCATCGTCGAGGGCATTGCCACTTGCGTCTGGTCTTTCGTCTCCTTCTTCCTTCTTCTAGATTGGCCAGAAACCGAGAAGCGCCTCAACGATGCCGAGCGCAAGCTTCAGATTCTCCGCCTTCGCAGCGAGGATCTTCTTAGCCGTCAATCCGAGGATACCCCCAGACTGGGTCATGTTGCTGCTTTCAAGAAGGCCGTTACCAACTGGCGCACCTGGCCTTTTGTCGTTGGCTACATGGTAAGCTCTCTCCCAGCGCGATACCGCAATCCATTCTTGGGGAACAATAGCTAACCAGCTCGATAGGCCATTGTCGGCTCTTCCACCTTGTCTTACTTCTACCCAACCCTCGTCGCTGGTCTCGGCTACGAAAGGACCATGGCCCAGTACATGACCGTCCCCATTTACGCTGTTGCTTTCTTCTGTAACATCGCTACCGGCATCGTCATGGATAAGAAGAACACCAAGCGAGGTTATGTCCTGGGTGCTTGGATGAGCGTTGCCTGCATCTGCTCCATTATTATCTGCACCGTCTACAACCTCAAAGCCCGCTACGCTCTGCTTGTCATCATGGCTTCGGGTCTCTGGTCATTCAACGGCCTCGCTCTGTCCTACTGCTCGGCCACCTTTGCCGAAGTCCCCACCGAGGTTCGCGCAGTTCTCCTCGCCATCGTCAACGCCCTCGGAAACCTGGCCCAGATATACGGTGCTTACCTCTTCCCCTCTGATGACAAGCCCAAGTACCTTATGGGTTTCGGTGTCATTAGTGGCCTCTGCTTTACTGGAGTCTGCTCATATCTCTTCCTGGCCTTTGCCCTCAAGCGATGGCCCGCCAGGTAAATACACCAGAAAAAAAGTATTGTACATATCAAGCTCGGGAGGATTTTGAAGAAAATGTCTTAATTGCAAAGATTTGGCTTGTTTTGAATAAGCGGGTAGAACGAGCAAGGTCCCATGCTGCATTTTACATTGGTAACATGTAAAAGCCATAATGAATTTACTATTCCAACTTCATAGGATCTCTTGGTGTGCATGTGCGGGTAGGAGTAGCTCGGGATGTCGATGACAAATGTTACGATTGAGATGATGAATTATTCTACATTTTGGAGAAATCGTTTGAAACTTGATAAAGCTTCATGAACGATGTATATGTCACGGCAGCTGATTCTGTTACAAACCGCTATGACGTTAACATGCACGAAACAAGCTAACGAGAAAGCAACATATGACATGACCTCTTTCGTGTTATCTAGCTAAGCACTATGCACTTTGAATTACTGCTTCTCCAACATGATAACTCGACTATCGTACTCATTCACGAACCGAATCTGTATCCCAACATTCATCAGTGTCGAACCCGACAGAGTCTGATTCCCGTCAACCTTGTACTTAGCCGAAGCATCCAGCCCCTGGAGTCGGAACCAGGGCCAGGCTGAGTTAATTGTCGGCTTCGTCTGGAACGCAAACATTACGCCCTCGTTGCCATCCTCTGATAGGAAAAGTGCAGCAGGGTAGATGGTGTCCTCTGGGAGAGCAAGACGATAGAAGTCGCCGGTGATGACGATCGGATTGATCTTTTCTGCGAGTGCCATGATACTAGGGACCTCGGCTACCTCCTCCTCTGTCAAATCAGAAGGGTTCAGCTCGAGACCAAAGGAGCCGCCCATCATAGCGACATGGGCGCGGAAGAGGACTGGCGTAGTCCTGTTGGTAGCGCCGTTGGGTACATGTGAGATATGAGCGCCCATTGCAGAGGGAGGATAAGCCAGCGAAGTACCAAACTGGATAGCGATGCGTTCGACGGCGTCGGTATTGTCTGACGTCCAGATCTGCGGGAACCAGTGAAGAACACCAGGGTCGAAGCGACCACCGCCGGATGCGCAGCCTTCCCACAGAACGTTGGGGAAGTCGGTGGTAAGGTTTTCAAAGACCTTGTAGATTCCAAGTATGTATTGGTGGTTGTGCGCTAGACTGGGATACTCGTGAATACCGCGGTTGTTGTCCCATTTGACGTAGGATATGCGGTTACTGCGAAGCGTATCGCCGACGGATTTGATGATGAACTGCTGAACCTCTGGACGGGCGACATCAAGAACGAGCTGGTTACGTTGCTCAGTTCGGGGGTAATTGCCCGTATGGATGACCCAGTCTGGATGCTCATGATACAGAGTCGAGTTTCGGTTAATCATCTCTGGCTCGAACCAGAGACCAAATTCCAAGTCATCAGTACTATTTTCCACTCTCAGCGAAGTGATGTTCTTGACAAGTCCGGGAAGGCCATCTGGGAATCGCTCCGTATTCGGTTGCCAGTCTCCCAGGCCAGCATTGTCTGATTCACGAGGATACTTGTTTCCAAACCAGCCATCATCGAGAACCAGAAGCTTAACACCGAGCTCGACCGATTGATCGGCAAGTTTCCGAACGGCGCTCGCATTCACATCAAAGGACAATCCTTCCCAGCTGTTAAGCAGGTTCGGTCGTGTCTTTTGAGCAAATTTGCTCTTCATCAGATGCTTGCGGTAAAGACGGTGATATTGTCGCGACATGCCGCCGACACCGGCGGGAGAGTAGACCGACACAGCTTCCGGTGATACAAAAGTCTGACCGGGTTTGAGAGGCCACGAGAATTGGTCAGGATTGAGTCCGATGAGGGCTCGCGTCATGCCTCGCGAACTCTTCTCGATTGCAGCTGCGAATGAACCAGTGTAAACTAGGTTGAAGCCCCAGGCGCTACCTTGGGATTCCGTAGTTGTGGGTTCGACGAGTGCGAAGAAGGGGTTGTGAAGGTGAGACGAGTATCCTGTGTTGCTCGCAAAACTGGTTCTTGTCAGATGTGTTCTTCGAGCATGGCGAGTTTAAACAAGGCCTTGAGTGAGCTGACTTACCCTTGGGTGCCCCAGTCAACCTTGCGCTTAGTCCTTATACCCTCTCTCGACCAGTCCCCCCTAATCTCGATAAATTCCAACTCAGGATAGTCCAAGTCGATGCTGAAACTAGCCAACTTCTGAACTGTAATCGTGCCATTCCCCTTGTTAGTGACATTGACGCTCCTCACAACAGCATCGAACTCGGGGAAAATGGAGTAAGACAAGTCGACAGCGATGCTGCTATAGTTGTCGTATAAATGGACGACGAGGGTCGAGACCTCGTCATCCGCTCCAAACAACGAAGGCAGACCAGGAAGCGCAGGTTTTCCCTGAATCAAGTCGTGGGACTCGTACCGGAAATCAGTAATGGTATGCCCGCTGCCATGCTGCACCTGGACAGCCGGTATGCGGAAATCTCCCCTACCGAGATCGGGAAACTCGCGACGAACTCGTCCGATGAGAGGAACCCAGCCTTGAATCCGGCTCTGCTCGGCTGCGATGCCGTCTTCCGGGGCGAACGCGCCGTAGTGGTCTGTGATGAGATCGCCAGTCGGCTGGTCTACGTGGAAACGATACGAGGACTTGTTTCCGTTGAGCGCAAAAGAATCGCCGTCAATGACAATGGCTACGTCGATCCAGTCAGCACGTGATCTTGATATTGATGCTGAGGAGAAGAGAAGGAAGAAAGGAAGGAAGGAGAGACCCACGCGACTTCTGTCCATAAACAGGCGAGCATTGCAGCGCAAGAGTCACAGCCACAACCACAAGGGGTTTAAGCCGCATCGTGAGCGAAAACATACTTCAACCGAAAAGAAGAATGAGGACATCAAGCCCAAGAAACACTCGACCTTTTTTCACCCATTAGGTTTGAGAGAGAGAGAGAAAGAGAGCGAGCGAACGAGCGCGCGGCACATCCTTTATATGAACATCTGCACTGCCCTGCAACAAGACGACGACAACGTCGAAGAGGGGCAGCAAGCGTCAACATACGAGGCGAGAGGGTGGCCAGAAGAGGGGAAACCCTTTCCAAGAAGGGAATCGCGAGAGGAGAAGATCATCGCGAAAGTGCGGACATACAAGATGTATTGCAACCTTAATCGTGTCATTATGGATAGCTTTTACCCACATGAGCTAAAAGAAACCTGGAGAAACCCGCATGTTTAAACCTTGGCGGGGGAGAAACCAGGGGGGGGGGACCTTGACGTTAAAGATCAGCAACCCAATCTCGTTCCAAGAAGCTAACGTTAACTCAAGTTCTTTAGTGACTTCCCCGAAGAAGAAAACTTCGATTGATTCATCGTGATGGAAGACTGACTCCAGACGAGAAAAGGAATAGCATCCAGACTAGAGATATGGAGAACCAGTACTAGTATAAGGTCGTCACTGAAATCTACCGGCGCAGTCTCCAAAGCAGTCTACGTAGCCGTGCCAGCACGGGTTCGTATCTTTACGTTTTCCCGTGCAGATCCGTCCGTATATATATTCCGTGACAGCGCATGATTGTTCTCTCCCGATTGCGTAGTCTTACCCGGATGGTTTCGCCTTCCGTAGAAACATGCTAGCAATCAACGAGTCCATCGATGGGGTTGGTCGCAGAATAATCGAAGGATCCATGCAAACTACGTTACTAGAACATTCTCATACAGCCATCGTTCATATACCTTCAGAGCCCAATGCCCCAGGTGCCGCAAAAAAGCCACGACCTGATAACAGCCCACAACGCTCTTTGTGTCGCCAACGGGGATTGTCTCGATTAGCTCCACACTATCATCACCATCTCTTGGCCTGGAGGTCTCCGCCTGACTGGTGCTTACCAAGGTATCGCTTGTTGATTGAAGCTCTAGTGACATCCCAATGCGAGAGCTTGTTGCCGAATGGCTCCAGGGCAATATCCAGGAGCGGTTCGTGGACGCGGGCGTTCCAAGCTGGTTCAGTCAAATTCAGCAGTCCTGCCTCTTGCGACCTGTGGGCAATCTTCTGGAGGGTCTGCAGTTCATTCACGGCATCCCATTCACCGACTCCATACTCCCTAGCCCAGGGACCTATATCGTAAAAAGCATTCTCTGCCAGCTCCGGATCCAATGGGGCTAATGCTGCCGTAAGCCCTTCCTTTGCGGATCGGGGTGCGATGCTGCGAAGCCCGGATACGGCTTTCGACCTGTGAAATAATTCGATGACATCCGGAGTAAGCTGGTCCGGAGAGGTCAAAAGGACCTTGTTGATGGGCTTCTCCGCGAGTTGGAGATCAGTCATATCTTTAACAGGACTGCGAGTTCGGCTCGACGTTGACCTTTTTCTTGTGGAGATTATACCCGTCTTTTCTGATCCTGCGCGGAAACTGGCATCACCTGTGAAGGATTCCGCATCGACGAGAGGTTATTCTGGCTGTTCTTCGTTCGAAAGATTGGGTTGTCAGAGCGTAGTCGATCGGTCGAGTTCAAGACGAAGCCGTTTTGGTGGTGGGGGCTCTCGTGGGGGGACATTCGGCTCAATGTTACGATTGGTTGGAAATGGCAGTTTAGCACTGAGAGGCAGCGACGCCATTCCGGGAGTGTGCGGTTGCTTACGTTTGGCCGGAGGGTTCGTTTGGGGTGCTGTATCACAGGCTGGTGGCAACGTTTTCGATAAGGGAGGGAGGCAAGTATAGGTTTCTAGAATCCAGGCTTCTATGCGACTGCGATCCATGCTCAAAAGAAAATTACAACTGATGGCACGGTTGCTACTGTTGATACAGATTCCATCGTATCTAATTGTTCGATTAGAAGGCTAGGTCTGCCTGTGAGGTGTTGCCCAAGAGCAACAGCTCGTGGGACTACTCACGTGATGCAATCAACCCAGAGGCCGTTTTTTCTATACGAACGTCAAAGCTGATTTGATCGATCTCGTTCTAGCTATTGACACGGAACCGACAGACGGACTTGGTGGTTGAGGTTACTTATCAGTTCGTCAGGTCACAAAAGGCTGTCAAGTTGAGCGAACGGAAAATAGCTAATTGCTAAGGCTAGGCATCCAACGAAATAGAACAGGTTGCCACGCGCCCTGAGTCTGGCCTTGTCTTATTTATTATTGCCGTCCTTTCGCCCTACAGTACGTCAACTTCGTCCGGAGATGGGACGCTAGAACTAGCAGCAGCGTAAGCCGCCGCGGCACCTCGGGTCCGAGAGGGTGTTGACGTTATAACTCTAATCTAACCTATTGTACGGAGTCGGAGTATAGTGAGTAGATTATGTGAACGAACCAACAACGAGCTCGGTAACGGGCTAACAGAACTTTACAAGGAAACCTGTCTATCAACGTGGAGCTTGACAACCCCGCGGACTGGAGTAGTCCGTCCTGGCAACGAGGTGTTGGGAGGAGACCATATCACTTCGGAAGCCAACCACAATCAGCACTCCCACATATGAAAGATGGTAATGTAACATTGGCTACGTCGATTCCTATGCATGTACCCTGTCCCCCTTTTCGTATGACCCAAACATGACACCATCTCCGAAGTCAGCCTCTTTCTCCATTCACCTTCGCCCACTCTCACATGTAGTGAAGAGGTCATCAAGCAGTCGATCGCACTTTGTTTGATCCAAGCCCTGCTCTGCTCTGCTCTTCTCCCCTTCCCTTTGCAAAGAACAGCAGTCATTACCGCAACGTCAAAGCTTTTACACCCACGCCTGCCGCTCACATATCATCAGCCCTTTGTATTGTACTCAAACGAGGGTTCCTTTTGCTTTTTTCCAGTCAATGGGGTGATTATTGGTTTGCACGTTCTAAAGCTCTTTTGGCGAAGGGGGCAACTCATCAAACTCGTCTCGTCGTCCTCGGAAGGGGGGTTGGCGAACACAAAAAAATGGCCCCTGGACGTAAACGATGTACAAAAGGGGATATATAAGTAGGAACCATTCCAGCCAACTCGTAATTTTCTTTGTCTTTTGTCTTTTTTTTCCTTCGTTTTCTTCTTCATTTTCCCATGCACAACTCTCTTAGCTGGCGCCGCCGTTGATGGCACCACCCAGAGCAGCCTGCTGCTGGGCCTGAGCGGCAAGCTGGGCCTGCTGAGCCTGTTGTACGGCAACCTCATCAGCCTTGACCATGACGTTCTGAATCACTGCCTGGTCGTCGGCGGTAAGGTGGCCGGCAAGGCTTGCGTAAAATTGAGGCTGCTCTTGTTGCATTTCTGAAATGACCATTAGCTCATTGCGTTACTCAATCCATCATACTTGACTTACTCATCAAGGTAGCGCGGAAGAGTTGGTAAGGTTCAATCTTGTCAAGAGGAGACTCCAGGAGGACGCTATCCTCACCAAGATCATCGTCATCAACATCCTCGATATTGGAGCTGAACTTCTGAGCCTGGAGATTCAGTCAGTCCAAGAGCTTGAGTTCCGTCACCGCAATTACTTACCTCCTCGTTCAAGAACTCCAAGTACGCCGTGCTCTCGTCCTTGTTCTCGCCAAACTCCTCTTCAGCGACTTCCTCCTCGCCCCAGTTGGCTTCATCGTCATCCCACTCGTCTTCCTCACCGTAGTCGTACGTTGAATCAAGGTGGAAGTCGTCGCGGAGGGCCTCATCACGATCTACTTGAGGTGTTAGTCTTTAGCATAGTCTGCAGTCTGAGAAATCGACTTACTATTCAGCGCGCTTGGCAATGTGCGGAAGAGCTCCGTAATTCCCTGGAGCAAGCGGGGCCAGCCTACTGAGACGCTAGCAGGCACCTGCTCGTGGTTGATGTTGAGAAGAGCAGAGATGGCGACAATGCACAGCTTCTTGTCGTGGACACGGGTGAAGGAGGTCATGCTGCCGAACCACAGGCTGAAGAAACGGTTTGTCCAACCCTTGGTCTCGAGGACTTGCAGAGTGAGGATCGGGTTGTAGTGAATGGCATTGATGACCATCTCCATCAAGTGAATGCGGTAGCTCTTGATCTTGACGTCCTGGACAGCGAGAATGTTCATCGCCATGTTGATGAAACCCTCAACACAGCTATCGATTTGGCCACGGAGGCTTAGCATCATGGCCTCGGCAAGCTTGCATGCGCATATCCGTTCCACCCCGCCCTGAATACTGTCGCTGAACATGTCGGCAACCATCGAATAAAGAGCCTGCGTATACTGGGGGTTCTGTGCGAGCTGGGGAGCACCAAACTGAACAAAGTTGTCCAGAGCAGGAAGCATATCCTCCAAGTAGTATTCAGCGCCGGCCTTGAAGGTTGTGTGAATAAGCTCAAATGCTTGCCACATGGTGGGCGAGATGCCCTTGGCGGCAAATGTGCAGCTATCAATAATCTCGAAAACTTCATTGTAGAGATCTGGTGAATGTTAGCAAACCAGTATCTATCAAACTCATCTTCCATCGCGACGTACCGTAGAGCTTGTTCTCGAGCGTCACCTCGATGACGGGCATCAAGATGGACTCGATGTGAAGGAGGACATCAGGTGTGCTCTCAAGGGTGAGGATCAAGGTTCCGATAGTCTGAAGAACACCGAGAGCCGTGATACTCTTGTCGTCGTACTCGTTATACGTCTCTCCGTCATCTCCAACCTTGCTCTCCTTCTCCAAGAGCTCGCGCACGATGCGCATGTAGGTATCCCGAAGCTGTTCACTTAGAGCAACGGCGAAGGGAGTAAGTTCGGTAGCAAACACTTCGACAAAGTCCTCCATGACATTGGCCAGGGCGTCAATGTCAGCTTCGTTGGCCAACTTGAGGAGCTGCTGCATAATAGTTGGGATGCTCTGTTGCATGCTCGTGCGGATGACATCGTGTCGAATAAGCGGCTGCAGTGCGAGCGCGGCAGTGACACGGACGGGTAGGGCGGGATCGGCCAAGCAGTCGAGAATGTGGCGGTAGATGGTGAGGAGGTTGTTCTGATCCTGGAAGTTGAGCTGCTCAAACTTCTCGATCGTATCGCAGGCTCGGGCTCGGAGGTAACCTTGAGGGCTCGTGAAGTCGGGGAAGACGTAGCGGACGATGAAGTACTCGACTTGATCGGCGATAGGGCTCTTCTTCCCAAGGATGACGGGAGCCAGGGTAGCAATCATTCGCAGAGCACCCTCCTTGGCAATGTGGTTCTTCTTGTCATCGGGCGACTGCTCGTACTCATTAACAACGGTGTTGACAAACTTGAGGATCTCGAACGTCTCCTTGCGGCGGTGCTTGGTAAGGTTAACGAGGAAGTTTGTCGCGGCGACATCAGGAGCAGAAGCTTCCTCGAAGTAGTTGAGCTTGCGGTGCAGATATTCCTCGGGCTCCTCCTCGAACTGTTCAACATCTTCTTCGGTCAAGCAGAGGACGGGGAAGACGAAGTGGGTGACGAGGTTGGTCAAATGAGGCTTAAGATGCGTCCACATCTCCTTGGGTCGGACGGATTCGTCCAGGAAGACGAGGGTATACGACAAGCAAGGACGGCTCATCCAAGCGGTCTTGGATACCCACTTCTCGATCTCTTGAAGGTAGTGCTTGAGGATCTCGGGAGCGATGTTGGAAGTGAAGTCCTTGGCGAACTGGAGAGCCTCCTCACCCTTGCCGGGGCTCGCAGGGTTACCGTGACTGTAGAAGAAAGCAAGTCAGTACTCTATCTTGGTAAGGGAAGCGGTGCTGCGCTCGTACCGGATGAAGAGGCGGTTCAAATTAAAGAACGCCCACTTCTTAGCCTTCCACCAGTGGTGCTTCTCGCGCTCGTACTGATCACCCTGCAAGGCACTGGCAGGGCAGGCCTTAGAGACGGTACCGAGGAAGACGGAGCACCAAGCGATGTTGGCGTCGCGCTGGCGCAGAGCGGGAGAAAGCTCGAGCTGATCGGAAAGGTCAGCATTTGCTCTTAGTCCAGGATTGAGGAGTTTCTTACCCAAGTCGCGTGCTTGTAGGCCTTCAAGGCCAGGTGTAACATCTCACCCGCTTCATCGCTCTCCTGGTTGACCAGCTCGTTACAGATGGCAAGCAGGCGAGGGAAGGTAGCCTCAACGATCTTATCAAAGTGCTGGCGGTCGTCGCTCTCGGCAGACTTGAAGCGGAAAGCGCGGCAGATGGCAAGCAGGCATTGCAGACCAGCCAGAACGGAGCCAGTGTTGTTTGTGTTGAGAAGTTCGAGGGTAAAGTCCATGAAACGAGGCCAGCGGGCAGGGAAGTCATATTGCAGGATGCGCTGCAGAACGGGGATGAGCTGCTGACGGACGAGGGTCTCAGAAGCGGCGAGGATAGGCAGCAGGCGATCTCGGACGCGGGCTTTTTCTTGTTCGGGGATGACCTTGGTCTGCTCGGTCGAGTAGCCCTCGGGGGCATACCAAGAACGATTGACTCGGTTCTTGACGTAAATCACAGCTAAGAGCAGTGTTAGAACCGATGGCAGGTGTGCTCGCGAGACCAGCTGAGGATGGGGTTTCGGGTAGAGACGTACTTGCAAGTCGGACACTAGCCTCCTGCTCAGCTTGGAGAATATCGAGGAGGCTCTCCAGAAAGCCAGCATGATCTTCAATCTACAAAAGCGATGAGCAGCAGTTAGCAAAGGTTCCCATACTCTCCTGTCTCTTAATCGAGATCCGTAAGGGCTGGCACAAGGCGAAGGCAGAAGTGCGCGGATCATCCACCGTCCCTCGGCTGCTTCAACCCTGAAAAATCGTGGAGGGTGAGAGAATCGGCAACAAAATGCTCTCCCCGAGGTCGCTTCTCTCCAGCAAACAACGCACCTGTTTCAACTGAATCTCAGCGCGCTTTCTGTTATCGGCATCCGGGTCCAAGCTGGCGGCGAGCAAGGACCTCACGGCGACAAGATCCATGGCGACGTCGACGGGGTATCGGAATATGAAGTTATTTTGGAGGAGGGCAGGATCTGTCAAGTCAGTCTTGGGGAAGAAGTGGCGGATGGCGGGGCATCTAGAGTCGCCCAAGCAGCCACAGTGCGTAGTGAACCAAAGGCTCTTCTCGGCACAAAGCACAGCAGAGCGTTTGTAGGGGAGCGAGGTCGAGGTGAGAAGGCAAGGCAGGCCTCAAGATGGCAGGATGAGAGGTTTTAGAGGCGGCGCCAAAAACGGCGAAAGTTGCAAGTATGGGTTTGAATTCGGGTACGAACAAGAAGGGTTCACTACGGCTAGGCTGGAGGGTTGATGTGACAGTGGAGGGAAGACAGTGCGAGCGTGGGCTTTTTTTTTTCCCTCTCGAGACATTAGGACGTGCCCTCCGCTAAGATTTGGTGGATTAGGCCTGTGATTGGGGCCGAATAGGGCTGCGGCGCCTGTGGGACGACGTTCGGCCAACGGAACGGGGCTCTGACGCTATCAGACTCCGGCAGCGGGGCGGTGCGGAGCCTTCCTCCAGGCGGGAGGGCGGATTCGACATTGATGAAGAGCACTAACTGAGGTGGTCAAGGACAGCATGGGCGGGAGGGAATGAGCCCAGTGCTCAAGACACGACGGGATAGCCATCGTAGGAGAAAGTTACTTGTTCCTGAAGGATTCGGTTTGAACCACGGCGTCGAGGTTATTATGATGGTTCGGGAGCTATTCCAACTTCAACTGGATCAGAAGTAAACAAACATCATCAGCGCTGCTACAAGAAAAGCCATCAAACTACTCTAGCCCATAACAAGCTTGGAACCAAACAGCTGTGCGTTAATCGTCATTCTACATTCTGTGCTCTGGCAACATGTGTCGAAAGTGGGTATTTCTTTCACTGGCTCCTATCATTAGAGCAGCCTACTCCTGCTCCTGCGGTTTGTTTGTTTACCGTACCCGCAGCTACACACACTTTCAGGTTTCAGAACCACGGCGAGAATCTAACGAGGGAACACCATCAAATCCACTTTCCTTTCTGTTCAACGATTGAGGTGCTGACAAACCCCAGAGCAACAAGGGTTAAATCCTGTGAACAACAAAAATCAACAGCCAGAATGATCAGGGGTAACGTTAACCAGTGACTGACTGACAGGGAAGTAGTAGTAAAATTTCAGTGATGACGACGAAACAATGTCAAACAAGGGCAAAAAAAAAGTTTCTATCTAGGCACGAAATCAAGTTGAATCGCGGGGTCCAAAGGCCCACGCAAAGTCTCCACAAGGGTGCTCACCGCCTTGGAGATAGATGAGCCAGGGCAAGCCAGGCAGCTCAACAATGCATCGAAGACGGAAAGGACGAGTGAGATGACTGATTTTAGTGGCAAGTGGCTGGCAGAACTTAGCATCGTACTTGCAGCTCTATGGAATGACGAGAACGCACTATTTCTACGGGATAGCTACTACAGTCACTGTATCATATTCAGCTACAGATAGCGTGCTCACTGCTATCGCTTGAGGCTCAACATTCTGGTTCTTATCTATCTGCAACCGTCCTTGCATAGGGTAAGTGATGTAGACAAAACGCATAACATTCCGATGTCCTGGGGAACCGTCAACCGTCTGCGATGTTCGACCAAGAGGAAGATGGACTAACACCACATGGCTCGCAAGTGTCTTGACCAGGTCCAGCCTGGTAAGTAATGAAATCCGATGGGATAGTACCGAGTATAGCACGGAGTATAGTAGCAAAAACAAACGACCAAGACAAAAAACATACAACAGCAAGGATTCCCCAGTCGTCACCGACCTGAGTACTAATTTGCCGATTGCCAGCTTGTCTATGGGAGAGCGGACGGGATCCCGAATTTTCTGACATCTATGGTCGTATGTGACAGCTGAACCGTAAAGAGAGACTATTTGGCTCATGGCCAGGTAAGCTTTTCAACATGTCAGAGTGGTTGGTGACCGTAGTTTCTTCATTTCTAACCTAAGCCTAACAGCAAACCCCCCGAGTCTATCTAGGTCATCGCCAATCGTCTAGGACTGCCCGATAACCTACGTTTCGACAAACAGCAACGTACTCATCCGCGGTCTTCCCAGCCCACCCATCCTGAATAATACCTGCTATAACCTCGGCGTCCTTCGCAATCTTCCACTGGCCAGTCTCCAGGACACGCCGAATCACGTCAGCTTCCTCACGCGAACAGACATGAGCGAACGGATCAACACCCGCCAGAATAAAATGCAGGCAGGTCGCGAGGTCGAAATGATCTCTCACAACGTCGTTGGAAAAGTCGGGATGTGAGCGTGAAATGGCGGATCCGAAGTCGAAAAGCTTAAGGGCGTAGACCACACCTTGCGATGCGATGGCGAGGCGTTCCTTGGGAAGGGGTTGGACAGGCGAGATGATGTTCATTTTTACAGCATTGACAGATCCGTGATGTCAGAGGGCAGAGTCAGTCATCTTGAGGCTGGAAGTGAAGTTAGATGCAGTAATCGCACCGTATGGTGCATAACCCTTCCTCTCCTCTCTTGAGACAGCCAAGAAGATCGAGGGCAGGTTCCAATTTTACCGCCTCAAGTACATCGTCAAACATGGCGGCGAGTAGTACATCGGTAAATGGAAGGACCGAGAGCAGCCGCCAGACGAACTCGTCAAGCAGAATCCACACCCGAACCTGGCTGTTTACAATGGCTGCGTAGATGAGCAAGGAAGAACATCGGGACTCTCATTTAGGAGATGCAAGGAAATGCTGGCTGAGAGGGTGGACCCGAAACGACTATCCAAACGTCATTTTATCAACAGCGGTCGGCCGTTGGTACATGATTCTATGAGACGCTGGCTCGAAGATCTGCGAAGCGCTCTATAGCACTTACACTCTCTGGGGCTTGTTCACAATGATCTGACACCTGCTAGATAGAGATGGTCATCAATGAGAAGAGTGTAGTCCCGGGATAAGCATGGTCCTAGAAGGAAGTTCAATGTCGGTTCCTGATCACGGAACTCGTTTGCCAGGCCGAGGCTTAAAATCGGGGCTGTAACCATAAGCTTCTGTCCAGCATCTACAACTTACTCAACCCTGCTTTCCAGAAACACGTCGACTAATAAAGCTTTCGGGAGGATCGAGAGGGAGCTGAAGGTGCCAGGCCAAGGAGGTTGGGGAATTCCGTTACGATGGAGTAGCTTCCCTCCAACCAACAGTCACAGATTTCGGAACGCTGTCCCTCAGACGCTTCTCAACCTCACCAATGGCTATGGTAATCTCACCAGCATCCACATATTGTCCAGTCCAACACTTCGTAATCACGTCTCCTAACGTTAGATCCCCTACCTCTGGATATTGCTCCGCACCAAACAGCTCCTCAAGCTCCTCGTCATTCTTATCGTCATACGGCTTGTACGTTGTCTCTATCTCGTATAGCATCGAGCCGATGGCGAACAGTTCAGATCGGATGGAGGGGTGCGTGATAGATATCCTCGGATGCGTGGAATGCGCACTAGGAGCCACCATGGGCTCAGAGCCATCGAGAGAAGACCCGGCAAAGTCGCAAAGCTTGACATCCTCGTTCCAGTCCAGCAGGACGTTGTACGTGCCAATGTCTACTTGCAGCACACCGCACGAATGGATGTGATGGAACGCCTGTGCAATTTGCCGCGCCCACCGAACTATGGCTTGCACGGCCGGCCGTTCGTTACTGTTGCGGAGTTCCAGAAGGCGCTTCCGAAGAGGGTATTGTAGACGTTCCAGTACGATCTCATCAGAATTTGCGGTAATGAATTTGGTGATATGAGGATGTTGGCCCAGGCGTTCATAGATACGGCGCTCGATTTCTAGCTGTGCTTTGGGTGCTTCTCCTGGGAGAGGCCTCTTGACAACCGTCAGATCAGGGGCTTCAAAAACCACTCCCGAAATTCCATGATACCACCGTTGTCGGGTGGCATTATCAGAATCAGGCACGACTGCTACCATTCTGGCGGTTTTAAACAGATGCCGTGAAGCGACGGAAGCTGACCGTGAAATCGAGGAATGATTCGAGAATCGTCAAAGAGTGCAAATACAACAAGCAGCGGATTGACACAGGTCAGATAAAGGAGGCGACTTCGGTTTGGCTGGCGAAGGCTTCCTTGCAGTTAATCAGTAGGGATCAAGATAGCCCCTGATAGAAAGAATGGAAATAGGTTGAGGAAACAGAAAATCATAACCAACTTCGAATGGTTGATTGATATCTCTCCCCCTCCGATTCCGGCTGTACTTTTATCCTAACCTTTGTTGCTAGCACGTGATTGAACAGTGAGTTGTTCAACTTGAAAACCCATGTTCGCTCAGGGAAAGTGAAGCGATTCCTATGATTGATTCACCTGGCAGTTAATTTGGTAGGAAAGCCATCGAAACAGCATGTCAAGTGTCGGTGACATAAGGTGATCATGCTGTAATGACACTATTTAAACGGACCCTACTGCCAGGAACCTAAATCTCCCGACACCCCATTCAAGCTCCATCATTAAATAAAGTCTCCACAGGTTCTTCTCCAAGCTAAGGTATGCTACAGTAGGTAACCTTTTCTATCCTCCTCAGTTGACAATTCCCCGTATGATGGACTTCTTTAGACCAGACTGTCTTGTAAGCATGCTGATATCAGTTTTTCTAGGCGGTCACCCTCCATAGTTACCTGCCAAACCCGCAGTTCACGAAGAAAGGAAAACAGTCACTATGTTTTCTTAAACAAGAATGGACACAGACGATATCCAGTATCCGCCAGGATTCAGCTTGAAAGACGTGGTTGGCTGGGGAAGTACCGGCCTTGTTGTTCTTGACAGGTCGTCCAACACCATCATCAAGACTCCCTTTGATAAGGACAGCAATCCCTCCATCTTAAGAGAGCGGCAGATCTACGAGCGATTCACTGAGAAGGGAGGTCATAAGGGGATTTTGCAATATCACGGCACCTTCGATTCGGGCATTCGTCTGGAGTACGCGCCAAATCATCACCTCAGGACGGTCAACCGGAAAGGAGTCAGCCAGAAACAACGACTAGACTGGGCAATTCAGATATCGGAAGCGATCGAGTTCGTTCATACCGCTGGTGTTATCCATGGGGACCTGACATGCGCGAATTTATTATTGGACGAAGGTCTCAACGCCAAGCTTGCTGACTTTGCGGGATCCTCCATCGACGGTTCCCCTCTCTTGGTTGGAATAACGGCCAGTCACGAATTCCCGGGACCTCTGCTGTCTATACAGGGTGATCTCTTCGCCTTTGGGTGTGTTCTTTACGAAATCATGACCGGAGGAGATATCCCTTACGACGGCAAGCTTGAAAAGGAGATACACGAACTGTACGAGAACGGGATCTTTCCTGACACAGATCATTTGGGAGTAATTGGCTGTATTATCACCGGATGCTGGCGAGGTAATTATATCAGATGCGGGGCAGTTATGAAAGATCTCAAGTATCCATTCAATAGTGCCTCTGATCATTCCAAGTAAGCTGAGGTATCATTTATTTGTTAGAATTCTTATACGTAGATTGGGACTTGTAAACGAAGCAGCTGAGGAAGTGGAGCCCCCCGCACTTGACCCCCAACGGATCGTTTCTCCAGTGCTTGCCGTTGATCAATCATCAGTCTTGCCTAATAACAACCCATCAAGTCGGTTCTTGCCGAAATCATACTTCACAGCTATATAACCCCTCCCTCTTCGCTCTATTCGGCGTGTCTAAAACGATGGGTGACGATTATATTTTGGACTGGCTTGAGTCTGTTTCAACGAGTGTCGACGAGGAAGATCAACTATTATCTTGTGCCGCCATCGACCAACCGCGCAAGCGATTGAGATCTAATAATGGACGAGTTTTCTATTATAACAATGCCTGTGGCTACCAGACACTGACCAAAGGAGGCAACCACAGGTCACGTCTGCCGACACCATCAGCCTCCAGATCTGACTATATATCATGACCCAGGATAGTGTCGAATCCTCAGGGTACCAGCCCCAGCGCTTCCAAGCGCCGGCTTGATCAGAGCTACAGCAACGACGACGACCTCCATGATGATGGGAGAGAAACAGGCGCCTTCGCCGTCGCTCAAAACAATCTCACCACTCGCCCACTTCGCCGACCCCTCTCTCGCATCGACACTGAAACAGACTCGCGATCGGCCTCACTACGCTCCATCTCAGAGCCTCCTTCGTCAAGAGCCTCTTCATCCAAGGCTTCAAAGATATCCCGTACCTCTTCTCCCACAAAGCAATTCCGCAATGCGAGCATACAGAAGATGGGGTTCTCCAGAGCGAGCTTCGATGACGATGAACCGCCAACGTCGTTGGATGCCGTGGCTGAAAGGTTTCGAACTATTAACAACGGCTTCGGCTTCCTACCCAGGAGTCTACAAGACGATGTGAGTACAAGCTTTTACGCACACCTACTCCCAAAATGACCCGTGACGGGACTACCTGTTAACTAGTCTCCAGCTCGCCGGCGAGCGTGTCACAGACTGGATGTTTGGAGACAGTCCGGAGTTCGAAGCATCACGGCTACCCAGTGTGCAAATGGCACGCAAGATACATCGTCTGGCTAAGAGGTGTTTCCAAGAAAATCTCCCCAAATCATCTTGGAATAACGACGTCCATTCGCAGATACTGGAGTGGGCGATTCGGGACAGCCCCAACAGCACTGATCTCCTAGACTATCGATACTGGTATGTACTTCTCTCTTCCACCGAGCCGTGGTCCAGACGATGCTGACCTTGTGGCAGCCCCAACGCCCAGATCGTACCCCCATACCGACCCGAGAACGCGCCGAGCAAGATGGTCGACTTCTGCATATGCATCCAGCCTGGCCCGAAGTCTCCACAATATCATGTAATCCAGGCGCTCTGCGTCGACCGTCCGGAACTTTCCATCAACCATACAGACTGGGGCGACCTGACCAAGTACCCGATTGCCATTTCTATCGAGGCGAAAGGTCCAGAACAGTCCTACGACGTCGCACTGCTGCAGGTGGCTACGTGGCACGCGTCGCAATGGCGAAGTCTTCTCTGGGAACGCGATCGTGAACCAAGCATAGAGTTCCTCTCTGGTATCATTGTCATTGAGCACAACTGGTACTTCGTGGCGAGTGTTCGGGACGAGGATGGCAAGTCTCGGACGTTTGAGCGCGTGCCAATGGGTAGTACGGAAAATATACCTGGCATCTACAAGCTATTAATAGCGTTACTGAAGCTGCTTGAGTGGGTACGGACAGAGTACTGGCGAGCGTTTCAGGCGGATATGTTGAGTTTCCAGACAAACGAGGATGTCGGGTAGTCAGTATGTGTCTGTATGAGGCCCACACGCTGACTGAAATGCCATGTCATTAGAATAAACGTATAATTATCGTCCGTGTATCGTTATTGATCCACTCATTCCCGCGAGGTACTTTAGATCTGCCGAGAGGCAAAAATACAAATTGCTTTACTTTAGTAAAATTCATAATACACTGGCAATGTAGCCGCACTTGAGCCGTCAATTCCTCTCATATCTCTATCATAGTTAATATGCTTCTCATCATGATCAAAAGTCCAAAACAACCCCCAGCGCCTCAGAAAAACACACGACCCAGAAATCACCCACAGAAACCGTAAAGGGAACCTCTCAATGATAAAACCAGTCCTCTTCTATTGTGCAGCCAATTAAGAAAGACCACAAACCCAAAAAGGTAACCGTTCATAAAAGAAACAACCACATAGTCAAAAGATCCAGCACGGAAAGCAATATATCCAATATCTGACTGCCGGGCAAGGTCCATCCAAAAAAAAAAAAAAAAAAACCCTTCTCTCGAGGTCCGGAATTGAGGTCAGGATCATGTAGCACTTGTCATTCATATAACAGTCCGGGTACGGTGAGAGTGGCAATGCATCTGTTGTTTAATCCAAAATGGGCAGGCTGGCTATGATTGCAAAGACCGAGTTCAAAGAGACGAAAATGACAATCCACGAAGGCTCAGATCCGGAGCTGGAGGTAGGTTGCTCAGGCTCAGGCCACCAGAAGCTGTACAAGACTTCCGTGACGGTCATCGGCCAAGCAGCGATAGATGTTCACGTCATGTCCTTGATTGAGACCACTGGAAATACCCCAAAGGCTGACAAGGGCCACTCTTTCACTGGCAGATGGGATGATGTCGTCACTCAAAAGGTAGCCAGATCGGTTCCAGTTTGCGATGCGATGGTCAACCCAGGGGAACTGGCAGCAGATGTTTGTGTAGGCAAGAAATGAGACCCGCTGGGTGGGGGGGCAAAAGCCCCATCGAAACCAGTAATGTCCTCTTATGTATTTGCATCCTAGCTGTCATGAGATATCGCTCATCAGTCTGGCGACGATATGACGTAAAATCGTTACATGAGTCCGTGGATAATCCAAGTATGGGGGGAAAAGACGTAAATATTCAGATGAACGATCAAATGAACGGGAAATGATCCTTTGAGGAGATTGGCTAGTATATACAAGCTCTTTGAAAAAAAAAAAACTCACCTTGCTGTCCGGAGGCTGGCAATGCCAATCAATTATGAGACTTGTCGACGACAAAGTCATCAAATCCAGATGGCCAGACATGGGGAAGAGTAAAGGGACCAGATCCGGGATACACACAAAATAAGACTCTTCCCAGTCACATATCCGGACAGCAAGGCTATAACAGTGCGCAGCCAATGTGAAAAGCACCGGACGCGGTATCAATTTTCCCACAGAGCGCCGTATCCGGTACACTAAACGCGTATAGCGGTTTTGTCATCCAGAGAATTATTGCTTGTTGGGTTACTCAGCGGGGAGGCCCTATCCATAATGCAAGTTCGTAAAAAGTGTGAATCCAGTGGGGTACGCATCTCAATTTCCAGTTCGGGGTCCGGGCATCAAGAAGAGATAAAATGGTTGTATCCGGGTATCGTCCAGGGTCCAAGTCTGAGATGTCATATCACCAAAATGGGGCCAAGCTCCAAAGGGGGGGTTTAAGTCCAATGAGATGCAAACTTGCAACTCGGTATGGTTGACAGGATACAAGCCAGCAAAAGAAACTTGGGTCGTGTCCGTAAAGTAAGGAAGAGTGGCCTCGCAGGCGCCGGTCGAATGGGGGGGGGGGGGGGAAGCCGTACTCCTTTAATCCGGTCATTACGCAAAAATCATCACGCAGCAGCGAAGCGGAAATGCCTCTCAAAGCGTCCTAGGAAAATCGGTCTTGGTCCTCAAGTACATCCTATCGGCGGGAAGAACGATGGTGTCGGTCCGAGGCATGCCTGTCGCTTTCCCGGTCACTACGTCGGGCATTCGAACTGCTGGAGCTGGTCTGGGTATTTGTCGGCGTGGCGGAAGCACGCGCACGGGGGGCCTCATCAAACTGGTGTCCTTGAGCAGAGTATCCCTGAGCGGATTGGCCTGCTGGAGACGCTAAACAATCAGATCCAAGTTCGGTCAAGAAGACAAATAAAAATCAGGTATACGCACCGCGACCGTAGAAAGGGTCCTGAGGCTGAATCGTAGCATATTGCTGTACGCCAGCGGCAGGAACCTGGCCAGAGTACTGGTATGGAGAGGCTGTAGCAGGGAAGCTGGCTGGAGGAGGGCCGGACGTGGCATATACCGCGGGCATGGAAGCGGCCGAGGAGGCCATCTGGTTAGCATAGGGATCGTTCGCGGCGTAACCACGCTGGGTCGGGCGGTTCGCCCCCATGGCCATGTAAGGGTCCTGAGCCTGTTGGAAAGCCTGGTTCATCACGGAGCCACCAGAGGGAGTAGAGCCATATCTGGGATCCGCGGGGGGAGGGGTCTGCTGAGGTTGGTAGCCACCGTACGCGCCACCACTTGTGGAGCCGTATGACTGCTGAGCAGGAAAGGATGAGCCAGTGGCGCCTGTGTATCCGGGAGCACCGGTTCCTGGGTATCTGGGACCGTCAAAGCCTGAGTCACGAGCATAAGGATCCGATGAGAAGGGAGCCTCGGTAGGCCCGTGGTGTTGACGCGACTGGTGCGTCTCGGAATACCGATATTGCACTACAGGTGAGTTAGATGAGAGTCTCGGCGGAGCACCAATGGATTCTCTCGAGGCAATGGTACCTCCTGAGGTATTGCGCGACGTCTGCGCCCGTCTCTCACTATCCCATCGAGCAGAATCTGCTTTTAGATCTTCGATCATGGCCTATCAATCGGGAAGGAACGGTGTCAGTGAGGGATGGGCACGAAAGCATTGCGAGGGCCAAGTGCCGCAAGCAAAGGTGGGAGATGTCTGCAAGACTTACTGTTGTTAGGTTTCTGTAGGCCGTGATGTAGTAGCCCTGGACGACTTGACCGGTTTGCGGGTTCTATAGCATCGTAAGTGACTCTGTTCCTGCCATAGGTGGGGGTGGTTGGTAGGCAAGCGGCGGGGGTTCGTGCGTACATCGTAGTGACCTGGCCGCACCAAGGCATCGTTGCCAAGGTAGCGGCAGATGTCGGCGGAAATGACCTCGCGATCGATGCCATCTCGGGGCACAAAGTACTCGTTCTGTCGGGTAGTGCTGGCACCGGTAGCGGGAGGGCGTGATGATCTCGACATTGTCCTTTGGGGGTTCTGCGAAGGAGGAAGTGGATGTGAAAAAATCGACGAGACCGGAGGCGGCAACGGAGAGGCAACCGAAAGGCGAGGTGGGAACGGGGACGAGTAGTTGGAAGGAGAAGGATTAGGAGAGGGCGACGACGAGGGCGACGGTGGCAGAGAGGAATTAGGAGGATGGGGTGCGAATGTAGGAGAAGGAGGAGGGTGAGGAGGGCGAAGAGGGCGAGGAGGAAGAAAAGGCAATGGGCGGCGGTGGGAGTCGAGCGGGTCTATGCGCTGACGAGGGGCTGCCAGCCGTCGAGAGCGACTGTGGGACAGGGACAGGGACAGACGCCTACACGCTGTTGGTTGGATGCGTGGATGGGGAGAGGGAAAAAGAGGAGGTGGTGGCGATGACAGCTGCCGTATTGCAGGTTCTGCTGCTGAAGCTGGAGTCGGAGCTGGAGCTGCAGTCGTTGGACGATGACCACGTCGGTCGTGTTGGGTTGGATGTGGCTGGTACTGGTGATGTTCGTGATTACTATGTGACCGTCTCTTTACCTGCACGAATTGCGGCTGCTGTGGTCCCTCGCCCGTAGGTATCTGCAACTGGCTATCCGTACTGTTCTTCCCAATAATCGAACCTGCGTTCGACGTCGAGAGCTGGTGCGCGGCTTGTCCCCCTCCGTGACCGAGCCCGACGGCACCCGGTGAGATCAACGGCGGATCAAGCTGGTGGGTGCCCTGATCCTGGAAGACCCGGGCCTGACGATGGTGGCCCTGAGCAGATGTGGGCCGTTGGGCAGGGCCGGGGGCCTCAGAGCCTGCTCTGCCTGGCCTCACGGGTCTTGCTGGTCTCGATAAGCCTGAGGGGGAGGGGGGGGCGGCCAGCCTGTCAGTCGTCAGAAGTGTGGGCGCTAGCGCTTGTTGGGCTCCAGCGGCGCTGCCTTGGTCTTGGGCACTTGTGCCGTCTGGCCACACCGACACCGTCCGCCTCGTCTCCGTCCCTGCCACGGGCCCTGATGTGAACGATGTCAGACCCTGCGTTGCTTTTTCTTCCCCTAGTTGCAGATCTGGACTCGGTAGAGAACAGCCTGTGGCTGGAAGCAGCCCGGGATAGCTTGGAACGGCAATGATGTCGACTTGCGGCTCCTTGTTCGCCGCTTCACACTCTCGGCTTCACAGTACCCAGTGATTACTCCGTTGCGCCACGGATGTTTCTCACTTGCTCGCTGGGCCAAGTTCTCATTGGATGCCAACCAGCTTGTGCTCGTAAAAGATATCCCACTAGTAGATGCAATAAACGAACGAGTGGTTGGTGTTAGATAGGAACCCTTTCACGACAGGTGATGAGTACGAGGCTTGTAAGGCGTGAAGACAGACAAAGGTTCCTTCCAGAAGCCCGCTAGTAAGAGACGATTCGTCTTCATTAATAAGGGTTCTAGCCGTCGGCAAATATGAACAAACAAAGCAAGAATGATGCTTGCTTGCATGCAGTCCCCGAGCTGCTCTCGGGTTACCCTTTTGATGTACGGACAGAAGCGCGAAGTCACGGTCTCCAACAATAACAAGGCTAGTCCCTGTAGAAGCGATGCCTTGGGGGGTTCCTATTTGTTGCAAGTTTTCCCTTCTACTGATAACTTGTGCTGCGTGTTTATGAATATCGAAATTTCAGATCTTGTTTGCTCGCTGATCTCGCCGTAAGTCTCGGACACGCAGTAGCGCTGTGAAGAAAGATGTTGCGGTGACGCGCTGATACAAGCTCACCGTACTGTCTGTATCTGTAGAGAATAGATAGCCGGCTAGACCATACAGCTAGGTCATGAATGCGACAGAGTGCGCCGACGAGGAGAACCAATGAGAATATGCTTGACAAGACAGATGTTTCCCTGAGATAGGAGATGGAAATGTTGATACGAGGCACTCCGCTCTGAGGTCCTATAAACGATACGTGCGCTTTATATCTTGCCCGATTCCACGCTTCGAGGGCACTTCTCCACTACTCATCCTCCAATGTAGTGGAGGATGAAACCTGTCATACGTAGACTTTTCGTTCCTGTTTGATTCGCTCACCGCTCTGCCCCATATCAGTTGCCGCTGCCTCGTCGCAACTCTTGGGGGCGTGAGATTCCCGATATTCATATTCGAGCATCAATTTGCGCCTTCGTCCCCGGTTCTGAGACCTAAGCTGCCGCCCGACGGGGCAAGCATCCCTCCATCCAGATGCACTCAGTGGCTTCTGGCTGATTGAATAGTCCTCTGCCTGCCAAGCCCACAAAAAGGCAAGCGACGTGTTCCTCAACCGTGCGGTCGTGTGTCTGATTATCCCAGCTGCACACTTGTACAGTACTTACTTGTACAGGCATTGAACGAGCATAATTCCAGAACTCTTCCCGCTTGAATGGGAGTTGGGCATCAATGGGCGCCCGACACAACTAAGCCTCTTCTGCCCATTAGCTCGATGCCCAAATCATAATCGTCCAATCACAATAACTAAATCGAGAAATAGTAGCTGGCTCTCCACAAAATGAAAGCTTGCGAGACGAAGCGCCTGCTTCCCTGTAGGATAAGTGCCTGGCCTCAAAGTGTCTTTGACTCGTACCAATCTTGAATAACATCCAAGACTCAACTCCGGATTCCAGACCAAGTCGCCTATTCTGATGCCATCGCGTTTGTCAAGGCTTCGCATACATACGCAGCAAGAGAAGATAGATGCCCGCCATGCCCGCCCCATGTCTCGAGCATGAGCGTTGTTATGATTATGAGACAAAGGTTGCCCGTTGCCTATGCTATATTCTTTCCTGTTGGTGAGACACTGAACATGAGAGCCATGAACTTATTCTGCGAAGCGGGATAAGCGTCGGTACGTGTAACTTACCATGCCCACATAATTCACAAACTAGAGCAGTTCAAGTAGGCTCTTGGCCAAATTCCCTGCTCAAATTCGAACCTCGTATGTAACCGGTCTGGTCTGAACAAGTCCTAAAGCAACAGCAGCCATTGTCCAGCTGCATTGGCGTCCAGCTAAATTAAGTTCGGCTCGACAAGATGGACACGAGGCATGTGCTGATCCAAATCGCAAAGTTTCAGCATACCCTTGTATTCGTCAGGTTATCTGGCACCGGCATAGGTCACCCAAAACGAAGCTGGCTTTGTCCCTGCTCGAGTTTCCCACCCCGGCCGCGTTTAGACGTTGACGTTTGACCTTTTCTTGGTATAGCGCGTGGAGCAGAAGATCGCTCAGCGAATGCAGGAGTGACACGTTCGGCATCCTGGAGATCTTTAGCCATATGCCAATCTTCATGGCTTTGTAGCGCGGCCGGGTCGCTGAAATCGGTCATGCAGCGCGGGCATGAGAGAGCTCCATGAGAGGGATCCCAATCGTAATCACCAAATACCAAGCCCTTCGTACTAGACTCATCAGTGGCTACATGTGGATTTGGTGAGTTAGAAGAAGAAGGGCGAGCAGCATCTGCCTCCACGCCATCAGCACCGAAAGCAGCTGAATCGTCCCTTGGACCATCATCGGATGATGCATCCTTCACGAAGAAGCGCCGAATACCTCCTTCATCCATACGGCGTTTCTTGGCTGGACGATCAGGTCCGGCGGATGATGCCCGACTATCTGAGGTCGCAGAACGCATGGCTTCTGCTTCCTGGCCCTTGACCAAGAACATGTCGATTCCCATGTTTCCCTTGATGCCATCTTCAAACCCACCTACGCTTAGACTAAGGTTTGCACAGGGCCAAATTCGGCCTTCTGCAATGATTTGTGCCAAGAGATCTTTGGAAAGGTCGAATAACATTGCTTCGCTGAGAGCTTTCCCTTGCGGGATAGGACCCTGTCGTGACCGAACTTGACTACCTTGGCGATAATGGAGATTGAGTGTCCGCGGTCGCCTCTTGTTCTCCAGAACGCCCTCTTCCACCAATCGTGCGTGGATGTCTGCCACAAAGATCTTAAGCCAGCGAGTAGCCTGCTCCTGGGTGCCAATGGTCGGTCGGAACGATTTGGCCGATAACATGGACTTGATCTGTGTTCGCGGATTTACCTCGCTGGTATCAATACCTCGCATGGTGTTGTGTACCCAAATCCCCGTGTCGTCACCCAGTTTCGCCTTCAAGCTGGTTACCGGAATGGCGAGGAGTTCTCGGACCTCGTCTGTGTTAAACGTGGAGACGACTTGATCCCCAAGTTTGCCTCCAAGGTTCCGTAACTTGGTAATCTTGAAACCTGCGAGGAAGGTTGATACTGCTCGATTTCGAATGACGGTCTGGCTATTGGGTTTCTTGTAAGCAGATCCAAGCTTGCTCAGAAGCTTGTTGCTCGCCACGCCTGCGGAGCAGGTGTATCCAAGTTCCCCTCGTACCTTGGCTCGCACATCACGAACAATCTCCGATCCGACAAGAATGGCAACATCGTCCCAGTCTGGATCGAGCGTCTCTTCTACTTCGTCCAAGTCCACCAAAGCATCCGTCTTCCAGTCAAGCGCAGCAATGGATGGCAAAGGAAGCCTCTCAGTAGGATCATCGTATGGTGGTGGATTAGACAATTCTGGAAACCTCTCCAGCAATATCGAGTGTACGTGGGCGGATAAATCTAGAAACACTTCGTCAATGCTTGCCTTCTCCACCTTTTGTAGTTCGGCAGGTAAGAAATCTCTAATCAGGGCCAAGATCCGACGTGACTGAAGGCGGAACGGGTCCAGCGAGACTTTGTCAGTCGCAATATGGGCCGCGGCATCTTCTCGATATGCCCACTTGTCGTCGCCCTCTCTCCAGGTAGCAACATGTTGCGTGATGAGATCCGGACACAGCTTTTTGGCTTCTACGACATCGCAATGCCGTCCAATACCTGCAGCTCGCGCAGGATAGTTGATCGCGATGAGGCCTTGCCTAGGACTAATTCAGCATGCGGTTCGAAGACGGCGGCTTCCTCAGATTAGGGCACGAACCATTGCTGCACAGCCAGTGGCTTATCTTCTGGGATGCCAAGCCTTACCATCTCGCACTGGGCGTAGAAGGCATCGAGGTCAATGTGAGCAATGACGCGCAAAGGATTCGATGGAGTATAAGACGGGAGTAACGCCATCTGCCTATAGGTAAATTTGGATCGAGCGAGACCTGTGATGTCCCTGGGTGAGGACATTCCTTGGTGGAGGGGAGAAGAAGGCATTGTGAATGGCGGCTGCTGGAGCCTGAAGACTCAGCGCAGAAGTCGTATTACTGCTTGATAGCTGACCATCTCTTACAGCACTGCGAATCGAGACGCGTTGTGTAAAGCAAAAAGCCCGGATGCGAAGCGTTAAGACACTTAGCATTTGAGATCTAGCGTACAGTAAGTTAGTTCGTAGAGAGTAGTCGTCACTTCACGCCAACAAGAGAAGGCGCGCTGAGTGGCAGCCTGAGTTGTAGGGCTCCACCCATCGATTCCAAGCATCACCCTGAAACATGTAATGCGACGTCAGGATAGCGCATCATAACATATGTAAACATGGTACGGAGAAGTGGTCTTTGCTGGCAGAGGATAAGATTAACTCAATATATTGCTTAGTTTAACTCGCTTGCAACCCACCCATAATATTATAACTGATCCAGGCTCGGAGTCTTAAGTGCCTAGTAAGTATTACGTATAAAAGTCCCGTGGTATCAAAGAATCGAATCACACCCCAGCATTGCACATCTCAATCCCGTCCGTAGCAGGACTAGTGCTAGCCGAGATGCCGTACCGTCGCTTCAAATCTTCTAAAAGAGGCCCGAACTCGTAGTCGCTTTCCATGCTATCATGGTTGCAGCAAGGTGAGTGCCATATAGGCAGTAACCACGCCGCCGGGGAACTACCCATGACAGACTTCCAGTTCTTCCAGTACCCAACATTGAAGGGATTCTCGCCAGGTTCAGTTGCGAGAATGGCAAACGTACGCCTTGCCTGCTCGTCACGTGGAGATACCGGATTGACCTCGTTCGTTTGGAAATCTGTCGTGCCGTTACCGAGCTCTCCGACTTGTCCCCAGGGGCCCGATAATGGGTAGGTGATGGTCCTATAGTTTGATGCCGGGACCGTGTTGAGGGGCACGCGAACAGCAAGGTGAAACACATGCTGCTTCCGAAGCATGTCGATATTAGTGATGTTCTTCAGAACGAAGCTGAGTGAAGTCGCCGTCATGCCCAGGGTGAAGAAACCGAAGAAAGCCGCCAAGACTAGAGCCGCAACTGCTCGACCGTCTAGGAAGTCGCCATCGCCCGCTTTCTGTTTCAAGCAGTACGCAGCTGTCGAAAGGGTAATTATGCAGTAAATGCCAGTATAGAGAGTGAATTGAATGAAAAAGTTGAAGGCTGGCAACGGTTAGCTTATACGATGGGCCAGAGAGCTCGACACCGGCTCTTACATGTCTCGGAAACAACGCCGCCCACCCAGGGGCAGAGATGGTCCATCTTGCGAATGCAGCGGTCTAGCTCGCTGGCGTGATGGGCACGATCCGGCTTCCACATCCTACACTCGGAACACCATCTAGGTCGGCCGTCAAATTCGCAAACGAAGGCATCCTTGCTATAGAACGCCTCGAGTCCTGGACTATCCGGGTTCGGGTCTGGAGGAACCCAGGGCCGCGCTTCTACGTCCCTCCCGTGTCTTTGGGGTCGTTCGTTCCTGTTCCTCCGCTTTTCCTCCTTCTGAATCTGTGCGCGTTCGGTAGTGAGGGGCACGTAGCCGGGATTATATAGCACGGTGAAGATGGTCCGCATATATGTCGCGAGTGTAAGGACGAAGAAGAGAATGTATAGAACGAGAAGTACAATCGCGGTTGCTGTCTTACGCTTCTTCCGTAAGAGGTAATCGACTGAGGGCACATGCATCAGTCCACGTCTAAATTCGCGACGTGCAAGCTTTTTTGAAGGGGGGAACCTCTGGGGAATCCTTACTGCAAAGATGCGAGACGACGACGTAGGTCGTGAAGCCGAATGCGCCGGCAATAACGAAGGGAATAATGTTTACCGTCCATCGCGTTTCCCTGCGATTACTGAGGGCTGGACGTTGCATCGCGACATGATGGTCGTCGAAACGACGAGGGCGTGAAGAGGAGTACAGTAAGGATGGATTGAAGATGATGTCGTTCAACGGAGCCTCGGCGTTAGATGAGAACTGAGAACCTGCTGTGCCAGGCCAAGGAAGGGCCGTGCGGATACTGTCGACGCAGGCAATTTCAATTCCGCGGCAGGTGCCGCCAGCATCCTAAATTACTACTTATTACTGTCCGAATACGACACTGCCTTCATGCCGAGCCCGCGGATGAGACAACAACAATGGCCTTGGAGCGATTGACAGGGTTCCCGAGCTGGCTAAAATAAATAATGTAGCAGCTACCGTGCTGCATTGACAACTGAGAGACACCCCACGTCTCTTTTGGTGCGAATGACACGAGTCGACTTCACAAGACCCTGCCTGAGTGAGAACCTTGGCCCGAGTTTGAGAGAGACAGCTTACTCCACCTTACAAACACCATCGGATTCAGATTCGCCAGCGCAGAGGTGCCCTCAAAGGTGTCCCGCTAAATGACATTAGACTACTGTGAACATACTCATACACCCTAATGATAGCCCCCGGTTGTTTCGCCCAACGCCTTCGAATCGTCAAAAAGTATTGTAGTCCCTTTCCCTATACAATGTCAGAAGCCACCGGTATCCTCACGTGTCTTAGAAAGTCCAGCCAAACCCCTCACGCATTATCCCAACCTAGAGTCTTAGTCCTGACAAGTCAACCAATAGTTGAGTTCTTCTACAACTTCCCCTTTCCATGCGTGAATCCTCCCCCAAAAGCACGAGTCCACTTCGTCATCATTCATCCAAAGTGCTTCGCCACAGCCTCTGTTCTCCGGCTCGTCGCCCCTTGCAGAGCTGCCTTGAGCTTGAACCTGAACCTGACAAGCTTACTTCGATGGAGATTGTATGACTCGAATTTCTGAGCCTCGAGACATATCCAAACCCTTCCGTGGCGAAACCTGCTTCGCTACCAACTTGCTGCCTCTCTTCGGCGTGGCCTTCGCTGCAGGCGACTTCTTAGCAGATGCCTTCTTCGTCGCAGGTGAAGCCTTGATCACCGCCCCCTTCTTTGCAGCCGGCGACGCCTTGCCCGCCTTGCTCGCCTTGCTGCCCTTAGCCGCAAGCGTGACACTTGAAGTTGCTGATGCGACGCGTGACTTCGGTGATGCAGCTGCCGTCTTGCCATACGTCTTAATGATGCGGTTAGTAGTCGTCGTCTTCTTCAAGAGCGTTCCGGTCGAAGCTCTCCTGTTTGCAGGCGATTTTGTTCCCATTGCCGCCTTCTTCGTTGTTGACACCACGCTCGCCATGCCCTTCTTTAGAGCCGAAGCCGCCCCCTTGGCCACCTTGGTGCTCGCCTTGGACAAGGTCCGCTGGACGCCCGACGCAGGTTGGACCTTGCGCTTCTTCGTCTTGCCCGAGGGAGTATCCGCTTCTTCGCCGATGAGTTCCTTGAGCTTGCGCTTTCCGGCCTTGACGGTCGCCTTGACAGCGCTCTTGAGGTCGGCAGCCTTGGGAGGCTTTACTCCGCGAGGTTTGGGACCCAGCACACCTCGGCAGTTCTCTTCTCCGCACAGGCACTTTTGAACGTTCTTGGCAGAAAAGGGGTCGAAGTTGTAGTCGTAGGTTAGCTCCTGGCCGGTCGTGATGGGTTTGTCTCCTGCAAAGAGAGCCATTCTTGGCTGTCCCGAGACGATCCACTTGATCATGCGACAATTAGGCTGGCAGCTGTGGTTGACAAATCGAGCGATGCTGCCGGTAGTAGCATCAATGATCATGTTCTGGTCGAAGCTCATCAAATAGTAGCACTGAAAGCGTTAGTCGAGGTAGAAAAAGACGATCAGTTCCCCCTTTAGGGATTGAACTTACCTCGTTATCCTTGTAGACCTCTGTCATGCGGCGCTCACACTCATCCTCGGTGATGATCTCTCCTGCATACTCCATGATGATCTGTCCCGGCTCAAAGCAACGGTTGCTGCGAACACCGTATCCCCGGTCGGAAGTCTTGATGACCTCGACACCAACACGATATTTGCCCCCTCTTGCTCTGCGGGCGGTGAGATCGGCAAACGCCCGATTTTGACAGAATTGTCGGCCGACGTTGCAGTTTTGCTCGTCGCATTCGTACAGCATGATTCTGTTCTGACAGCTCTCTCCGCAACCATCTTCGGGTTTACACACACACTTGGACTGATAGTCGTGAAAGTGCGGTGATTTCCTCCAGTAGTCCTTGGATTCGCCAATGAATCGATCTGGATGGAGAGGTTAGTATTCACGGCGGATTTGAATGCGGTCTGCCATATTCTCTTACTCTTTGTCATCTTCTTCCACTCATCAGGTTTGGGCTGCCCCGGTGGGAGAGGGTTGCAGACTTGGTATGGAAGCTTGAAATCGCGACCTGCAATGAGCATACGTAGGCCCGTGTAGATGGGAAGAGGCATCGTCTTATTTACGCGACCGCTGGGGATGAGCTCCGGCAGCGTCGCAAGTCTCTTCTTCTCCGCCACCGTAAGACCCTTGAAGATGTCGATGGGCGCATCCTGTCCCGAATAGAGACCCCTATCCAGGTACTTCTTCACTCGGTGCTGCCTCGTCTTGGTAACCGGTTCAGCCTCTACCTCCTCGGGTTCTTCAGGCGCCGGCTCGGACTCGGCCTTCTTCGGGGCAGGCGGTTCGGGGGCGTTGGGGTCAATGTACTTGCCGTTTGACCATACGGTATGGACGACGGGTCTGTCGTCGACGTGCGAGAATTCCTTAGTATCTTGTAGCCTTCGCAGCTCGCGCGGGACGTTGGACATGCTCTTCTCCAGAGCTTTGCGACTGCGCTTGCTCAGGGTCGCGATCTTGCCGGTGACGGTAGCGCCGGTGGCGGCGGGAGGACCGGTGGAAAGACGCGACGAGGTTCGGGTGGCGCGCGGTGAGGCCGGGACATTCTGACGACGGTTGCTGGGGGATTCGAGGCGCTTCAGCGACCACTGCAAGTCCAACGCGTCGATACCGGCGCGCATGGCCTGGCTGGAGGCGTCGTGAGCGTGGGGAGCCGCGGCGGACCCATTGACAAGGGTGTCCCCGGTGCTCTTTCGGCGCCGATCTGCTACGATATCGCCATTGGCGCGTCGCTTCCCATGGCCGGCGGTACCACTTAATTTAGAGAGGTTGTATACGGGGGCGCTCACGCGGGCGCGTCGAGGGCGACTGGCGGACGGGGGCGACTCCGTGGTTGCTGCTGCTGCTGCTGCTGCTACTTCGGCTGTGGCGACGGTGACGGTGGGCTCGGGCGTGGGTGCAGCTGGGGATACTTGGACGGTCGTCTGCTCGGCTGTGATGGTCATGTCCGTATCAATTGGGGCGAGCTCGATAGGAGCCGGATCCACGGCGACGTGCACGACATCGCGCTTGGGAGACTCGGACTGCTCGCTAGCAGTGTCGGCGATGGTAGTGGGAGGAGTTGAGCTGGAAGACGCGAGATTGGACGAATCGTCTGTGGCGCCAACCTCGAAGCTCAAGCTGCCTTCTGCGGAGAAGACGAGAGCCATGATATATGATATGGGGGGGGAGGGGAACACTTAATCCAAGGCTCTCTGCTTAAATGAGGAGACGGTGATGGCGACTCGACGCGACAATTGAGCGAGCCAGTCTCATCCGAGAAGCAGAAGCTTGTTGAGTATTGGAGAAAAGGTGCGGAACAGGACAGGACGTGTAGAAAGTTAAGTTTTCGAGGGTCGGAAAGCAAGGCAAGGGGGGGGCCGGGAGACGTGTGTGGAGAGTGTGTACAGTATTAGAGGTCGAGGGTGCGTGCGTGAGTGGATAGTTTAGTCTAGTACTGTAGCCAGACGCGGCGCGTGAAGGAGGAGTCTCAACTTAGTTAAGGAGCCAGATGCGGTAACGTTAACGAACGTCAAGACGGCGACCAGAAAGGGTTCGAGAACGTGGCTCTCTTGCCCACCGAGAGGTACAGTAGGATAGGAGCACGACGTAAGCCGAGCGAGTGAGTGAGGTGAACTAGAATAGAACGAGTCACGACCTGAATCGACGGGTTGTCGTATCTGTCTTGTCTGTCTTCTTTCTCCTCTTCTTCTCTTGCTGTGTTGTCATATGCTTGTTGCGTTTGCTGGGCAAGCACGCGATGGACGGAGCGAATCTGCAACCCAGACCCGATTTCTCGATGACGTGGAGGGAAGAATAGGAAGAGAAATCCAGAATTCGCGCAGGTTTTGAAAGGGAGAAGAAAAAAGAAGAGAAAAAAAAAGGAAAACCTCAAAGCGACAACGAGGAGATAACTTCGTAGCTGCTGCGGTGTGGTGAGGCTGACTGGTGTTGTTGCGGTAAGAGAGAGGTTGTGGAAGGGAGGAAGAAGGCGAACGGGTTCGATGAGCGGGCGGCTCAATGATAAGGCAAGGCAATCAAAGCACGAGCGGGGGAGGAAAACGTGAATGAGTCTGCCGGGGTTATGATTTAAAAAGGAGAATGGCTGCTGGCTGGGTCAAGTGTGCGGGAAAGGGTAGACAGAGCAACCACGCACACACATGCACCGGGACTAGAGTAGAGTAGAGCAGAGTAGAATACAACGGACAACCCCCCCGATTACACATACACAATCACACCCATCTCTCCCCGATCGCGCCATCGCCAATCCCCTCTACTCGTCGTTTCGCTCTTCACGTCACTGCGAAAACCTCATGATAGTCTCCGGGGCCCTCTCGCGAGATGGCCGTCGTTGCATCACGGCTGGTACCAGGGGAGGCTGGACAGACACTCCGCGACATTCGCCACCCCACGCTTCATAGACCGGATAGAGGCCATGCGGAATATGGCAGATGCCATGTCTGTATGATGCGGAGAATATCTCTGGCGGAGCCCCAGCTGCAGACCGCTCAGTCATCATCAGAGCGACCACCCCCGCCGCAGCTTAGCTCTGCGCAGGAAATGGTAGACGCGGTGTAGTCAGACAGTCAAGCTATCCAAGGTCGATACCGCTGGAGAGCAGAGACAGGCCGAGTCTCTCGCGTCTGAGTAGCATTAGCACGAGGGTGCCCCATCATATCATGTCACTCCTACGTATGGAGTGATCAGGCTACCAGGTAACACCCGGAATTCGCTCAATTATCATAGCATTCAACGTTCCCATTGTTTTTTATGTCGAAGCCAATATCACGCCAGGAATCTGTAGGTTCACGTCCTTACATAGTTTGAGTTCAATAGATTGCTTAGGTCATGCGAGTTTTAGGCTCAGGCAGCCGATGAAGCAGACTCGAGCATTCTACCACCAGAAGAACACGCCGTGGATTCAACTCGCCATCTATACTGGTATCATCAGTGGATAAGGCAAGGGCACGTCGTCGACGCGTAGGTGAGGTGGCGTCAGTCCAAGGATCATCGTTCTGCTCTCACGTGCTGTAAGTCTTGTTGACAAGCATAATCGCACCCACAGTCACAGAAGACGAAACGTCCAGGATAATCCTTGATCGATTCAACCTCTACTTATTACAAACATGATAAACCACACGTCCAAGAGTAGAGAATATCTAGCTAGCACACAACAAATCACCACGGGGTATTATTTTGCTTCCATCGTAAACACACGCCACCGACGACAGAGACTCCACGGAGGGCATCTGTCGAGTCTCTCGTCCCAGTTCTGTCGTAGACCGGCGCATCTGCAATCACTACACGGCTTGGATCGCTTCTGGGGCCGTGGCAGTGGCAGGAGCAGCCTTCTCGGCAGCGTTGACCATTTCTGCCACCTTGGTCCCTGCAACGGGCTTGACATCTTCGACAGGCTTGGTCTCTTCGACAGGCTTGGTCTCTTCGACAGGCTTGGTCTCTTCGACAGGCTTAGTCTCTTCGGCAGGCTTAGTCTCTTCGACAGGCTTGGTCTCCTCAGCGGCTCTAGTTTCCTCGGCGGGTTTGGCCTCCTCGATGGGTTTAACCTCGTCAACTGCCTCAGCCTCTTCAGCAGGCTTGACTTCATCAACTGCTTTGCTCTCCTGGACAGACTTGGTCTCCTCAACCGGTTGAATCTCGTCAACTGCCTTGGTCTCCTCAGCAACCTTGGTCTCCTCGGCGGGCTCCTTGTGAGAGTCAACGACGACGGGAGTAGACTTGGGAATATCCTTCGCATCGGCGAGGGAAACTGACAAGCCCTCCCTGACGCTAGGACCCTGACCACCATACTCCTTGGGCAGCGAGCTAGCGATGCTCTTGAGCTCCGTAGCCAGAGTCGCGCCGGAACTCATCGGGTGGAACTTGCGAAGGGTGGCAGGCGCCAGGAAGATCTTCATGGCACCAAACATCCAGCCCATGATGGAGGGCACGTTGACAAAGAACTTGTGGGCGAGAAGCTCCGGGTAAGCCATCGAGAAGACGGAGATCGTCTCGCGGCTGGCAGCCTTGACGGCAGGGTCCATCCGGAAGAAGCTAACGTTGAGATAGTCGTGGACCTGGATCATCTGGTAGGGGTCCTCGCCGCCTTCGGGAATGGGCTCGGTGACCTTGCTCAGGTTGAGCTTCTGAACGCTCAACTCCATGATGGCAGCGCGCCATTTGACGAACCTAACGAGAGTCAGGTTTTTTCTCTCTCTCTAACTTCGCATCTCAATAGTAGAAGGCAAACTTACTCCTCGACATTGCCAAATGTGGCCTTGTTGTCCTTGACAGATCCATAAATGTTCCACGTTACAACGACCTCCCTACCGTCGGCTGCCTTGTGAGTAGTAACGTAGCCGAGACCCTCAAACTTAGTCTTGTCAAAGATCTGGTCGATGAGCAAAGCGGGCTTCATCTTCTTGCGCCACTCCAAAGCACTGGTAAGCTGCTTCTCAGCAGCCTCGGCATCGTCATTATTGGCGCGCAGGAACTTCTGGAGAACAACCTTGGTCGGAACGTGGTCAACCCTGAGCATGTCGACGCCCCACATCTCACGATGGTCAGCCTTGGTGTAGATGTCCGTGAGACGGGCATTGAGCTTGGCGAGAGGCGTGTCGGCTACGGTAACCTCGGCGGAAGCTGTGGCGGTGACGGGAGCAGGAGCACTCGCAGCCGGTGAGGCAGGAGTGTCCTGTTTCTGATCAGTGGTCATGACGAAGGTGTTGACGAGACCCTGTAGCGTCTGTGGCGATGTTATGCGTGTTTCCTCTTCTTCCTTCTTCCGGCAGACGAAAGTGGTCCAAGTGAAAAAGGTTCTCGCTTATCCTTGGCGAGCTGTGTGCAAGAGGAGTTTTGGTTCGCGAGGAAGACGAATGACGACGCCAAACAAAACTGCTAAACGAGAAGGAAGGTTTCAGAAAAGGGTTTGTTGGATTATTTGTTGGTCCACAACGCCGAGATAGGAGGACATTTGAGGAGTCGTGCTTATTACGGCAAGTGGGGATCTGCGCTGCACCCTCCCTCGAAAGCTTGAGCGTAAGGTACATACAAAATGTTAATGTTGGTACCTACCACTCACTATATAGCAGGTTGAAGGAGACGGGAAATGACAAACAGCAGGCCAAAGATAGGCTGCAAGCTGGCCTAAATAATGCCCCAGCAACTTTGATCCTTGTCTCCTATCACCTGTCCGATCTAGACTAGATGGCAATTCCATTCCAATCTCACACAAGGCGCAGACTGTATGTATGTGCCGTGTACTTGAAACCTCTTGTGAAGGAAGCTCTTGAAACGACACGCACGATCCGAGCTCAATCCCAATCATCTCGCCTCAGGCACTAATAACTGCCCCTTCGGGAAAGTTCCTCCACTTCCCAAGGTACCGAGCTAGGCGCTAATTGGACACGCTTCAATAGCTGACTCCACGTTTACAGGCACGCGTGTCCCACTAGAGTAGACTAGACTGCGGTAGTAATCAATCCTTGCTGATACCATGTTTTTCAGGGGTTCAACGGGCCTGTGGTGGGGCTGGAGCTCCACCCACAGGATCAGGAGGAGCCTCACCTTACTTCAGCTCCATTGTTATTAACCGTGTCTAGATATCGCGAGATTATGGAATTTGATTTCGAGGTACGGAAAAGACATGCGAAATGTCGATATTGTCATGACGTAGCTACTAATGAAGCACGATGCAAAACTCGGTGGTGCGATTGAGCACGTCTTCATTCAATGTCAACCAGCAATTTACCAAGTAGAGCGAGCACTGGCCAAATTCCTTCCCAGTCTATTGTTTTTGCTGTCTCAGGCTTGCTACGATACAGCGATGATTATTGCGTGTCAAGAACGTGCAAGAAAAAGACCACCTGTCAAACTCCACTTCCCTTGCAATAAATAACTTTGCCTCATCGCCCAACCAATGTTCAGTGAGATACACCTCTATCTTCCCGTGAGTATTCCACCCGGTCTAGATTGACCAACAAGTATGTGATTGAGCGCAATGATTACCCTAAATCTGGCAGTGCAGTGAGTATCCCAGGCCGGCGACGATGGTAATTAAAGTAACCCTGTACGCCGTAGTCGCATTGGAACAAGAGGAAAGAAAAGGAAGAGCGAAACAGAAAAACGGAAGCAAAATGCAGAGGATTGATTCCTCTGTGTAAAAAATTCTCAATGGAAAACCCGTTCGGTCGTGGCGTGGTGAGGTGCAGCACGAATAGTTTATCCTCTAGCAGGGCGGGAGAGCCCGAGCCAGGATGCGCTCGACGGCCGAGAACTCAGCATTGGCAGCCTGGGCGAGCGTCATTGTATCGAATTGGGGGCCAAGCATGTAGCCAACTTCAGCCCAGTAATGGCCCCAGTAGAGATCGGTTCCCCGTGCCCTCTCTTGCAGGACACTGCGCTCGGCGATGGGGCGAGCGAGCATGTCTCGTTGGGTCTGCTCGCGGATGACGGCAATGTACCACTGTGGTGGTCGTTAGCAGTTGTCCTCGCCAATGCAGACGCTTGTCTGTATTTACCTCAACCACATCAAGGGGGGCGCCAGGCTTGGGTGCCAGGCTGTACTGGTGAACCCAGGAGGAAGCGTAGCGAGGTAGCCCAAACTCGCGAGCCTGTGCTTCGCTTAACTCAGCAATGCAAGCAATGTCGTCCTTCATCAGAACGGTAAAGCCGGCACATCCCATGGCGGATGTGATGACACGCTTCAAGAGCTGGTTGTTGATATTGATGGGGTCGTCGCTTCGCTGGACGGCCCGGTCCAGCAGCTTGATCAGCTCACAGGTAGCCTTGAAGATCGCCTGACGCTGTGCGATAGTGACAAGCTCGGTCATATGCCAAGGAAACTTGTGAAGGGTGCTGATCAAGCACTCGTAAGGGCGCTGGGGGCACTCTCGGGAAAAGGGAGACAGTAAAGTTGTTAGTGATCATACACAACCGTGCTTGAACAGACTTACTCGGTGGGGTACTTCAACGTGTTTGACGAGCATGGCCATTTCCTCGAGAGAGATGAATCCCTTGAAGTTTGCCCAGGGTTCAATGGCATTAAACGGCAGAATCTTTGGGTAAGCGCCATCCCAGAAGACACCACGAGCCACGGGGAAGAGATCTCTCATTAGGCTGGCCTGACTGGAAAGCTCAATTTCAATGGGCCGATCTCCCAGGCGGCTCACACGACCGCTGAGCTGGTTCTGATGGTGCCGCTCAGCTGTCTTCATGGCATCCTCGAGGCTGTGGAACTCCACGTAAGCATCCATGGTCTTACTCGTAGACCGTTCCATAATTATATGGACAGGTTCAGCACTGTCACTCGGAATTCTGCTGCTACGGCCTAGAAAAGCGATCACTTCAGCACGTTTGGTTGCGAAGGGAATCTGGCGAGTGTGTGTCAGGTACGATGATGAGCAAAAGGGACATGAGACGAGGGTGACTCACGTTCTTGAGCTTCACGACTCCATTGGCCCCAGGTTGATCTAGGCGAGCGCCCTCCGCAAAGGGAAAACAGGAGGAATCCATGGCGACAGCAAGAGTCGGGTAGCCCGTACCATTCTTTGTAAGCATGTTCAACTGTTCCGAGCGCTGTGACATGACATGCTGAGGTGACGGCTGCTGGATGGCAGTTAGGCTCTGAGGGTTGGAGGGAGGGAGCGCAAGATGAGGTGCAATGACAGCACTAGGCTGCTGAGGCACTGCGAACGGATCATGAGAGCTAGTGTCATACTGGTATGGAACAATATCGAGGTTGAACTTAGGTGGCGGGTCTGCTGCAGCTGGAAGACCAGCAGTGCGTGGAGCATAGTTGCGAGGCTCAGTGAACCTACCCGATTGAGAGGCATCGGGGCTGGAGACTAAGCTCTGGCTGAAGTCCCCGGTGTATTGCTGAGGAGTAGGCCCTGGGCTCATCATGCTCTGGATAGTTTGAAAGGATTGGCTCAGAGGGATGCCTCCATGGACAGCACCAGGCATGCCAGATCCAGGCACTCTAGTAACCTGCTCGGCCATTGGGAACGAAGCTGTTGGCACCAGACCATCGCTCATTTTGTGGCCTCGGTTAGGAGAGCAAGCATAGGGGTGAATGAGTACCGGCTCGGGTTGGACACGGTTCTCAGGGACCTGGACAGGATGGGAATTGAGAGGACCGAATCCGTTAGCTGTGTTGTTGCCAGGAACTCCCATCTAAAGAGCCCCGGCAATGACATGGCCGTCTTGCGGAGGATAGTCGGTAGCCTGAGCATAGAATGTCTGACCTTGAGGTTGGTCGGAAGGACCAGTTGCGATACCTGCTACAGGGTTTGGGTCGTTGTTGGCTTGGCTTGTCTAGAAGAAGTTGGTCCAGGCTGGAGCAAAACAATTTAGAGGATGGAATTTACCTGAAGGGCATTGGTCAGGGCCTGTTGAGCAGAGGGAACCCAGGAATTCGAGGCTGGATTAAGGGTCGTGTTGGTACCGATATGAGCATCGTGTCGTGCGGCTCCCAGCTGAGAGTAGCCGATGTACGCAAAGTCGCCCACAGAAGCGTACGAGGTATCAGAATGGTAGTTGCTGGCATGAGCAGTCCCTCGCTCAGAAGAAGATTCGTCTCGAATAGACGAACCCGACACGCTTTCCGCATTGGAAGCCATCTTTCCAATATGCTACTGAAGGATGTTAGTAATGTTATTGGATAGCCATCATCCAAGGCTTTTGGCCCACTAGTGCGGTCGACAATGCACGGCGATGCGAAAAGAAGGTCCTGCTCTGATCGAAGCTTCATTACGGCGTGCGGGACGAACCTATCTGTTGAGAAGCGAATAGCAATACCCTTCCTGGTGCGGATGAACAAGAATTCGGAGAAAATAGAGGTCCTTCGTTTCGTGATGGCGGAGTTTACTTCGATGATACAACCCAACTGCGGATGTACCGAAGGAAATGGGTGGGAGAAGAGGAGAAAGGTGCAAAGAGCTGGTGATTGTTAGCAGTTTTTAACTTGCACTCGTTGCAAACGAAGAGAAGTAGGAACCGATTGTACTCTGGATCAACAGCAAGCAGAATGGGGCAGGGTGGGTAACGAGGGGAGTTGAAGACAGTGACAATGAGTAGGAGAGAGGAGATGAATAAGCTTACAGTGGGCTCCACCTTTCAAAGAAAGATCAGATGAAAGAGTGAATGAGTAGCTTACCTTCAGATCTCTTCTGTGACAGGAGAGCGCTTATGTTACACGTAAACGTTCCGGGTTGTCTCTACTCTCGCAACAAGCTAGAATGTGGTCGCTTTTAATGAGAGCGTGCAGCGGACCAAACCACACCGGATACTTCAGAGCAGGTTATTGGGGCGAAGGGAAGCTTTTGTGTACGTTGGCTGGGGAAGAAAGAGGTGATTGGGTAGGGCCGCACAGATCCTGGTCTTTCAAGCAGCAGTCTGAGGTTTGTTGGGGTGAGATGGTATGTAGGTTGAACCCATACCAACTTCAGTCTCGGTGGAAAGTAGGTGAAGTGAAGTTGGAGAAGCAAGGACCGAAACAAGACACCGAGCTGGCAACTGATCTTGACAAGCTCCTACAGTGTCCTTCCTTACAACATACCTCTGCGCTTGTTGATATCCCGATGGAAGGCTTTCAGGACCCGCTCACTCGTCAAACCTAGCCCACCAGTATCAATACCTAACGTGAGAGGGGCTGCACATGAGGTCGTATCAGTGATCCGGAGCAGACCTAGTGCAATGATGTCCCATGTGGCCATGCGTGTTCTTGCATGATTGTAATCGCGTGACATGAAAGGTATTCGAGCCTGGTGAACGGCCATGACTTGCACCTGCAAAACAGTAAACAGTGTCCATGAATTGTGGCTCGATACCACGCAGCACCAAATTCACACCCTGAAGACCTCTCCAAGTCAATTCTAAAGCACAAGTCTCATCACGGTGGTCCAGTGGGGTCATATAGTTGGAATCAGCTTCTATTTGATAACCCGATGCGGTCGGTGTTCCACGTCTGGTTGTGGTCGAATCACGTCCAGTGATCGCGATTGACCGTTCGCCTCGTCGCTTTCTCCGCGTGAATCTGGTACTTGGTTCGCGTAATGGTGATTCAACAATTTCGCACTAAACAACAACGATGGCAATCAACCCGTCTTTACCTCTACACGCCGCTTAGTCAAACTAAAGACAGCACTGTTAGCATTCTACTGCGGGCTCGGCAACGATATTTATCCTACCGGCGTCAAGAAAGATTCAGCCACAAAACGTGCTCGGGCGTTCAACTATCAACATGTCAGCTGTGCTTCCAATTCTCCACCCCTACGACACTTACGAAGAGCTTCATCTCGGAAATCTCCTTGTCAACCTCCTCCATGAACTGAATGATGAAGTCCACCAGCTTGTGCTTCAACATCTCCTCTGTATGGAAGTTTGTTATCAAGAAAGAAATGTCGTATCCCTGGTAGTTCGCTGTCAGTCAATAGGCTAGCTGGATAGCGGCCGGAAGCCCTTGTCTTAACCGACCTTGATGGGTTTCCTCCGCAAGATAAAGAACGATTCGGCACGCTGCGTCAAGAATCGGGTAAACTTGTGTACTAGAATGTGCTCAATCTCGTCGGCCTGCTTGATCTTGATGCTGATGCGGACCGAGTTGATGCTCGGCTCGATCAGGACCCGCTCGTTCTCGTTTCGGGCAATGGTCAGGGGCGTCAGCAGAACCTCGGGTGAGGTCTGAGCCTCGATCTCAGGAACATTATGGCGCTCGGCGGTCTGGGAAGCGAAGTTGGAGAGGGTAAGGGCGGATGTCAAGCTACTCCGTACGCATTGGAGGTAGGGCCGTAAGGATTGGGACTGCGCATCACGGAGGGGGCGGTTAGCAATGGCCACATGCAGGAGAAGTCGGTGTCGGGCAAGCGTATGTACCATGGTTGCGGCTTGACTGCTTCTAACGAGCCCAGGCGGGGCGAATCGGTTTGCAGATGCGGATGCTGGTGATGCCGGACGGAGGAGACTACGAAGGTAGTCGGCTTGCTGATGGTCTCGGCGGGGTCGGTCGACGTTACTGCGTTGGAGCTCGAGCAGCTGTCCAGTAGACCGATCGGGAGGTGCCTGACGTCTCCCTACGGGTTGCTGTGGCTTTCACAGGAAGAGCTTGAGCAGTTGTCAGCCACATGACGCGGACAGCTGTGGCACAGGCCTTCCTCATCAGTGCTTGTTCCTTGCGTACCACTAGCCACTTCCAGCCTGTTCTAGCCACGGTTGCCCCATTATTTCCGCCTTCATCGAGGTACCAAAGCCAGTGACGCAGCATTGTTGCCTTCTCGAATCTACAAACTTACCACTAACGTTATCACATTCAAATTTCCGACAACAAACCTCACAAAGCAGACGGAGATTAGCTGGGACAAAGGAACCTCTAGCCTTCATCCGCTTGCTCTTCGTTTCCGTACCTCAACTTTTTCTCGGCCTACACAATCATGGCATCCATTTCAAGTAAGCTACCCCTCCATTACCACCATCACCTCCCCGCGACAGGATCGTCCAGTCTCTAATCGGTCTGCAGTCACCGTGAAGCACCAAGGCAAGAAATACAATGTGGACGTCGACCCCAGCTCGTCTGGTGAGGACTTCAAGCTACAGATGTTCAGCCTCACCAACGTTGAGCCCGACCGACAGAAGATCTTGATCAAGGGTGGCCAGCTCAAGGACGATGCTGATATGAGCAAAATTGGCCTCAAGGCTGGCCAGACCATCATGATGATGGGAACTCCCGGCTCTGGAGGTGCTGAGCTAGTCCGTCCCAAGGACGCCGTCAAGTTCGTGGAGGACATGACCGAAGCCGAGCGGGCACAGCAGGTTGGCGCCACCCCGGCTGGTCTTGTCAACTTGGGCAATACCTGCTATCTTAACTCAACGCTTCAGACGCTACGACTTATCCCCGAGCTTCAGACCGAGCTGAACAAGTACCAACCCGAGTATCCAGGTGGAATGACTTTGCTGAGCAACTCATCTATGGATCTGGCTGGTCAGTTGTCCAGCCTTTACAAGAGAATGGGCGAAACGCAGGAAGCTTTCATGCCGATGAACTTTCTGCAGGCTTTGCGGGTTGTTTTTCCGCAATTCGCCGAAAAGTCCAAGACAGGCCAAGGTTTTGCCCAGCAGGATGCAGAGGAGGCCTGGTCACAGATCGTGCAGCAGCTTGGCCAGAAGCTGCGAATAAAGGATTCAGAAGACAGCCCTGAACGTTCTTTTGTGGAGAAGTACATGTCGGGAGAGTTTACTTCCATCATGGAGTGTGACGAAGAAGAGGCGCGCAATGCAGGCGAGAAGGCCATCGTCAGTAAGGACACGTTCGCCAAGCTCAACTGCCACATCGACAGCTCAACGAACCACTTGCGAGATGGTATCCTGGCGGCGCTCAAGGAGAAGATTGAGAAGCAATCCGAAGTTCTCGGTCGCGATGCCGTTTACACCAAGACATCCAAGATTTCCCGGGCGCCGAAGTATCTGACTGTCCACTTCGTCCGCTTCTTCTGGAAGCGCGAGACGCAGAAGAAGGCCAAGATTATGCGAAAGGTCACGTTTCCTAAGGAGCTGGATATTGTGGAATTCTGCTCAGATGAACTAAAGAAGGCCCTCGTCCCCGTGCGTGACAAGGTGCGCGAGATCCGCAAGGATGAAGAGGATATCGAGCGCGCCCGCAAGCGCCGCAAGAAGAGCACTGAGGAGGACTTAGCCGACATCCCCGGCGGTGCTGGTCTTCCCAGCGAGCGCGAGAAGAAGGAGAAGAAAGATGCCGAAAAGAAGAAGGCAGCAAACAACCCGAAAGCATCAGGCGCTCAGTCAGCGGACGGCGATATTGTCATGGGCGAGACGTTCAAGACGGACGCCGAGATCGATGCTGAGCGAGACGCGGCCGTGCTCGAAGCCAAGAAGGAGCTCTTTTCTCTCATCAACCACGACCTTCGCAACGACGATGGCGCAAACCAGTCGGGCCTTTACGAGCTTCGCGGTGTAGTGACGCATCAAGGCGCCAGTGCTGACAGCGGTCACTACACGTCCTACGTCAAGAAGGCTGCGTCCGTGGACCCTAAGACTGGCAAGCGGGGCGAGGAGGACGGCAAGTGGTGGTGGTTCAACGATGATCAGGTGACGGAGGTTGAGGCCGACAAGATCGAAACGCTGGCTGGTGGTGGTGAGTCGCACTCTGCGCTGATTCTCCTCTACAAGGCCATCCCTCTGCCTGGTGCCGAGGGTGTCCTGGAGTAAGGCGGAGGAGTCAAGGCGACTAGCGCTCCATCTGTATCAGAATCAGATTAAAAGGCGTTTTCAGAGGAATGGGCATGGTTTAGATGCATAGGACACAGGTTATGAAGAGATGAGCAGCTAGCTACAGCTTGTGCAAGCAAATGATTATACTGACATTGACGGATGAAAAGATGGCATGGTTTCGGTTTCGAACAGTATGTTGTTGTTTGTGTCGTAACGTTGAAAGAGACTCGGCAGTTGGCACCGCGTGCAAATTACTGCCTGAACGTCTCTGCGCAATGATAAGTTATCCGTGAGGGCCATTGTGCTCGTTATCCCTCGCTTGTCCTTTATGATGTCTCTAAACACAGCGCCCCTCGGTGTAGTGGTAATCGTACAGGTTCAGTGATGTATACAAAAGCCATAGACGGCTGGGATCGCATGATGCTCCTTGTCAATGGACGTCTCATTCGCCAGCCAGACGCCTCCTCTCTTTTTCTTTCCGCTCCTTCGCCACTTCGATGAAGGCATCCATCTTCCGCTGCTGGGCGGCGAGCTCTTTGCTCAGTTCCCTTTTCCGCTGTTCCAGAACGCGAACTTGCTCCTCCATTGGCGTTTTCCGAAATTCTGCTATGGCCTAGATTCAGGTCTAGTCAGCATGACAGGCGTCATAGGAAGTTGTAAAACAGAAGGGGGGCACGTTGAATACGAGGGGTTGCCGTACGGTTTCCTTTTCCTTGTCGGTCTTTAATTGCGCGCCTGTTAAGCTGCCGACGGATATGCAGGCGAAGAAGGCAGCTGCGAACACACCGTTTCGTATCTTTTGATTCCGCGTCCAGGGTTGTGCCATTGCTGCGCAGTCGTCGTGGGCAGGGCCCGGCGTTATCTTACTCGCTCCCTCTCCTGGCCAGTGTGGCTGCCTGCCCAGCAGAATGTATACGCGGCGCTGCCTCGGACTCTCGTGGCTCGTGCCCTTGGTTCGCGGGTAATAACAACAGAGTGGGCGAGGCGGGAATCGGGACGTGGTTTCGCGCGGTTGTCGAGCGGACAGGCTGGTGATGTAGCTGGTGCTGGGTCCTCGGACGTTGACGAGGAGAACGGAAGATGGTAGGCTCCTAGTTCAGGTCTGATGTATTATTTATGAGCGGTATGATCTCGATCGGAAGGGCCGGTATATCGGGGCGGGAGACGGGGGGTTGAATCGGAGTTGAAACGGCGGACGGCACGGCGGTCGAGGTGGTCAAACTCGGCCGGAGATGGGGCGAGGTCCGGAAGCAAGCACGGATGTACGTTCCACAGTTTGTGTAGATTACTAAGCGATCGACTCGAGGTGGGGAGGGTGGATGTTCGATCTCCAGCGTCGAGGATATAGAAAGAAATACAAGAAGGCTGGAGTTTGTGGTGGCTCGCATTGGCATATTACCCGGTAGACCTGTAACTTTACTCAATCAAGCAGTCAGCCGCGGAAATCATACATTGCCCTAGACTGCTCTTCAACGTCTCGTCCGCCTTCCGAATCGCTCAATCCCTCGCTCACGAGCTTCAAACCACTCTGTAGGTCTTCTCGTAGGTCTTCTCCTCTGGGGCTTCCTCGTCCGTGGGCCTCGAGCCTGTACTCCACTATAGATTCAGTCAATGACTTCATCCCCACCAGCATCCTTTTCCCCGGGAATACGGACCAGCTACTATTACCTGCAGTATCTGATCCTGGCATCACCGGCAACCTTGGCAGCTTTTCCCTCTTCTTCACTGCTACACGGCTACTCTCACTGCTGACACCTTTTCGTCTACAGCCAATCACGAGTTTCTAAGTTGAGACCTCCGGGTGGACGTTTTGGTCCATCAGCTCCCAAGCTCCCAGATCCTCCCCCGCTATCCGAGTCCCTCCGTCGCGATGGCTACCCCTCGCGTCTTCATCATCCGCCACGGCGAGACGGAATGGTCTCTCGACGGTAGACATACCGGAAGCACCGATATTCCCCTCACTGAGAATGGTGAGCGTCGAGTACGTGCCACTGGAAAAGCCATGGTTGGCGATGATCGCTTGATCGCGCCCAAGAAGATTGCTCACATGTAAGTGCCGCATACGATGAGTGAGGGGGGCAGATGAGGGATGGGAGCTCAGAGAGGAGGTTAGCCTTGGTATGCCTGTGTCGTATGAAGCGGCAATATCTCAAAGCTAAAATCAACGAGGTTACGGGGCGTGCCTGCAATCTTTCAGAACATACATCATTCATTCATCCATTCAGTTAATCATCAACATTCATATTTCCATGGCGAGTACGATGCTCATCACTGACGTGTGTACATCAGCTACGTCTCCCCCCGTAAGCGTGCCCAGCGCACCTTTGAGCTCCTCAACCTCCGAGCACAGGGCCCCATCCCTTGGAATCACCACGGCGAGATCGACAGCGACGGCCTGCACTGCAACGCCAAGATCGAGGTCACTGACGCCATCCGAGAGTGGGACTACGGCGACTATGAGGGAGTTACTAGCCCCGAAATTCGCAGGAGGAGAGCCGAGCAGGGTATTGAGGGCAAGTGGGATATCTGGAAAGATGGATGCCCTGGGGGAGAGTAAGTCGTTTCCATTACAGCTCTCGAGGCCTTGTTTCTCTGATAAGAGTTCCCCAACGCCGTGTTGACCCTTTCCAGTCTCGGCTAAGACTTTACCTAACGTGGAGCACAGGAGTCCCGAGGATGTCACCAAGCGCGTAGACGAATTAATCAAAGACATCCGCTCGAAATACCACCAACCCGTCATCGGCACGCCCAAGGACCAGCCCTGCGCCGGAGACGTTCTCATCGTCGCCCACGGCCACATCCTCCGCGCCTTTGCCATGCGCTGGGCCGGCTACGGGCTGCACGACGGGCCGACGTTCCTGTTGGAAGCCGGCGGTGTTGGCACCCTGAGGTAAGCCCGACTGACTCGTCACCAACTGATCCAGATTTGTTTCTTAACCTGTGATAACAGCTATGAGCACCACAATATCGAAGAGCCCGCTATCCTTCTGGGAGGTGCTTTCGTCGTGGATATGGATTCTTGACGTGTGGAATGGGACATGTTTGTGATATAGAATGCAAGGGATGTCGTGTTGGTTGGTTGCGGCGAGGGAGAAAGAGACAGGCTTGGCGTTGGATGATCAAGCTGATGAAAGAAAAAGAACTTACAGAGGGAATTGTTCTCAGCCTTGTGTCATTCCAACACGAGACATACCCGGAGTTGATTTCATGTAAACGTATCATTTCAAAGCATTAGTTTAAAGAATGCAGTTGATTTTCCATCGCACGAAAGGGCTAACATTTATTATCACAGAACACCGGGTGATTTATTTAATTAACTGACTACTCGAGTTAGTCATGTTTCGTTCGTGTACTTGGTCTAAAGATATAGGGATTGTTTTCTGAGTTCTTTGGTGTATGCACAATCGCTACCCTCGACAAACTGCCTTCATATGGAATGGCTACCCTAGACCTTTCGCGATATTCGCAAGCTCGACGATTTACAACAAGAAAAGAACCGTAACCTAGAGAGAGCATATACCGTGAACTAGTAGTTGTAACAGATGCAGATATCGTCACACATTTTCTAATCTAGCTAGGCTAATTCCAGATATACTTACTAGGAAAAACACTTCGCGTCGAGGCCAAAAGGACCAGCATCAAGCATTTGTCCCCCTAGCAATGAAGACTCGGAAAGATTTCCGACGGGATCTTTCTCCATCTTTACCCTCCTCGCCACCGCGAGTATGACTGTGCCTATCACTGTGACCAGCACCATGACCGTGTCCATGCCCGTGGTCGTGCGTGCTCCCGAAACTCTCCATCACCAACGGCTCCTCCAACTCTACGAAGCCAAAATCCTTCCCAACGCCCGCACTCTCAAAGGTCCGCCTTATCTGTGCTTCCGTAAACCCGTGATGCGCGACTCCCCGCTTCCCATCCCCGTGGAACTCATCCAGCTCGTGGGCAAGAAAGTCCACTACGAAGAGCACGCCGCCGGGCTTCAGACGCTGGCTGAGCCGCTGGGCAGCCAGCTCGCAGTCGTCGAAGTGATGCATACCGAGTCCAACTCCGGCAAGGTCAAATTGGGTGAACTTCTCGTCCGAGAAGATGGAGGGTGCTGGATCGGAGGGATCGGTGAGGTTGCCGAGGTACGCAGTTCGGTTCTTGGTTGCCTTGTCCTAACCTTGGGTCAGAGATCTCGCGAGTGGTGCGGGCAAAACGGTTCGCTCTTCAGCTCCAACCGGCGGCATTGGTGCGCAAGGGATCTTACTTACAGTCGTCTTAGCCTGGGCGTTGTACGCTTGTACCATAGATTCAGATACGTCAACACCGATGCTCTCGGCCAGATGATCGTCAAAGGCCTGCAGTCAGCCAGAAGGTCAGCCTTGCCCGATTTATCCATCCATCCAAGCAACAACCTTGGTCTACCAACATCTCCCTAATCTCGACTTACCCTTGACAGCAGGCCCGTACCACAGGCGTAGTCGAGGAGCCGCGAACCGGAACGGATGCCGATAAAATCTGCTTTCGCCCGAAGTTGGCGCTCAAGTCCTAGAATGGCGACGGCATCGCGTGCATCGTACTCGCTTGCGATCTTACTGGAGGACTCGTAGGTTAGCTGACTGGCATGACAGTTGAATCGCGGTTGTCCATCGCAATTACTTAAAATAAGCTTGGTTCTCAGAGAGGGTATTGCTGGCCATGGTGAGATTGAGTTGTGTAGATGTGGTTATTCGGGAGTTGAACCTGAGCTTGGGCAGATGCGCCAACACCACTCACTTTTAACCATAACGACGGAGACTTTTCGGACACTTGTGAGACAGGAAATTCAAGCAAGTGTGCGCGCGCCTTGATGCAAGCAACCAAAAGTACCCCGCGCACTGGCAATACTCTCTTCAATTTCACATTTCTGCAACGATCCGAGTAGACGACGGCGAAGTAATAAATGTCGCCGTTTTGAAAATCAGGCTCTGTTCTCTTGCGTATGCGCGGATCTGTCCGCCAGCCTGCCCCGCTCACCGCTGGCTGTTCAAGTGCCCTGACAGCGAGACCACAGTTACGGCATGGACCTCCCTCCCTCCTTCCTCGACCACCTACAGTGCCTCGTAACTATGTATGAACCATGAGCTACCGTAGGCTACGCTAGGCTATGAACAGCACCACGGAGTGAGCTAAGATGTCGATCGGCCTGCAAGTTGCCGGGATGTGATAGCAATCGAATGTCATCGCCTTTCCTTCCAAGTGCCGCTTGGATAAGGACTATGTCGCCCTCATCAACAGGGCTCTGTGCTGTGACAATTGCGGAGAGACCCGCCGCTGCATGGGGCATGCCGTATGACAGGACAAGTCGATGCAGCCGCCGGCGGTTGAGCCAGTAGGTTGCGGGGTGGCGTTCGCTAAAAAGCAAGCTGGCGGGATGATGGATCAGTGCCCAACTACCATCCAATTTCCTAGAGTAGCCATTTGCAATCCTTTGAACCCCCCCTCCTCCCGTTGGGTGTTAACTGTCACCAAGAATACCTACGCAACGCCCCTTGGGGGGTGAAATTAAGTTTGGTCAAGCGTGGCAGAAGCTCGACTTCGGTGTTGTCGGACAACTTGCGTTGTGTCATACCGTACTTTGTGCATGCTTTTGCCTGCCTCTGTTTCATATACAGATGTACGACCAAGTATGTCTCTCAGCAACCCTGGCTGGCTGCCTTTCACCATCCAAGGATATTGCCACACTGTGCTAACTTGTGCCGGCAGGTCTCGACCTCGCAATTGGCAAAGGCATGCAGCTGGGATGGCGAGACGCGACTTGCGAACTGGGCGAGCCTTGAGGAGCAGTATCGCATACACATAGTATCCCGTATGATGCGGCAGACTTTCGTAGTCTTGCCTGCACCCGGGGCTCCTCTCTCGTTTTCGTAGGTTGATCATTCAACGTGCGCTTGGAGGGGTAATGATTCACGCTATGTTTCGCAACTCGTACAGTTCTGGTAAAATCTGCTCAGATTAGCCAGTCTGTTTCAGGGAGGACAAAGTAAACAAAGCAAGTTGTGCTGCAACCAGGTTAATAGTGAACTACCTAGACACCTTACTCTTTCTTTTGGGGGGGGAGGAGGGAGGGGGGTCGGGGTTTATGACGCCGAGCGAGCCATGGCGGCCTAAAATTCCGGGGCCAGCCGTGGATAACATGGTTTACCTTGGCTCGCATGGTCTTCCGCATGAAACTCTATTCACGTGATCGAAAGCGGACGCGTGCGATTGGCGGTCCGTCCCTTGGTCGGGGCACGCCACTGAGCCACATCGGATCCATTATGAGCCAAGCGAGCCGTCCGTGCCACACGAATGGCCAGTGCGTGCTGTACGTTGCGTTACCTTGCGTTGCTACCATTCGTTATGACCTGCTTTTATTTTCTTCGTTACTCTTTCTTCTCGAAGCTGAGATACGTTACGCTGGCGGTGGATGAATTCATCTGGTATTTGTTGTGGCGCGGATTAATCGATGACATGCACAGCTTTACTTGCTGTTGCCGGTTGAGCTGTGCGGATTTTGTATAACCCTCTATCCACTTCATTCCTGAGCGAGCGCGTCCGTGAGACAGATTTCAGAAGGGGAAAAAGAAAAGAGAGGGGAGAGGGAGAGGAGGAAAATGCGAGAGACAAGGGCAGCGGGACTGGGACGAGCCGAAATTGGCTTTGGTATCTACAGTCGCGGTTGACGAAGTGTCATGAGTGCGCGTGAAGCCGTGATTTCTTCTGCTTTCTCTTCTCTTTTTTTGCTACCAGTTGTCGAACACGATGTCAAAAGGTATACGTGAGATGGTGCAGGGCTGAGGTCTGTCGAGTTACGAGGACCATGAAGTATCAGGAAGTACTGGTTTCTTTTGCCATCTTTGGTGCATGTACAGAGTACCTCCTACTGAACCGTACTCCGTCCGAAGTTACGGATTCCCAACCGTACCGAAGTTTCAATCCAAAAGCAGGGTTTCGGCCGAATTCTTATGGGCCGGGCCGTTTTCGAACTGTTGCGTTCCAGGCGGCGACGTGGGATGTGGGGTTAAGCTAGCAAACGACACTGTGAACGTTGAAACTGGCAGAGAGAGGGGGGGAAAACAAGACCATCTTCAAGGACGAGGGTCTGAAGGATTTCTAGTTCCGGCTTTACTTCCTCTAGATAAGCTCGCTAATGAAAGTCATTACTTAATAGAGAGAAGTTGTGATTTTTAGAACCTGAGGCAGATGGTTGGGGTCGATTAAATCCTTTGGGTAACGCTGGGAAGGAAGGCGTTTATTACCTTGCTGTGAGGGCAGGTGCGATTCCGAAAACGTCCCTAGAGTACAGTACCTTCCAGAGGAAATTTCAAATATATGGGCGGGCACCTTCCGTACCTGGGCAAAACAATGTATGAAACATTGTTTTGCCTAGTACTCACTTTCTTCGACTTCCAACCTAACATCGCCGTCATTCTCATCATCTTTGGCCGTTTTCAGAATTCCAAATTCTTCCCGAATCTCTTCATCGTTACCGAAACCGACGCTGCTACGCAACTTGCACGTTTTGAGCTAAGACGTCCCCTGCAGATGGACTTAGTCATGTGAACTTAGAGGGCCCAGTCTTCAACTATGTTCAAACCTCCAAAAGAAAAAGAAACACTCATCTGGGCTCCCTGCCTCGTGGATTCCGATACTTCAACACGTAAAGGTACCAACTATATCCGCCCTCGATGCTGCACATCTGACAGAGTTCCCAGCAGAGTACTGAAAGGGCTAGAATGCCGGAATCCTCCCTACCTGGCGTGGGGCCTTCTTCTTGACCTAAATATGGGAGAACGCTTAGCGACAAAAGTGCACTCTGAGCCATTCTGAACCGCTTTAACCAAGATGCGAGTACACCTGGTGGTATGAATGACCTAGTGCTTTCCATAGAATCTTCGATGATACCAGAGATTCACATCCAGGTCCCGTTCATGCATGCATTCTCTGGTATCCTGGAAAGAGGGAAACAAGTAATAACGACGTACTGTGCTCTTCGCCCTCTCTCCTAAGTCGCAACCCGATCTACTTGGACTAGCTGACTCTGACCTCTAGGTAGATGGAGAAGAGGATGGCTAGGTGGCTCATTGGCTTGGCGGCCCTGTTTCATTCACTTCACAATCGTTCAAAGCCTTCAACCTCGGCGCAGTAGAGAGAAGCACATGCGGGTAATGCCATCAATTGTTTCTCCACTTACACCCTCATTTCTCTTCTCTCAATCTTATCTGCCATCATCCCATCTCGTGTTGGGTGCCTGTGCATGTGCCAGGTTGCCGGGGTCAAGCTCCACTGTCGCTTATGCATGACCACGTCGCTTCTATCCAGGAGATGTCACCCTTCGGTGCTAACATGGATCTATCACCACCCACAACTTGGGGGACGCTACCTTTCAGGGGATGCCGATTTTCTCATACAATGATGCAACATGCTGCGCGGTATCAACCCCTGCCAAATCTCTCGAGGTTAGGCATCTTGGTACCGCAGGCCCGGCTAGACAAGACTGCGCCGCCTACGGCGGATGGAACCCCTGATGTACCGTGTACAGTATTTGCGTTCAAGAAAGTGCCCCGAGACTCAACATCTCACTAACTATGCACTCAGACTCGGAATACAACCCGTTGGGGCATACGTCGCGACGACGGCGATCGTGCATTAGGCCGTTTTCGGTAGCTAAGCATACTTCGTACGATGCTTTCCTGATCCTACACAAGCCCATTCTCTTGGTTTTGGTGGGAGTCGCGTATAGCTACTCATCACACAGATCCATGGTCCATGGCCCATGGCTAATGAGCACATTGAATGTCACATTCAATTACTGTCAACAGCTTGCTGTGGCTCCAATCCCAACGACTACCATCAACTAGAACAGCATGACGTCCAAGTACGTGATCCACCTTTAGCATCTGGTTGCCAGTTCTAATATTCTAACCTGATAAGATTGTTGCCTTCCACGTGAAGTGGGCTTGACGCGGTTACCCGGAGTGCTTCCCGCCTCGAACGGCAGACGCAGCCCGTTTCCCCAGTGCGCTCGGACGGATCAGCCCTTGCGGCCCGACGCGCACCCCCTAGAGGTGCGGGCGCGCCCCGTTGCTTGCTGCTCATCCATGCCGTACAGCGTAAACGTTGGACAGAGCACTGTTGCAGCCTCAGAGCATCATCTGTCCCCAGCCAAGGAGGGGCGATGCATCAAGACAGACCTGCCCAAGTACATGCGTTTCTCACCGTCAATTTGGTCCCGTTGGCTCGAGCTGTTCTGCCGCTCCGTCGAAGCCCATGTCAGTGCTTCTCGGCTGGGAAACATAGCCTAGCCTACTTCGATAGGTGTGCCATGCAGGCTGCCCTTCAGCAGATATTTAGCCCTGCAGCGGCCTATTGCCTCTGTGCACCCCCCCAATAGCGGCCAACAGTCGGGGCGGTATGGACTCTGCGTCCCTCATGTAAGGGTTGCATATGTTGCCTGGTTCTTGAGGTCTAAAGGCAAAAGCCAGAAACAGGTAGAGGTTTCACGACGACAGTCCCCTCTATCGATTGCGAATCTAAAATTTACGGTCGAGGAATTCCCGCTAGTTGCGCTGAGGCTCCGATAAATCAACCACCCCTTCATGATGGCCCTTGTCTCTTCTAAGCCTTTTCCTCGGGTGCAGCATGGCAATATGCTGCTACATAAACGTGCAAGACTGATCATGATTGTAAACAATCTCCCAGCTTGAGAGCAGAAACGTAACAACTTGATACTAAAGAACTTATGAACTAACATTGCCTCTAGTTAAGATGTATAATGGTTTTCAAGTGCTTGATGCTTCTTCTCTTGCGGGATCGAATCCGCATGCTGCAACGACGAACGTCGATATTCTGTGGTCGATGGCGTTGCTTACCTGCTCGGCAAGGTGACGCTGGACTAGAGGCTAGATTCCCTTCCTTTCTTTTCCACGTTTATCAGAAAGCCATGTCCCACACCTCAATTCCGTGTTGTTCATCCGGCGGTTGACAGCTCGGCTTTCATCGTTCGTGAAGAGTTGCTAGCCCCTCAGGTCTGTGCTGTGCAGATGTGAACGAAGACCCACCAAGGCAAGGACAACGTCAACTTCATGCTGAAGATTGTCCAGTGATTTCTTTCTTTCATTCCGTCAAACCAACAAACCTGAAGAACTCTCAGAGTATACAGTGAGCATACTCGCCCATGAATTAGATGGTTTCCTCTGAAATATCAGTTACTAACGTGCTTAGGGATAGTTGACTGTCGATGAGGGGCTTGCTATGTGTAGTCGTCTACTCTGGACAGTACATGTTCGTACTCCATACACACATAAAGCCAAGTTGGGAGTTAGAGGGGTGCCTGGATTGAATGAACGACATCCTGCATTGCCAGACACGCCTACAATAGCAAACAGATGTTTCACGAGGCTGCCTTATTAGGGCCCGGAGGGGAAATAGCCCGATCTAACAGAGTGCAGCCCCGTTCGCTGGGCAATTCTGGGTACGTACTGCGCGGAAATGCCTCTTACTGGCTGGTTTTGCTCATCGACGTGTTGCTGTTGAGTATTAATACGGACACGCACATTAGTCGCGCTTGCGTCGGACGCTTGACCCTTGCCGCACTGGGGCTCGAGACGGAGATAAAGACGCAACGAAATCCGAAAGCTTCCATGTGGCAGATGGATGGGTCGATAGTGTTCAAACGACAAAATTCGTGGGGACGCCCGCGGCGGGGACTGAAGGGGGGAATGATGAGAAGTTTGGCGGCTTTGGTGTCAGCCGGCGCTATCATGTGAGTTACGGGTTGGACCGTGTGTGCATAGCACCGCCGGGGTGCTCCCCGTGTCGTCGAAGTGGGGTGTTTGACGACTCCAGCGCTTGCCAGGCTTTTCCGTTGGATCAACAAATCAGTACAGAGTACAGGGTAACTTTCTACTTTAGTAGGAAGCCGCTCAGTAGTCTGGTGGGAAGGGAACCGGGCAGGATCACTCTGCAACCATCCAAGGGATATCATGAGTGCGCTTTACGCTTACTTTTGGATTTCGAACTTGTCAGTTTGGGTGGTGTTGCAACCAGCCTGTAATTTGGTTTGAATACTCATCATACATTAGGTCATTATTGGAACCAGGCGGCCCTTGCAGAGCAGTTCTCACAGGCAAACCTGGCATCTCTACACCCCGCGACATCCAAATATGTCAGAGTCTGGGCTGCTCCAGGGGTAGGCATCCCGGGCTTCTACGAACCACCACTATCAAGGATGGGCCGGTCCGTCCCAGATACCAGCGCTGTGCAGCTGGGACTAGGTTCTGCCGAAATCCCAAAACACCTCGAAGCTCTCGACGTTCGCACCTGGCACCTGATGATGAAGGGATGGATACCAGGGCATGTTCTCCGGATTCCTACAGTACAGCGTAAGATTCAGCCCTTTGCCAGCCACTCAGTGACAGGGTTACGACTTTGACAATCCCGGTGTGACGGTGTACCAATAGTCTCGCGTCTTTGCATGAGTGTCTGCTAAAGCCAGCACACAGTCAAAGCCCCAAACACACCCGGGCCAGACCCAGAAAGAATTCAGTCACAGATAGTCTGCACAGACACAGACACAGATCACCACACTTCATCTTTGAGGTTACTGCTGTTTCCCGGGCGCAGTCTGTCGATATAGCTACATGCAAAACTGCGTTCCAGATTGTCCGTCGGAATCTGGTCCGAAAATGGCCGACTTTCGGCTATATGCCGACAAGCGCTGTCGATCAATAGCGTTACTCGTCATGTACGAACCACGAAGCAAATGCTTCATCACGTCGCTCTTTAACACTCTTGACTGGCGTAGTACACACTTAAGGTGCATGCTGCGGCCACCTCTGCAACCCGCCGTCGGGAACAAGCGTGAGATCACAGATGGTGACCAGGACGCGCTAGGTCGCCTGCAAGATGAACCTGGTATCCATGCCGTCTCCCCTCGCCGGGACCGCGCCGTGCCAGCGCCCCTAGCAACCACCCGTCGGACGCCTTAGAGCAGCAGGAGCAGCAGTAGCTGAGGAGGTACCTGACACAGTACCTAGCCCGAGTCACATAGGCTTACTCAGTTTGGTAGATGCTGACGAGCCTCCTTGTGTGCTTACTCTTGTCAATCGAAAAGCTGCTTACACTCATACACCGCACTGTACTCCCTTTCTCCCTACTTGCTGAATATCACAGGGGCTGAAGCATGCCCCACCTATCTTCCCTGCTGACGGGCCGGGCGCGTGGTTTAGAAGGCTTGGGGCCCATATTTGCGTTCTTGGACCCAAGCCAGCGCGCACCGTACCGTACGGATTACCGCAGCACGAAGTTTCTCAATTTGCCTTTGTTTCTCAAGCTCTCAGATGGTGGAGTGGGTTTATCGACGGCTTGAAGGATACTTGGGCTGACAAACGCCGCCGGCACTGTCTTACGTGGCCGCTTTCCTTCTTCTCATCAGGTTTCAACACAACGCTGACAGTTTATTGTACTAATACACAGTATGTCTCGGCTGGCGTCCGTTTGTCAGTACTCATCAAACCATCCACGGTGCCGCGGCAGCGATGGCTCCACCATCACTGTGCATCTGTTACAGTGTGGTAGCAACCTCTGTGTGAGCTCAGGCGCCTGGGTTTATTGCCTTAGTCCAGCAGCGCACACGATACAGTACCGCGAGTCCCTCGAGTGAGCCAGTGAGGGACAGGCTGGCATAACCGACAGGCTGGCGTCGCAACGCGGCGCAGCTGCAGCCCCCGGCTAGGCCTGGCCTGACCTTGACATGCCCTCTCCCAGACCGTTGGGACAGATGGCACCCACACAGCCCACTCTTGCTCCCACAACCAACCAAGCGCATCCAAGCACTCAGCATCCGTACAGTGCACTCGCACCAGCTCGCAGGACGACGATATAACCATACCTGCTGGTCTAGGCTGCGGCGCTGCGCATGCCAGTAAGTCACACACACATACACGCACGCGTGCGAGAGCATAGGCGTGTTCCGTCTTCGTCTTGCGACCGCAATCGATGTACAGATGCACAAGGACGACCAGACACCTGCTTGCTTTCTTCTTGACAACACTACGTAATGTCTGCGCACGTTGTCGGCTAGCCCCCTGCAATGGCCTGCATATTGCCTTTCCAGGCTATCTATTTTCACCGTCTTTTCTATCCCTCAATCCTTCTACATTCGACAAACGTCATCCCGCTTCAATCCTTCGACCCCTTCCTCTCTACCTGCTCCAAATCGGCGCCGACAAAAACAAGAATATCGAATTCCTTACCAAAACCATGCTCTCAACTCCCTCACTCACTTTCAACGTTGACTATCCACATTTCTCCCTTCTTCATTCCTCTCTAATTAGGATGTGCCTGCATTGCCTATCTTCTGGCTCAGCTTTTGTTCAATTCGTTGGCTGGCTGTTGGCGGCGGGTTGGCGACAAATTTCTCACAATCACGAGGGACCTGGCTCATCTCACTTCGTCCGTTCCCTTTAGCATGTTACTTTGACTTTCATATCTGAGAGTCCGAGGATAACATTCCATCCGAGCTGATGTTGGCCGGCCAGTTGTGGTTGCGTCCCTGGACGGGCCTCCCTTGTCAAGCACCTTGTTTTCTATAGGCTCATGCCGAGCGCCTGTGTGCGTCTGTATATGCGCGCAGTGTCCTACATCAGCTGTCTAACTAGATGATGGTTGATTGGCGTGACCTTTCTGTAGCACTCACTGCCTAAACCTTGAGGTGCCCTTTCTAGGTGTCTGCATGACTTGGTACTACAGAGTATGTTTCAGCGTGCCAGAAGCATCAGAATCGATGTACAGTATCGATATTTTGTCTCCGCAGGCGAAATGCGGTAAATCAAGGTGCTGATGGTATGAAGCACGCATCTAGCAGTAACTGGTACCAAAGCTTGCACATCCACCCCCCAAACTGCTCTTGGTATCAAGTTACAGCGTCAGCCCGCATCTCGGATCGGGCCACCAGGACGCCACATGTATAGATCTGGCTACGAAGGCGGAGGGCTCTATCTACTGTAGGGAGAACTGACGGGCAAGCCGGACAGACGCATCAGATGCTGGCGGGCCCCGGTAGCCAATTCCATCCCACGAGGAGGCGCCGTCCCCCCGTTTTGAGTCGCGTCCTTTGAACATTCCAGCGTTGAGCAAAAGTCTAACTCCCTCAATTGGCACAGCACAGACAGTTCATCATCTGCCATTGCTGTGTGACTTGATTACAGATACACTCCCCAGAGCTGTTGTGTACCCCGGTTCCGTGTAACCAGACTGGCCTCGCCGCATCTCATCGCGCCTCCAGATCGCGGCTCATCCCTTCCCTTGACGTCGAATTCAGATCTCGACCCTGTTTGCAGAGTTGTAGGTTAAAGTGTGGAGAGTTCGAACTTGACTTCACGGCGGAGCCACTGGACCACTGAAGCTTGACCGAGCAGTGAATATGGCACAAAGCCTAAACGAGGCACAACAAAGCACACTCAGCCTGACGCGCCTGCGTCTGGGTGCATGCATTCAGCGTTTGCAGGAGCCAGAGCCCGTCCAGAGTGCCGTTCAGGTGGTGGTGGCTCTCATGAGGCAACAGCCTCCCGCGCCGTCAGTCTCGCATCCCCACAGCGAAGGACCAGGGCGCGAAGAAGCAGCGCCAACTTTCCCAAACCAGGACGACCTGCCCGCTCCGTAAGTTAGCTGTCTTTGCCAATCGCTGATACTGTTCCCGCCTCTGTCGAAGCCAATCTTGATTTTCGACGCTGATGATTCCCGACTTGGATTGTTACTTTTCTTCCATCTTCCGAGTGGTTCACATAAAATTGCCCTTTTTTGTTTTTGTTTTAAAACCTTAGACGGACTTAAACTTGCTCGACATTCGTTACCTTACGTTACGCTACGTCGCGTTGCCTTTCGTCGGGCCTTGCCTTGCCTTGCCTTGCCTTGCCTCGCCTTGTGGCTCACACCCTGGACCTAGTTGGCTTACGAACCCCCCCGCTTCTGCTTGTATACTTCTCCAGGAAGACACTGTTTGGTACAGACACTCCTGTCTTCTTCTCTTGCGTGCTGTCTTTCTCTCTCTCTCGCTCTCTCTCT